>CAWUFW010015811.1:0-340847 GCA_963921515.1 Calotriton arnoldi | reverse complement strand
GTGGGGCCTCAGGTGACATGTGCGCAAACACGCCCTGTGGTGCGTTTTAAGTTGGGGAGTTAATTCCCTTGAATCCTGGGGGCCAACTAGCCCACCAGGTACCTTCAGTAAGCACAACAGAGTTGCGTTGCAGAGAGGTGAAAAAGGTGCGTGGCCTCGGAATGCCTCTCTGCAACTCAGCTCTGTGGTCCTAACTGTAGGTACCTGGGGGGCTAGTTGGGCCCCAGGGACCCTCAGGATTCAAGGGGACTTAATCCCGCAACTTAAAACGCGCCACGGGGCGCGTTTGCACACATGTCACCTCAGGCCCCCCCCTCCCTTCACCACGGTGCAAACGCGCACTGGCTCTGGTTAGTCAGAGTCAGTTACCACCAGTACCCGTCTGAAAAAGTTGTGGGCACAGGATGATTTTGCAACAAGGCCTCTTTCTGCTCCTCTGTTGGTTCTTTCTGCACATCTTTTGCTTCTTTCTGTGCGTTTTTTCTTCTTTCTTCACATGTCCTACCTCTGTTGGCATAGTTTGAAACTAGCATTTAAAAAACCTTTGAAATTCACTTAAAAAATCATAGGTTTCAGGCACGTTATAGTTAGAAATTAGCATTTAAAAAACCTTTGAAATTCACTGAAAAAACCAGAGGTTTCAGGCACGTTATAGTTAGAAATTAGCATTTAAAAACCTTTGAAATTCACTGAAAAAACCATAGGTTTCAGGCACGTTATAGTTAGAAATTAGCATTTAAAAAACCTTTGAAATTCACTGAAAAAACCATAGGTTTCAGACACATTATAGTTAGAAATTAGCATTTAAAAAACCTTTGAAATTCACTGAAAAAACCATAGGTTTTAGGGACAGTTATAGTTAGTTGGACATTGCACTCGTACAAAACCCGTGAAATTCCCCTGTTATAGTTAGTTCAGCTAACTATAACTCGCGCCCCGCAATGCACTGCTGATGACGTCACATATTACATCACTCATGACATGGTCAGTGACATCACTGATGACATCACTGATGACATCTCAAATGACATCACTGATGACATCATCCATGTGATAATTTCATGCATCTTCTCACACCCTAATATAACTTTTGATACACCCACTCTAAATTACAGACTGCCATTCTCAAAACCATAGACACTCCAACACCAAAAACTACATACCCACTCACTGATTCTTAGGTCTACACACACATCCACTCACTCACCTGTACAGTCACTCGTACTTACAGTCACTCAGTACAGGACTATCATATGCACTCATACACCTATATAAACACTCACACACCGCCACTCATCCATAGAGGTACTCACACACCTAGTCAGTCATGCAAAAAATTAATCACACACCCATTTACTCACCTATACAGTTATACACACACTAGCTCACTTACTCATACAAATACTAGCACATTCTTACGCTCTTATACAATAACTGATACAAGCACACACGCATCCATACAGCCACTCTCACAATAACACACTCTCACTTATAGCCATTTAAATACTCTAACACACATATATACTGCCTTTTACATATGTAGTTACTCGCACATGTACCACTGAGATATACATTCACTCACTAACACACCCATACACACACTCACCCACCCAAGCAGTCCATCACAGATGCACTCTTGAAATCATGCACCCAGTGAATCACCCACTCACACATCTATGTATAGAGTCACACACACCCCACCCACACAAACACTCAGGCAGCCATACAGATACTCAGAGAACCAATCAATAACCCATATAGACACTCATGTAGCTATTCGCAAATCCATGCATCCACTTACACACCAACAAACAGACGGATACAGACATTCACACAGTTTAGTCACTAACCCATGCATTCAGTAAGATACGTTTAATCACTCACTTGTAGAGTCAGTCACTCACGTACTAAATCATCCATTCAGACACTTATACACCCACTCATTCTTCAATACGCCTTTCCCTATATATATTAAACATATTTAAACTTTACAGAAACACAGTCACTGGATGATGTCATCAGTGATGTCATTTGAGATGTCATCAGTGATGTCATCAGTGATGTCACTGACCATGTCATGAGTGATGTAATATGTGACGTCATCAGCAGTGCATTGCGAGGCGCGAGTTATAGTTAGCTGAACTAACTATAACAGGGGAATTTCACGGGTTTTGTACGAGTGCAATGTCCAACTAACTATAACTGTCCCTAAAACCTATGGTTTTTTCAGTGAATATATATATATATATATATAAGTGTACTTACCAACAACGTTCAGCGATTCGATCCTACAGGAGGCAAGAAGAGGTTCAGCATCAGAACTGTAACCGATATACCCTGCAAAAGAGAAGTGGAAAAGAACATTTACATTTGTAACATTATAAGCAGAACAAGGTTAAACACAGGTAACAGGGGAGTAATACTAGAGAAAGAGTGATGCTTGAAATGACGTCAAGGTAGTTGCATTGTTATCTATTCACAGAGTCCTACAAGGAGAACTCAACTTACCTGTAGGGACAAGCAGCAGGTCAAGACCTAGACCAAATACACACAAGGGAGCAGCTAGTCACTGAGAAAGGGCAGGTATTCTAGAGAGGGGTCTTAAGATTTGGGTCTGCATACTGTTATTAGTGGTTACATAACATTCTCTTTTACAGGAGACAACTAGGAGCCAAGCTCGTGTTCCAGTCCTGAAGAAGAGTATCAGTGGCGGTCTCTCTTTTCTTCCCAATCTCCTTTCCCCCTCTTTGCTGCATGTGAACTTCGTTCATGGTAGCGGAGTAGGGGATAGTGGAATTTTCATCTGCTCCTGCGGAAAATCAAAGTTCTGGTACAGGTACTTGACAATGGGGTACAGTCCGCATGACAACCTGATCGTCGTCACGGAGGTGACAGAGCACTAACAACAACTGTCCGTCACCTCCACCGTGTTATTGGCAACACAGATGGAAAAATGACATTCCATCGTGAATGCAGCCGGAGTGTCGAGGAGGCCAAGATGCGCTGGCACGATGTGAAAAGCCAAACCAAGCAGAAACACGCTGCCAACAGGAAGGCAGCAACAGCGAATGAGGTGGGAGTCCTGCACCACAGGAAGAGCTGGAGCAAATGGTGGCCACAGTCATCAGTGTGGAGACAGTGCAAGGAGTCGGGAGTCCGGACACTGCTCGACATGACCTGACACAACATCAACAGGGTGAGTAACGAACAGGGACTGTGGGGACGGGCACAATGGCACACATGCACAACGACGTGTAGCACACTGCATACCCACAATGACCCTGGGTAATATCCCTGATCCCCGTGGCACACAGCAGCACACATACAAACATCAAGTAGGCCCCCGTCCACCATGTGCCCAAAGGGGTCCAACCTCACACATCACCAATTCCACAACACACACATGCACCCGTGCGAAACACAGCAAAGATGCGTATGTGAGAGCCACACTGACAATGCAAGTGACACCACATGACGAGCAGCATGGCTGGAGAACAATCACCATGACATTGTGCACACCACGAGACTGAGGTGGCTGAGGGTGGACCACATCCAGAAAGGAGCAGGTCACATTCTGACACATCCACGTGCACAAACAACTACTGACGTCAACAATACATCTGCAGACAAACAATGCACAAGAGAACAAAAACCGACCAAGAGCACAAATGACCCAAGTCGCCAACATCACAGCACCTTAAAAGCACAAAAGCCAAAGGCACACCGCCTCCAAGGGATAAGGGGCAGCAAAATCACAGCTGCAGGTGCGACTCTCACACAATGCAGCACACACACATAGCAATGACAGCACATCCACATGGACGACAATGTGGTACACAGTGCAACACTTACACTGCAGAACAGAGGACACAACTGGGTCCGCCTGTGTGTCGAAAATGGCCAATCACATCTGACATAGCAGGAAACTGTGAGATGCAAATGTACGTGTACAACCTCACCTACGTCATGTAGTCCAAATGTCCACTGTCCCGCATCAAATAGTCCGCCCCTCCCAAACAGTCACAATGTACATTGTCATGCAGTCTGTATGTAAACTTGAACAATGCGTCAACATACATGCCAACACAATGTCAACAAGCATCTCCCATTCACATTGCAGAGGGACAAACGACACCTCCAGCAGAGCAGACCAGACAACTCTACAGTGATGCTGAAGAGGACCTCCACACTTCCGACACCGACTCCCTACAACAGTCCATGGACATCTTAGGCAATCGACCTCCAGGATCAGGGCAGCACCGCTGCATCGAGGATACCCCACCCCCTGCACACACAACACAGCTGGACGCACCCACCACCCTGGCTGGCTCCCAGCAGCCCACCCAAGCACACATCACATTCCAAGGCCAGGTGTCAGACTGCCAGAAGGGGGTGGCCGAACATGTGCGGGTGGGGTACTACCTCATGGAAGCTGAACTAGATCACATACGTGGGTATCTAAGTCCCATCAGGGACCACCTACACTCCCCAACGGAGACCCACACTGCGACAGAGACACATGCCTTTGCACATTTCCAGTACTGAACCACACCCAGAGCCATGGGATAATCATCCACACCCCCATGCTGGACTGGCGTACGCCGGCCCAGTTGACTCCTCTTACGTATTGAGTGGGGGACGACAAAGCTACATGTGCAATGTCTCACCCGCTGCCTGCGGTGACATGGTTGCAGCCACTGTCCACTACACTCCAAACACCAGCAGTGCATGTAGGCATGGATATGTCTGTGGTCTGCATACTGCAGTCTGTCCAGCACATCTTCACCACACTTGGCATTGTGTACATTCTCATTCATGGGTCACTTGCCTCCTTCACACATGCCTGGTTCCCACCTCTCCCCACATTCCGCTATTGTATGGCTGAGATGCCATGCCGTTGATGGCTCATGTACATGGCTAACCAAGGTTGCCACAGTAAGTTGTGCTGTTGTGTCTGGTGGGTGGGCATGTTGTTTGGCATGTTGTATGTGATTTTCTGATGTGTGCAGTGCCAGAGTTGTGAGTTGCATGATTGTGGAGTTGAGGTGTGTGGGGTGTTCATTTGGTACTTGAAACGAGCAGTGCATTCCCATAGGTGCCATCATGGAAGCGCTGGTTGATGTTGGACTGTCAGAAGATGAAGGGATCATGCACACTGCCTGGGTAGTTGGCTACGACATTGGTGAAGAGTCCCCTGTGGTCCACTATTGCCTGCACGTTGATGGAATGCGTGTGCTCTCTGTTGCAGTAATTGTGTGCAGTGTCAGCAGGGGGCACAAGTAGGACATGTGTGCAGTTGATTGCCCCCAACACGTGCGGGAATCCAGCTATGGCGTATAGTCCTTGCTTGGTCTCCAGCTGTTCCTGCGCATTGTGGGGGACGTATAGGTACTGGGGTACCTAGCTGATGATAGCATCCAGGACAGGTGTGAGGAACTTGGATGGGGCTGGCTGTGAGACTCCTCCGACTCTGGCGGTTGTTGGTTGGGAGGTACCAGAGGCCAACAGGTGCAGCACAGCCAGCAGCTTTGTCTGCGGAGGGATGTTGGTTGTCCGCTGTGTTGGTACCGTCAGCCTGTGGGCAATGATGTTCAGGATGCGGAGGATGGTTGTCCTTTTGAGCCTGTAGTGGGCATTGACATTGTCTGGTGTTAGGTCTGTGAGGCTGGTGCATTTCCTGAAGGTCCACTGTCTTTGTCTGCGCTGCCTCTGTGGTGGTCTGGGGAGGGGTACGGGGGGTCCGGGGGGTGGCGGTCCTGGGGGTGGTGGCGGTGGGTGTTGTTGCCCTCTCGGGGCTCCGGGATGCCTGGTGGGTGGCTCCATGGCATCTGTTGTTCTTCATGTGTTGCTCTGGTCTGGGCTCCGTTTGATGGTGCAGGTTGTCGTCCGACTTTACACCAGGTCAGAGCAGGTGTTAATTTCCTGCTGCTAACGCACCTTATCGCCTGTTTTGTGGTCTTATCGCCGATGTGACTGGTCGTTGAGAATGTTGAGGTGTGGTGTTGTCGCAGATTTTTGCTCGGGAACGCCTACTCTGCATCTCATTAGCGATAGTTGCCGGGGTCATCTGTGGCGATGTTTTTTGCGGATGCTTTCGCAAGTAAACTGGTGGTATCGGCTGTTAGCACCAGCTTGTGAATGGGGCGATAAATTTATCGCGACTTTGGCTGCGATAAAGTGCTGATAACTCGGCAATAGCTCCTTGAGAATATGCCCCATAGTCTGTTGCACTGTTCTGTTCAGGAAAATCATCTGTAGTGGTATGAGGCAATCTCTAAATAAAGCCTCAGTTCCCTGAACCTGCCACTCTCTTCTCCCCCAGATGCATTTTGTGTCTATGGTGTCTCTCCAGTAGCTGAAACCCTGAATAGACAGTTGGGAGATAAAAGGTGCAGAGTATATCAGCTTTGTGTTTGTTAGCATAACTTTCTTCACTTTTGCATTGGTCTGTGCAAGTTTGTAGTAAAACGATTCTGGGTCAGTTGTATTGAACACTGAAAAATATGCACATTTCTGTATGAATGTGGCAGAACTACCCTTTGGTGGTGTTGGGCAATGTTCCCATTGATAATACACATTAGTAGTGCTTGGTACACTTGCTCTATGCAAAAAATGATGACCATAATGATGGTAACAAAACATGGTATCGTAGTCAGTTGTATCGTCATACAATTCCCTGTAAGAAAATGCAGCAGATTGTTCTAAATCTGTGAGCATAGTATTTGCAGTCTCAATGTCCCAATCATGAGATAGTGTACTGGGGGTAATGAAATCATTTAAAGAAATTTTAAACAAATGTGGAATTTTCAAATGTTCAGTGGGGCCATATACATCATAAGAAACTTTATCCCAAACTATACCATCTCATATTGGAATTGCTGTAATGTTCACCAGGGACAAGTCTCTTTGTTCACGGTGTGATGACGTATGTGGTTTCAGGACCAAGTTCACGGATTGTACTGCAGAGCATTCTGCGAGATAATGTCCGTTCAGAAGCAGAAAAAGACAGTCACTGTGCCAATCCAAATAAACAGGTATACTACCCCTATTGCGAACCAAATATGCAACCAAGGTGGAACTAAGTAAGTCTTTTTGAGCAAAAGATAGAATTGGCTACATTTTTCTTTCTTTGAAGTGGGTGGCGTTTGATCAGGTTCACTTGGATCTGAAGAGAAATCATCGAAGTTGATGAAGTAGCCAGGCGCAGTTCGATCTATCTTTGGTGCTCCGCAGGTTTGTAGAACTGGCAGATGTGTCGTTTGAAGGCACATTAATGTAGACATCATTGTTGTGCTAAATTGCAACTTGCATTGTTGTTTCTTCTTGATGTTTTTCAATTTCAACTGATGTGATTTGTACTCCATTATTCGATGCTCCATCACTCTGTGTTGTGGAGTCTTGAAAGGTTATTAGTCTTTCCATCTGAACTTCCTGTATAGTAGCAAGAGGAGGTCTGCGGCTACTCAGGCCCCCAGGCGGCCTACTGTTGAGAATCGGCCACATGATGCGGTTTGATCAGATAAATGGAGACAAAACTTTTTTTCTTTTTTGCCGGCAAGAAGCGGAAGAAGTACTGTTCTTGTTCCCACTACCGCTAGGACAGATACAGCTGTTCTGTAAGATGGCCCAAACTCTCCTCTGTCCACAATCTTTTCCCTGACCAGGTCCCCAATCTGCGGGACACAGGCAGGTCTTGCCGGAACTTGTTTCACTTCCCCAGTGGTGGTGCGTTTGACTTGCACGATCATTCGGTTCAAATGGTTTTGCTTCCGCCACTGTGCTGGCACAATCGAGATCAGGTACCCACATTCTTGTCCCAAACAGGATTTCATAAGGGGTACGGCCTCCCAAGGACTTTCTTGGCATGTTGTTGAGTGCCCTCTGGACCCCATATAGGTGATTGACACATGTACCACCCGCGCCTAATACCCTTGCTGTTAAGGATTGCTTTAGGTCCCGGTTTTTTCTCTCCACCACCTAATTTCCCTCGGGATGGTAGGGGGTGGAGTACAGCAAGGCCACGCCCATACTTTCCATGGCTTCCTTGTAAGCCCTAGAGCTAAACGCAGGACCACGGTTGGAATGTAATGGGCAAATTGCGTATGTCCCGATGAAGACTCGCAAATTAATTATAACAGTTCGAGCGTCAGCCGAGCACTGGGGCCAAACCCATAGGAATCTAGAGCATGAATCCACTGCCACCAAGATGTACTTGTAAGCCCCGTCTGACTTTAAGGGGTCGCAGTGTTCCAAATAGAAACATGCGAGTGGTCTGTCTGAAATAAGTAATGGTGTCTGTGGTGGCTTGGTAATGGTGGAACTCTTCATCTGCTGGCAAATGTCGCACTTCAGGACATAGTCCTTCGTTTGTTTTGTCAGCCCCAACCACCAGTAACGCTGCTTCAATAATGAAATTGTTGCAGTGACTCTTGCATGTGCTGAGCCCAGATCCTCGTGTGTAGCTAGTATTAAACCTAATCTGAGATCTTTGTTTGGTATTACTCTATCCCCCACTCCTGGAATTTGAGCATACGGTGTGTTATGCACACCTAACTTGTAGGAATACTTGAGTGGAAAGCCTTTTGGCAGGACGGGTGAGCCAGCTGCGCGGTACAATCTCCTAGAAATTGCATGGTCGTATTGCTGGGGTGGAACTTCCCATCCTGCATCCGACCTTTCACTATAGGCCATGCAGCACTATACTGCTGTTTACTTCCTATGGCAGGTTGCGCAGAACCATCAGTATAAATGATGTATTCATACTGATCTAGAGGCAAAATTTCATTCGGGAGAGGGTATTCTTGTTTGTACTGCAGGAATGCTTGTGTTCTAAGTCTTGGATCGTATCTATATTCTACATCTGTTGCAGTGAGAGAATTAGCCCATTGTATCCATCATGGATGCAGTGCCTTTGCATTTGGAATGCTGGCTTTAGTTACCGCTTCTAAAGTCGGTATCGGAGTTACAACAATGATGTGTTTCCCCTGTGCTAGTGCTCTTTCTCTCATTACAGTAGTCTGTACAGCTGTCAGAATTTTTTCTGTTGCTGCAAATCGATTTTCAGCATTTGTGTACAGATGAGATTTGTATGCGATAGGGACTGTCTCACCTTCATTGAACGTGATATGAGTATACCGTGATAACCCGGCGACGACCCGTATTACCAGATTGCGGACGTTTACTCGTGTCTGCAAGTGTTTTGAAGCTATCATGTCAGCCTGAACTGAACGTAGAGTGTCTGTATGTTTTTGAGTCCATTTGTTTGCTGTGAAATCTGGTATGATTAGATCGTAGAAAGGTTTTACTCTTTCTGCGTAGTCTTGAATGTATGTTCTGCTGAAATTTACAAATCCTAATTTGGATTGTAAACCTTTTAGAGTTTTTGGAGGCTGTATTAGCGTGCATTTTTCTAGAAAATTTGCAGCCAGGCTTTTGCCTTCACTTGAGAGCTCATATCCCAAAAATAGGAAGCTGAGATGGGCATAATTTGAATTCTTAAAGTTAAATTTGTAGCCCAAATTGGCAAAACCAACAATTATGTTGTTCACCCTGCAAAAGTATTCAAGTAATTCATCGTCCGTCAGATATATATCATCTATGTAGGACACTGCCTCTTCATCACAAGTTTGTAATAGCTCTGACACCCTTGCTGATAATAGCCCGTGGCTGTTCTTATAGCCTTAGTGCAGGCGGCAAAACTGATGCTGAGTGCCAAGGGCGGAAAATGCGGTCAAATATCGGCTTTCAGGAGCTAGATTTTGGCAGAAGAATCCATTCGAGATATCTAGTGTTGTTTTGCATTTCTTCCGTACGTTGTTATTCATCAATGCGGCGCTGTGTGCATGCTGAACTGCAAATGTTTTTGTGCATGTCTTCAAGTGTCTGTAATCTAAAACCAAATGATATGTGTTGTCAGGTTTCATTACGGGAAACAAAGGGTTGTTCATCGACGAGGTGCAAGTTTCAATCACACCTTGGTATTCAAGTTGGTCTAAGATTTCTTTGACCTGTTTCTTCGCTTCATTTTTAATAGGGTACTGTCTCTGTGAAGTTGGAGTAGTTTTTAATGGGATTTCGTGGTGTTTGGACTCCATGTCCCACCCTACATGGTTTCGGTATGATGCTGGAGCTAGCGCTTGCGCCCACTCCCGTACGTATGAGTGTTTTAAGGATACAGGAACCAGGTCGGAAAAAGCTGGCAAAATGACACTTTCACCTTTTGGGCAATCCATTATAAATTCAGGCGGGCAATCTTTTTCTGCTAACAGGATGTCGTATCCAAATGTCAAATTTTCCCAAAAGAGACCTTTAATTTTTCTTGAGATGTCCCCCTCTATTTGGAGATTAATTTCGTGTAGACGGTGTGGGACACTCACTCTTGTAGCAGGTGTTTCCACGGTGATGTTTTCACTCAATACTGCTGTCACCAGAAATTCCTTCAGGTTCTGGCGAGCTATTGTTAATTCTGCCATGCTGTCTAGCATCGTCAGAGCCCATTCCCTGTTCAGAAGCTGAGTCCTCAGTAACCTGGGCATTTCTAATTTTTAAGCCGGCTACTTTCTTCTTTTTGAATTGAATCTTTGCTTTAGGTTGCTCTTCCTGTTTGATAATGAAATCTGAAGTGCGATGTGTTTCCATTTTTCCCTTTGGTCAGTCTTCAGTTTTTTGTTCTGACCGTCCTTGCCTCTCCGAGCTTTTTGATGAACCCTGAAAGGAACGAAAGGAACGTGTATCAGTATCCTGATACCTGTCAGGTTTCCTAATGTTATCACGATTTCTAAGGTTGTACCTCTTTTCAGAGGACTCCCGTTGGGGAGAACCACCCCTTGATCGTGAAGTGTTTCTGTTATTATTATTTTTAGGTTGACTATTATCCCACTTCTTTTTAGAAGAAGTGGATGCTTGCTTTGAGTTCTCTTTTTCAGAACTATTCACCACTAGTGGTTTCCTGAGTTTGGCTCCCAAACTATCGCTGTCTTCGATAATTTTTGGTAATGCACGCTCCTGATTTGCAGGTGTTGTTTCCCTTAAGCGTTGGCGTATAGCCACCACTGCTGCTTCTCCCTTAATGTTGCTCAGCATATTTGCCAAGACTTGGTCAAAATTACCCATCAGTTTCATCCCCAAGTCCAGGGCAGGTCCTGCCCTGTACTCATTCTGTATCTGTTTTTAATACTTCAGGAATAACTGATATTGTTGGGGTACCATGTATCCTAATGTATACTGCAGCAAAGATTGTTCCCAATGTGGTACAATCATCAATTGAGGGAACCATTCCCATTGGCAAGCAAATTGTTAACATTCTGTGTTTTTCCTGCGGACCCGTATGGGGTAATACTGCTTCCAACTGTGCAATTTTTGAGCAACCCAGAATGGTACTTGATCCCTTCTTGATGGGAACGCACCCATTATTGCCTTTAGGGTTTGTGGACTAATTATTGGTGTGGGCTAATCCAGGTGGAGCAGCTCTCGCAGGTTGTAATTAACCCTGGGCGGAGCTGGTGGAGCTGCACTACGCGGAGGTCCACGGAGTTGCTCTGCCGCCCGCCTCCACCCCCGAGTAAGAATGAAATAAATATACATTAAAGGTAAAATAATAAACACTTACCTTGACTGCGGCGTCCCCGGGCTGCCGCCCTCCTCTTCCTTGGCGTTTCACGGTGATCTGCGCAAGCGCGCGCGTCCGCGCATTTCTCCCAAGGAATGCGCATGCGCGGGCTTGCGCGCATGCGCAGATCACTGTAAAACGCCGAGGAAGAGGACGGCAGCCCGGGGACGCCGCAGTCAAGGTAAGTGTTTATTATTTTACCTTTAATGTATATTTAGTTCATTCTTACTAGGGGGGGTGGAGGCAGGGGCTGGTTAACTCCGCTCCGCCGCGGAGTGCGTGGAGATTTGCCTACTCCGCGTTCTCCACGGAACGCCCACGGTTAGTTGTAATGTGAGTGTTCGCATGACAAACTGAACAATATGTCTGTATAGCCTGACTATTTCTTTGTATAATGTATGCACCTCCCCTTCTGGGAGTGTGTCTATCTCAGGATGTGGATTGTAAGCCGCTTAGACCGGCCACGTCGCTCCTCCTATGCTGAGCGGACTTTAAACCAGTTTTTATGTTGCTGGTAAGTTAACAGGACTTCAATTACCTCGTATGGGATGTATTCTTTTGGTGGATATACTTCAATGTATTCGTGAAATAAATGTGTCTGTGGATCTGCAGGTGGGAATTTTACCCAGGAATAGAATACCTCTGATCCAAACATCTTGTGTGCCTCAATCACGAAGGTAACATGGCCACCTGTTGCAGGTAATCCATGTTCTAACAGTTTCGGAGTAACTGCCTGTCGGCAGTTTTCTGTAATGTTAAGAGCATTTGCAAATTTGTCTCCTTCCGCACGTCCACTGCTACTCGCATGTTCAGTCTTTTTGAAAGGAGAGAAATGTAAAGGTTTAAGAGGTAGGGTTTAGTACCATATGGGAACTTTTTGTCCTTACAAGCTTGTCTTAAACCTTCAGCCAATACACAGGGTGTACTTGCTCAGCAGAGGCAGATTAACCTTCCCACTTCAGACGTCTCTGGAAAATGTGAGTAGGGCTGTCTGAGAAAGCACGACTGAACTACTCAGATTTTACTGTTAATATAAGAACCAAACCAACGTTGTTGGCGCCATGTCGAGTAGTCCCTAGGACATCCCAGGACCTGCCCGTGTTGGATGACCTAAACTGAGGGCTTGGTGTGCAGACAGACTCTGGACACCCCCACAGGATAAGTCAGCCGTTAGACCAGCTAGCTCTTCAGTGCCACTACCACCTCTCTGTACTATACATTGTGGTAGGAAGTTTCTGGCAAACACTGAACATGACAACCCTGATTTCTCAGGTATCGTGGAAACAATACGGTATCTTTCGCTCAGTCACTCGTGCTTACTTTTCTCAGATTAAACATAGAATGACGATTGGAACGGTTTCAATAACTATTTATTGATCAAGCGTCAGTCTAGTGTGAAACATATTAGCTGCGACAATTAAAAGACAGGAGAAGACAAATGTGATCGCTAGCACCAATATCATAAATAGCAGATACATTTCTACCATAGTGCTAATAAGATGAATAAAAGCATATTACAGAAAACAATAGCATTGGCGTACTCCTACGATGCGTAGCCTACCTAACCGTGCCTAGCCTAGAGGTGTAGGTGAAGCATGTATGTGTAAGTGCTAGGATATGTCCTAATGGAACCTAATGGAGCCAAGAATTCCCCGGGGAAGTGCTAACCCCTCACCTTATGGTTCTGAATGAAGGACCCGGTCTCTGCATCGAGGATGGCACCTCGCAAGGGATGTCAGGTCTCTGCTTCCTGAAGGATCAGCCTGCAGAGTATCGGTCCAGCCTGAAAGGAATTCTCCTCTGCCTTCTAAGGGGGAGTGAGGGTCCTTTATACTAAAGTGGCCCCTTTGAGGTTTTTCTAGAATCGATATGTTTTGAAAACATCCCCTGCTAATCCTTTTCTAAACAGACATGATCATACACAGCTGGCTGTTGGCCATGGATGAAAAAAAGTGGTGACCCTTGTACAGAATAAATCTACCGTGCCTGGGGACATGTTTATGTACGTCAGGTACAGGGATTAAGATATGGTACCAAGAGCCTGATGTCGGAAAGACAGAAGTAAGCTACTAGGTAAAAGGTCACCTGTTTAAGACTGTTATGTCGTGTGGATGGGACACAATGTATGCAATCGGTATGTACATGATGGGACTTCCCTAAAGGACATGACACTGGCTGTTAACACATAATTTGTGTCTATTAGATCAATGGTTTTGCAAGATCAATTAGCTTTAGTCATTTTACCAGCAGAGAAAGGTGGAGTTTGCTGATGCTGAAAGCTCAGCATTGCTGTTCATACATACCGGATGCGAGTAAAAAGATAGAAAAATTCACAAAGAACAATTCTGATCTGAAACCTGAACTAAAACCATTAGAAACTGCTAGTGTATTAGAAAGTTTTGACTAAGTAGTATCTGCTATTAGTAACTGGTTTGCAGCATTAGGAGGAGGACTGGTTAGAGTCATTTTTGAACCTATACTTTTTATAGGTGTTTGCTTGATCATTTTTACACTGTATTTAAAATAGCAGAATGCTGTATAAACAGAAGAAATAATAGAGAAAGAAACAGAGAAATCAGAAGAGATTTAGAATTAGAAAAGGAAAAGAATCACAAATACAAGACATTTGAGAGAACTTGGAAAACACAAAAATGAAAAAGGCTCAAAAAGAGTGAGAGTGTACCTTACAGATTCATTTGTGAAGAACTTGTAATGATTTTTAAACTACCAGAGGTGGAAAAATGATAACACAAATTTAGTTATTTATGAAATGCTTCATTAAAAATGCTATGTGCCAAATTTACATTTAAAAATGAAGAGTGTTTAATGCAAAAATTGTAGTAGGCAACCATATTTAAACCTATAGGCCTGTCATTTGGAAATACAGCATGGATTCTTAAACTGACATGGTTGATAACAACATGATTTAACATACAGACATATTAATACTGAAATACTTGTTTTTCACTTTAAATGACAGTTGCGCATGTAGTTTTTCCTCTCTTTGCTGCAGATGTTGCAATTTCGAAAGCTACTGTTTAATAATGAATAGACATTTATTGATGACTGATAGTGAGGTTCACACTGCAAAACATGTAGACAACAGAGAGGATGTTTCATGGGAAGAAGTTTTAGAAAACAAGAAAGGATGTGCAGCTACATTCAAGGACACATGGTTAATAGAAGATTGCAGTCTTTTGAAGGAGATGGAGAGTAGACATGTTCCCAGAAGCGATCTTAAATCTTCTTAGTGAACATGAAGAAGAAAGGATATTCATGTTACAACATAGAAAAATGTGTGTTTATATTAGTCTGAGTTCCTATACTAGAGAGGCATCCTCTTTCTGGCATCCTCATTTGCAGCAGTTGATGTATGCCCCTTTTTCCCTGACTCTCTGATGGGAAACTCTGTATTGAGGTTTCTTGGACATCTTTTTATGAGAAGTCTTACTTTATTTCTTGACCTGCTGATATTTGAGCTGAGAATACTTTCCAGCTCATTCTGCTAAAACTTTATGCTTATGCTTGATTCTCTCATCAGAAATCTTTATGGTAATCTAAACTGACACCTTTAACCCTTCTCACATTGATCTTGACTTAGCTTAGACTAGGGAAGTTTCTTTATGGAACACACATGTTTCATTTATTGTATTCATGCTCTATATTGATTTACTGAACTGACTTACTGTATTACTAAATATTGATTTAGTGATTATTGTAACCTTTAAGAATGACATTTGGAGAATTATACTTCAATAAAAGAATGACAAAACTAAATGATTTGAAAATAAAACCCTTTAACTCAACTTAACTCTCTTTATTGACTAAACCACAGTAATGATAATTAATAAGGATTTATACTGACATTCAACTCCATACGTCTCAGCTGGCATCAAAGATCCATCGACCTGTAAGTAGGCTTCATGGTGATGAGTAAGTGACAAGTGGAACCCTGTGCTCCTGCAGTTGGTAGCAGAGTGACGGTTCATGTCACAAGACAAGAACAGAAATAAATAGCCTTAGTGTGGAAATGTCCATTTCTTTAAGTCCAAAACCCAGACTTGAAGTTGGACAGGAGTTGTGGTTTCGAAGGCGGTTGCAGCGGGGAAGGTGTGACTATCAATAGGGTCATGCGTTGCTAATGTCTTTGTTAACCTGTAAGTGGAGTTCATGTTGATGAGTAAGTGGCAGGTGGAACTCTGTGCTCCAGCAAGGTTCATGCTATTTACTATCCAGAACAAAAAAGCTTTCCTGCACTAGAAATGTGAAGTTTTCATGGTGTAAAAACTGCTTTGCACCACTTTGCTTTGCTATGCGTCAAGGGGGTGTTACAGGGGCACATCAATACAAACATCATTAAGTTTGTGTGAACTTGCTGCTGGTGCAAGCACTGAACAACAGGATATGCTTACAAATTTGTAAATTTGGGCTTTAGTGGTTAAGGGGTGAAGATACAAGCTGTGCCAAATCATTCATTTTGACAGTGGGTGTCTTAGATATGTATACAACATGTTAAATAGTCAAATGAGAATAAATGGAAAAAAGAAACAAATGAAGAATTGAATAGGATTTCCGCTTCTATTATTTGACATTTGTATAACACAATACTGCAGCTTGTAGCCCTCAACCTTTTCCGTTTTGTTACATACCAGAACATACACACGACTCAAAATGTGTGGACGTTCACTGTATTCTGTGAGTAAATATTTTGATGTTATTCTGATATTCATAGCAGTATTTTAAATCATGTCCATTGGTTCTGCACTTAGATGGGCAAATCTTAGGAGGTGTGTGAGTGAAGAGTAGTTAATTCCCTTGGATCTTAATATGGGGCATTGTTACTAGCTTCCATGCATGGACTTCATATAAGGGTCAGTGGGAGTTGCAACTGCTACCCCTTGATTGGCCCTTGAGAACTCTAGTACTGTCCTTTGAAACCTTGCCCTCCGAGATCACAAAGACAGCGCCAGGAACTGAAGAAAAAAGGGGCTCTGGTGAGTCCTGTTTACTTTCTGTTTGAGCCACTAGAAAAGGGACTTTTTATTTCATTTTGTATGTGTGGCACTTCAGAATGTTGTTATTTCGCTAATAATAGGTACATTCTGAAGTGCATGTGATGCACACTCGCTTAACATTTTGCTATCCTGCAGAAGCATTGCAAAACCTCATGCTCATTTCAGGGTTGTACATTTGCATGTGACCGTACAAGGTCTCTCTTTGCCCTGGTGACGAGTGAAGAAAGGCAAACGCAGCTAGACAGTAGGTAGTCAACTGTGTTTGGCCTGCCTGGGTACAGGGATAGGGCTGTCATGGTGTCTCCATAAACCCAGGTATTGCTCCAGCATGCCCGCTGGTGGAATTCTCTCCCGTGCTAACTGTAGGTTTGTTTTTTTCCACACTTTCTATACAACATTCCATTTTCTTCCCCTGGCTCTCATTGACTGCATTGCAATAAAATAAATACATTTTCAAACAGAACTTCACTGGTGGCAATAAAGTAAACCCATTCACAGGGTGATATTTAGCAATGAACATGTAAAAATAACAATGAAAAACAAAAATACAGGTGATCCTGCTTTAGTCACGTACATGATTGATATTACCAGAATCACCATTATTGCATTATTTCATGTTTGTGTGTGTTTCATTGTTACTTGTTCATTGTTAAATGTCACCCTGTGATTGGGTGAACATTATTGCCACCACTGGCATTGTGTTTGAAAATTTACGCTGTGTATGTTTTTTTAGTTATGGGTTGTTGCATTTTTGGACATACGAAATAATGCAATAATGGTGATTTTGGTAATATCAATCATATATGTGATCATAGCAGGATCACATGTATGTTCGTGTACTTCATTGTCATTTTTATTCGTTCATTGTTAAATATCACCCTGTGATTGAGTTTACATTATTGCCACCAGTGACATTGTGTTTGACAATGTATTTATTTTATTGCAAAGCAATCAATGAGAGCCAGGGAAAAATGGAATGTTGTATGAAAACTGGGGGAAATAATAAACCTACAATTATTCGTTCATTGTTAAAGACCACCTGATGATTGGTTTTACATTATTGCTGCTAGTGACAACTAGTCAATCACGCAATTGACCACTGAGATAGTGTCGGCTCGTTATATTCTGTGTTGTACCATATGTATCTGACAACAGTTTTATAGACAAATTATGTATCTTACTTTTTTGATTTGTTGGTTCTGTTTACTATTTTATCATTTTTAGACCAGGCACACAGTCGATAGTCTGTTTTCTATATCCACTCCCTACTTTCACAGATGCCCAGGACACATGATACTTGTAAAATCCACAGCTCGTTTTGTTTTGTTTTCACGTTATTACTGTCTGTGTGCTGCATAAATACTTTACACATTGCCTCTAAGTTAAGTTGTGCTGCTTTTTGTGTCAAACTACCCAGGTTTATGCACGGATAATTTTGTGACTTTTTGTGGTTCACACCCCCACTAAACCAACAACCCAATTTCTCACAGTTTGTTACTGAGGCAAAACGTGCAATCCTAATTCATGTGTGTACAAATTAATTGCACATATAATAAACAAGGATTTAAACCCAAAACAGGGTTTGCGGGCCAGTTAGAATGAGGTCCTGTTTTGTGTGATAGGTTTGCACAGCTACTCCCAATGCAGTGCCTCTTTTTTGAGGGAAGGTTGCACTGCCCCATGCATAGGTGTTTAACTTGTCTTTTAATGTGGATGAGTTCCGCTAATGAGCATACAGGTATGGACATTAACTACCACTCATGTTGTATATGTTTTGTTAAGGTGGCTTGCACCAATGTTTACTTGACTTACTGCTGCTGTTTTGTCAGGGAGCCTTTCTCAGATGATGATCATGCTTTTCATGTTTTGTGCACGGGTGGTTTGTGTAGCTTCTCATTTTACACCTCTTCAATACACATATGGACATTAACTGCCACCCATGTAGTATGTGTTTTGTTAAGGTGTCTTACACCAATGTTTTCTAGACCTGCTGCTAGTGTGTTGTGAGGAAGCATTCCTCAGGTGATGATCATGTTTTTGATGTTGTGTGCAAGGGAGGTTTGTGTAGTTTCTGTGAGGGAGGCATAATCTACTGTTTCTTGTGCTGAGTCTGTTACCAGTGATCAATTCTTGCACAGCTACTTCCTGTTCTGTACTTACTTTATATGAAGGAGGCCTGCTCAGCTGCTTCCTGGCTTTATCTTTTTTGCCTGAGGGTAGTTTTAAACAGCTGCTTCCACTGTAGTTCCTTATCTGTGTGAGGAATGCTTGTGCTGAAGATGCACCTAGTTCTTTGTGTGGAGGAAGCATTTACAGAAGCCAGCCAGGCTAATCCTTTTTTATGTCAAGGAATCTTAACTTGCTACTTAAGCGCTGTGCCATTTTTGTATGAAGAAACCTTAACCATTACTGTCCATGGAGAACTTGTACTGTGTGAACTAATCTTCCACTGCTGATGTTTGTTTATTAGTTATATTGTGTTTGTGAGGTAAGCTTACAGTGCTGCGGCCCGTGGTGAAACTTCTCTGTCTGTGAAGAGATTATGGACTCCTGTCTGTGGTTCTTCTGATTTGTTTAAGTATAAAAATTGCAGTTCTGCTGCTCATGCAGTACCTGTTCAATATAACGAAGCCTCCTTTTGGTTCTCCCTGTACTATACCTATTCCTTATTGCTGCCATTGCATTGGAGTCATTTCTATGTCCAGGTCTTTAAACTGATTTCTGACAGGGCTGTGAAACCTGGGCTGAAGGGGAGAAAAGTGTTCAATCTGGTTACAGAGGAAGATATAATAAGGTTGAGCAAGAACAAAAACACAGCAAAAAAGATAATCAAATATGTAAACACATAGGGAGTAACTAAAGAGCAAAGGAAATGGAAAGAGAACAGCACAATAGATAGACTGAGTAAGAGAACATTAGATGCATGGAATAAAGAGCATGAAAAGAAGACTATGAGAATCAGCCAATAAAAAGATAGCAAGAGAATAGACATTAGAAAATGACTTAAGGAGAGGGATGTGGTGCAAGCTGATAAGAAAGTAATAGCGGGGGCAGAAATGTAGGAAGTCAAGTGGAGAGATAGATTAGGAAAGGGAGTGGCAGACTGATGGGGGGAAGGAGAGACATCTATTTAAAAAAGGGAGACCAGCGAGGGTGAAAGCAGGAACATCAATAAGCTGAGATGAAAACTGAGAATGAATGAGGTAGAAGTAGAAGCCTAATAGAGGAACATTGAATCTTGAAGATGACTGCGAGGGAATGTTTGATGTAAGGGTGAGATAGCTGGGAGACTGGAGGGATATAGAGGTGAGACAATCAGATATGTAGAAATGAATGTGAAATATGCATTTTGTGCTGTTTAGAGAATTACATGGTTAAAACATGAACTGCCTGGAATGAAGAGGGTAACTTAAAAAATAGCAAATATGAGTGGCCTAATATAAGGGTAACGATTAAATGAAGACCAGATGGAACTGAGCTAGGAAATGTTAACATCTGCAGGGGAAAAGGAAATGGAGAATAGTGATACGAATTGGAGAGGTGAAGGTAGGAGAGAATGTGAGAGATATAAGTGAACAAGAGACAGGCAGAAACAAAGGTGAGAGAAAGAGAGTGTAAGAGGTAAGAGGCTAACTAGCAAAGAGAGAGGGAACAAAGGAGAGACGTTGAGGTGCAAAGAAACCCAGAAGGAATAGAGGTAAGAGTAAAACTGTCAGATAAAGAGGTGAGAGAACAACAGCTAGGTTTGTTGGGAAAGCTGCTAGTGATGGGAGTCAGCAAAGAAGAGGTGAGATAGAGCATGGAACAGAGGTGTGAGAATTTGAAAGGTAAATTTGAAAGTGAATAGAAAAATGAATTACCTGAGTGCAACAGGACTATAGGGGTGAAGTTGAGAGGGTACTGGGAAATCGAAGAGAGCAAGGAGGGATGACGTAGGAAAGAGATAGAAATGAGTATAACATGGGAAGAGATGAGCAGAGAGGAAGACTAAGAAGAAATTTATTAAGTAGGTGTCAGCTGTGGAGGTGAGAGGTGTACAGAGCCAAAGCGGAGGGATATGGCAAGATGATGAATGATAGAGAGTTTGACTCATATCATATCAGATATCTATGTGATTATGACTCACCTCACTTTATTCAGTTTATATCATATTAGAACCTGTCATGTAATTGCTGAATGCCACTCTGCTATATGGTGACAAACTAGACCCACAAACAGAGCTATGGACCATTCAAGATGCCGGGTCGCAAGGGACTATGACGTTAGACGTGGTAGCTACAAATGGAAACAAGAGAGCGAATGCGTCAATGAGTGGGTCGGATATCAGCACAGCGGAATCACAGGAAGACCACGAAACCAAGACGCTAGCAGAGGAGCAACGGGCACAAGACTTTGGGATGGTGCGAGGAGGAGAGCAGAAGTGAGCGATCAGGATGTCGAGGTGAGGAGAGCGGACCTAAGAGATGTGATTTCCACAGGGGGGACATGAGAAGTGGGCACACAATACAGAGGTAGCAGTGCCAGGAGAAGCCTTCCGAGACCGCCCCTCACCCACGGGGCCAGGAGGCAAAGGATACCAGGATTTTACGGCTCCGTCATTGATCCGTGGATACAAGCAAGCGCCTTGCTGGGCATTCTTCGGGAGGTAGTGGTGTCCGTCCTAGGCAGGCTACAAATAGGGGTTGATCTGGGAGAAGAAGAGAGAGAGAGAGCTCACGAAGCATCACGATGCTCACTTTTTATCACAGGTGTTGGTGAAGGCATGTTAAAGAAAGGAGGACAAAATCTCATAGAGCTATTTTCTATGTTTTCTTGTTTGAGGCTAACCCAGAAGGAGTTTATCGAGTCCAGTCCATGAAGTGCGATATTAGTCTACACATCATCTTGTACCAAGAAGACCGTGGACTATTAGGACAGTTGGGGCATAATAGGAATAATAGCAGGATGAATCAAAGAAAAGTAAACTACAAAACAGTGTGTACAACAATGTAACAAGTAACCCCCTCTAGATAAATAGATACTGGGCAAAATTGCCATGAGTCTGGTTCATTGTTACTTGCTTACAGAACTGTAAAAGCATCATAACAATTGTACAATGTTAAATTATAAATACATATAACATTTAAAATAAAATAAATTATTTATAAGGTCAACAATGTACAATGGATATCCATATCAAAAACAACCAAAAACATGACTAATTATAAAACAAAGCCTGTACTATTCAGAATATTTGACACTAAGCTATTTAGATTTGAGCAGGTAAAACGTTATAAGGTAGAATCATATTATATGTTGCACAACTGTAGTTCATCCTCCACGGAGGATCGTGGTCTAATAGACTGAGATATATCACTTTCTATGCTAAATAATGAGTCTCTAGTATGCAGCACCTTAGAAAGAAACATGGCTACAAAATGACAAACTAGACTATCCTTAAGCTCATACAAAAGCAGAAAGGTCTCCTGATAATGAAAGGTTCTTTCGCTCATAAAAAGAGGTTTAAGATATTGCTTTCTCAGTGAGTGATAAAATGCGCAAAAAGGTTCAATGAGTGGTCAATTGTTCAGATCTATTATCACGGGGCAGTTCTAATTTAAGGGGCCTCTCCCTACATTCCTTGCAAAATAAACCATTCAGTGGAAAATAACAAATCGAAATCAAGTTAAAAGAAATCTGTGGTGAGTATTATGGATTAACATAAGATACTTTTTACACCCAGGCTGAACATTCATTGCCAGGTATCTTCCCACAGAGGCATTAGAATGATCCGACTGGACCCTTTCCTCATGATGAATTGTAAGGATATGCTCCTTAAGGGATTTTTATATGATATCCAATAATATTCTCAGTGTGGGCCCAAAGATCCCCTTCTGTCTGAGCAAGCCCTCCCAGGATGTGCTTTATATGCTTCAGCCAAGGGATTTTACTTGCCTGATCAAGACCCATACAGTCTTTGATAATAGATCTGGTGAAGTGTGTCTCTACTTTAGACCAAACTGAATGCCATAACAGTAGCGGTTTGGTTTTTTAATTAATCTGAAACAAACCCAACTCCCTGTTTGCCATGAAGGATAGTTTCTGATGTGGATTGGGGTACTGCTAGGAGTCTTCTTAGGAGCTTATTTTCTTGTGTTTGGATCGTTCCATTATCCCCCATCTCCAAGACTCCTGCTCCATATGAAGCAGCTGAAATTGATTCGGCCTCATATAAAATAGGAAGCTCTCTAATAGGTTTAGAGCCTAATTTAGAGGCAAATCTAAAAAGGACTTCATTGTTTCTTGCCATGTGGGATATGAAACTTACTCTATGGTGCTTCCAGTCCCCTTAAGAGGAGAACTGGAATCCTAGATAATTAAACGCTTTGGTGTGTTGTATTTTACTCCCCTGGATAAAAAAGGTGTTACCCTTTTCCCTCTTTTGATAGCAAATCATAGTAAAAGTTTTTGCTATGTTTATTTTTAATTCTCTCTCTTCCATATAATTTGTTAAGGCGTTAATACGTTTTTGCAGACTAATAGATGTAAGTGCCAAGATTGCTGCACCGTCTGCGTACAAATGTAGCGATATTGGGCGCCTTCCAATTATGGGGGTACCTGCACCTTCCCGTTGTAGTTTATCGTCTACCCCATTTATATATAAAGAGAAGAGAAAGGGTGCCAACACTCACCCTGCCGAACCCCTCTCCCTATATTAATAGGTGTGGTCAATTCACCCTCAGTCCCAAAGCAGATTTTGGGAGTGAGGTTACTCTACAAGAGTGAGAGAAGCGAAATAATTTCTCTAGGTGCCCACAGTTGTTGCATATAGGCCCAAAGTTTGTTATGATTAACCAAATCAAAAGCACAACTTCCATGTGTGCTGCACAAGGCAGCACACATGGAAAAAGCAAAAACGAGGAGAAATAATGCATTTATCCTCTTTCCGCCATCTTAAGAACAGTTTTAACCTGGTCTCAATTTTGGCGCCGCCTCCTATGTACTCCACCCTTGTACATAGGGGGCAGCGTCAAAATGAATGGGTGTTGCGGTGGAACGCCCACCGCAACACCCACTGCCCACCCCTTTCACGCTAACCATAGCGTGAAAGGGGGCCTTATGTACAAGGCAGCATTAAGCCACATTAAGTGGCTTAACGCTGCCTTGTACATAAGGCGCAGCCCCTATCGCCACCACATTGTCACTATAGGTGTCGTTGTGGTGGCGATAGGGACTTTTACATATGCCCCTCTGAGTCAATAATTGGCTAATGGATAGAGAGATGGAATTATGAGCTTCCATTGTCTCCTTATGATTGTTGACTGGTGCCAGGCCTGTCATAAAATGCTCCAGATTCCTAGATAATAAGACATTTAAAAATCTAGAGAGATTGACCCCTGCCAATTTTATTTTAATGCCATTCAGAATGATGGGGGCAATATTGTTGATTTTCTCATCTTAAGTTTTGGAATGAGCGGATTATTGTCGCTTATGCAATTAGCTCCCACCTCAAAGTCCTGTAAAATTATTCTATCACTACCCGAAGTGAGGAAAAAAATCAATGTTGCTTTGACAGCCTCTCCCTTTGAAAGTTGATAGCTGGAATTGAAAGTTCAACCAACATTAAGTGCTGCATCATAGGGGCAGTGATTAAAATGAGCCATGTCATCCCCCCTACAATCAGTGAGCCTGCACACCTGCTTCGATGAAAAAAAGCATAGTGACATATTAAAATCCCTTGCCCAAACAACATAATAGTCCCTACAGGAGCGGTCAACAAAATAGGTGAACTCTAGAGCGAGGGATTGCACAACATGAACCTGTGAAGAGTCAAAAACATTGTTATAAAAATGTATAACTAGGATGTCCGGATTGCCCTCTGAATTAAACAGAGCAAATTGATAGAAAGGTGAAGCTAAAAATCTTTTTGTGGCTTTTAGTGCAAGTTTGGTGGAACATAATGTGACCAGACCCCCCTTGGCACCGTCCATATTTGAAGGTGTTGCAGCTATATAAAATGACATACAACCATCAAAGTCTATTGGGTTTTGTCAGCTAGATTTCTTGGAGACATACAATATGGGATTTTTGTGTACAATACCGAGTACTCTAGCTCAGTTTTTTTTGCCGGACCAGCAATGTTACACGAGATGATGATAAGTTCTCAATCTCCCTTAGCAAGATCCAGGCATTGCCTCCCCACTCCGGGGCCAGGACATAGCAACG
This sequence comes from Calotriton arnoldi, assembly GCA_963921515.1. Taxonomy (NCBI): domain Eukaryota; kingdom Metazoa; phylum Chordata; class Amphibia; order Caudata; family Salamandridae; genus Calotriton; species Calotriton arnoldi. Next base: position 316,019 of record CAWUFW010015811.1, on the reverse strand, counting down.
GAGATTGACTAGTGGAGGGGGTTCTGATCAGAAAGTCACTCCAATTGATCCAGATGAGCAATGGGCAAAAATCTGTTAGAGGTGGAAAAGGGCTTCTTGGATGTCAAAGGAGCTGGGAATATTCTACATGGAGGCCTATAGAAGAAGCCTAGTGGAAGCGCCTTGATTGACTTTGACCGTAAGCCTGAAAAAAGGAGCCTGGTCAGGATATCCTTGCCCACCAATTTGTCTTTAATGTTAACAACAATGCAATCGTTATTGTCCGGTTTTATATTTTTACCGACTCATGCAACTCTTCGAATGTGAATAATCTGACTATGTGACAGCCTCGGGCCCTCCAGCCTTCCATTGACCCAATGGACCACTTTATTCATTGGTTGGTCACGATTCTCAGTTATTTCATACCTCAGGGGAGAAACTCCTCTCAACACCATTACCTAGGGGGTTGCTTAAGAGGCAAGTTGCAATATTGGCAGTTTCGGGAGCTGAGCCCCTTCTCTTCCATTAGAAGCCCTTTCTAGACAAAGGCTATTGGGATTCTCTCCAGAATCCCTTGCTGCCACTAGGATGGAGTGAGAAATTCTCTCTGAAGTGATTTGCAGTTGTTGGCCTAGTGCTTGTGTCCCACCTGGATGTGATGAATTCGGGACAGAATCAACCAAGCCCAAAGACACTGGGACGGGTGATCTCAGTTCTGCAAGAGACAGGTTCAGGTTCATAAGATTTTCTTCTATTTTCTCTAATCGACTTAAAATGGGACTTAGAACAACCAAAACCAAGGTCAGAACACCCTTGGAAAGGTCCTCTGCTATCAGTGCTATGTGACCCCCCTTCAATTGACAAGTTATTCTTGTCTATCCCTTGCTCTGGAGTAGGCGGACATGTTGAATGCCCTGGGCATTGTCTTTTAGATCTGTTCCCCCTATCTGCTCTTTTCCTTAACCCTCCTTGACTATTTGTGGTCTTTCCTTTACCTGAGGATCGATCAAAGGATTGGAGGGGATTGCATAACTTCTTGCTGATCGATGTGTGTTATAATGGATGTAACAGCCGAAATAGTTGGGGCAAGTTCAACAACCTGATGATTATCTGACGAGGGCTGTGCCAACTCATTATTGCCCATTGAGGCATTTTTAGACTCTTGAGGCACATAAACACTAGGTGGGGATGATAATGACAAGCATCTCTCGGCTCAAGCAATTTCTTTGTTCAAACCCCCACTGCATGCCGCCAAAAGGTGGCCAATGTTGTATCTGGTGTAGGGACTGGAGGAGATGTTTTGCGTTTCCCCATTGTTCTTCTTCTTAAAGCCTAAAGTGAAAGGACACTGCAGATAATTAACAAAAGATGGAGCTGCCCAGCCTCTTCCGGGCAATAACTCACCCGGGCGCACGCCCAAGCGCAACTTGCACATGTTCCCCGCTGCGGAAAGCACACTGATTCCCCGTCTCTCCTTGCACGGAGTAGCTGAGGGACGAGGTCCCACCCTAACCAGGAACACAGAGTTTAGGCAGGAAGTGCAGGCAACAGGGAACCTCTGTGTATAAACACCCGTGCTGCAGGAAGCACTTGGCGCTTTTCAGTGCGTGGTTGTACCTCCACCCCTCCTGGGCAGAGGGTGACTGGGGGATGAGGTCCCACCCTAACCGGAAACACAGAGTTCAGGCTGTAAGTGTGGACAAAAGGAAACCACTGTGTAGAAACACCTATAAATCTATGCATCATAAACTGCCAGAAACAGCTCTGTATAGCATGTGGCACTATATAAGTATCTTACAACATAACATCATTTGTATTTTTATTACATGGGTTTATACTTCTTAAATCAATAGACTGCACATTCAGATTATCATGGAACATGGATTGAATTTTCATAAATAACTGTTCCAATTTCATCATTTGTGGAACATTTTTGGATAAAGCATAACAATAAATGTTGCTGAAAGTATAAACATTTACTGGTTGTGTCTGAATATTCTAGTCTGCAATAGCGCAGAGCTGTGTATGGCATATCAAGCCTTTACTTGTGTAGTAGGTGTTTGAGCTCCTGGATTATCATGCCAGGACCATAGTTAAAATATACTTGCTAACTGAAGAACACAGGTATCTGTTTTAGTAAAAGTTGTGGTATTTTATTAATCTTGCACTTATTGTAGAGTTAAGCGATGACATTATTGAGATGGTATCAGAACAAAGGTCACATGAAGTTACTTTCTGGGAAGAAATCATATATGATGCTACTTCTATTGATGTCCTCGTGCTGGGGGCGGGGGAGTCAAAATGCAGGTGTTTCACTTCCTCTACCCTTAGCATTTTGATGTAAAGACATTCATTCGGCCACGTGGTCCCAGTGGACAGATTCAATTTTTTGAAAAGGCTAGTTCAAAAAATGCATAGCCCAAAGAGTGGTTAAATTAATTGATTCAAAGTGATTGCTCTTGTAATGTTAGTGCACAATTTCAACAAATCACGTTTAAAAATTTCATTAAAGCAATGTAGTGAATAGAAATTTGATTAGATCTATTCAGATAGAATTTCTGTTGATGCAGCGAGCGCAAGGTAAATAGTTTTATTTATTTATTTACTTACCTTACTCCTGCCCGTCGTATGTCCGACTCCACTAGCCCCCCCCACCCATCCCCTCCCCCGCCACACCCCAACGCCCCGCAGTACTCCCTCTGCGAGCTGCCACTGAGTGTCCTAACCATTTGCTGCCTGAAGCCAGTCCCTGGGTCACATAACTAGGTGTAGTTGTCAGTTGGCCTTTGTGTATTCATCCGAGACAGTGTCACAATAGAGAGACTGTTGTGTCTGGATGGGCCATCTCTTGCAGGATGGGGGGCCGAGCTGTCACCTACCACACTTGCACTTCAAAGGCAGTGGTTCAGCTCACACACAAAGGACTTCACACTAGCCTATTGTGCCCTCAGACCGGACGGAACCAGGGCAGGGAGGCAGGAAATTACAGACACCTCTGTAGGGGGAAGCACCAGAAGCTCTACCACTTCAAAGTAGGCACCAGGTAAAAAAGGAGAGCCTCAGACCCACTCTTCAGATCACTACTGGACCTGTGGAAGATTCAGAAGAAGTTTCTGCCCTGCTACCCTGTTGGCCTGATCCTCTGCTGCCCTGCTACCTGAGTAGGAGTGGACCTGCACTTAGACCCCCCCAGGCTGCCAGAATGACTCCAAGAGCAAGTTGGCTGGCCTGCTGATCAGAGCCTCAGGGACAGAAAAGGCTCTAACCATCTAGAACCCTGCACCTGGACTCTACCTGCTGTGAGTCCTGACCCACAAGTGGTGCCTTCTCAGTCCTGGACCATTGGAAGCCCAGCTGTGGTCCCTATCAGAACTGATGGAGTGCGATGCATCCCGACGCAGCCCTCACAGCTCCTCATTGGAACCAATGCAGCATGACACAATTCACCGCAGACCTCACATCACAGCCCTGGCAATTCATCATCTGACCCAGTGCAGCATAATGCAACTCAATACAGGACCCCACATAGCCCATCAGAACTGACAATGCATGCTGGACCTCGAGGTAGGACTCTGCATCACTCCTCAGAATCGCTGCTGCGTAGCACATCACCCCACATCAGGGACCTAAGGTACAATTCCCAGTGGGCGTAACCTGGTACTGGAATCCCGCCCACGCTCCATATCAATCAGGGGTTTGTTAAAGCACGACTACTCACCCGTAAGGGTCTCAAGGCACCAGGGGTGGGGGGGGTGCAGGCTCCATTCCATCAAGGAGGGGGTCTGTCGAAGAGCCAGGTTTTGAGGTTTCTTGCGAAGATGGGGAGCAATGTTGTCTGTCTGAGGTGGAGCGGAAGGGCGTTCCATGCTTTGGCTGCGAGGAAGGAGAAGGAGCGGCCTCCTGATCTGGTCTTTCTGGTGCGGGGGACCACGGCGTAGGAGAGCTGGGCTGATCGTAGGGTCCTTTGGGGTGTGTGGAATTTGAGTCGGCTGTTCAGGTATGCTGGTCCGGTGCCGTGGAGGGCCTTGTGTGCGTGGGTGAGCATCTTGAAGGTGAGTGGTCAGTCACAATGTGACTTTGTCCTGGTCTGGGGTGACCAGATAACCACAGTTGGGGCTTTGTGCTTTTAAGTTAAGCACTACTTTTTACCTAGCCCTTTAAAATTACGTATATCCGGTTCTAATAATTGGATTTTTGTTGTTTTGATGTCAAATAAATGATTACATTTTACCCTATTGTTCTAAATTGGTGTAGGATTTTTCTTGTGTTGTGTTTTCACTTTATTATTGTTTACGTACTGCATAAATACTTTACATATTGCCTCTACATTAAGCCTGACTACCTTTGTGCCAAGCTACTAGAGGGTTAAGCACAGGTTAATTTAGTGACTTTTGTGGTTCACCCCCACAATGATTGCTGCTGTTGCTTGAGAAGGGCTCACAACCCACTCATCCAACAACCCATTTTCTCACATCACCTATTCTGAGATTCTTAATGATCACACCTCATTTAATCTCACTATTCAAGTGGTACTTTAGAAGTCATTTTTTGTGTACATGCTGTCATTGTTTCAAAGATTTGAATTGTTTGGAAGGAATGGCTCAGTCAAAGGCCTGCCCCAGGGACAAAGGTTATGCGGAAGGCAAGTAGATCTAAATCACCAGGATATGTTTACATTTATCCTGCTCATTTTCCCCAGATTAACCTATTTTGATCTGAGTCGACTATGTGTGAGACTATGAATTCTAATCAGCTGGTAATTAGGTCCATATTTAGCGAGGGGTTGCATCACTTTTGCACCACACAGCATAGTGTAAAAGTGACGCAACCCCTAAGATGCACTTTATCAAACCACAAAAGGCCCCATTGCATGGCCTTGAGTGGCTTGAAAAATCCAGAGTAACGCCACGAAGTGCAAATTGCTGTGTTGCATTACTCTGCTCCAGGGACGAGTTTACATGGGTAGTGCGTGGGTGTTCCCGTGCAAAACCCATGGAATTGGATGCATTCCCAGATTTACCATTACTGGTACCCCTGTGAATGCACAAAAATGTTACACCTTCACAAGGGAGGCATAACAAGGAGAAACATCTTAATTTCTCCTTGTTTTTTCCTCATTCTGCAGCACACATAGAAAGAGGAAAATTATATTTGTGCAGGAAGGTGCCCCTTCTTGCACAACAGCAATCTTGCTTACAATGCAGGCACCCTTGCACCATGATGTAAGAGTGCCTGGATTAGCATTAGGCAGCACTTTGTGTGCCATTTCAGGAAAAAAGCAGCAATGCATTGTATTGTGATAAATACAGCGCAACCTGCACTTTCCCTGTAATGCAGCGCAGCAAGGTGCCTTGCTGTGCTGCATTACATTCTGATAAGTGTGAGTCTTAGTGCATTAAAAATATTGCAAATTACTTTAAAGTTAGTTGGTTGACACAAAGTACAGACCTCTGTATACCTAAAATGCTTGACAATGACTGTGATGACCATACCCCTCCATGATTCTAGAATTTAGTCTTGGGATGTTCAAAACCTTTTTCTTAAAGGACTGACCAGAGATTAAGTTTTTTAGAGAGGTCAGGTCTGTAGCCATCTTGGCCAAGTGACTTAAGTATTCATTTGCTGGTGGCACGAATATTGTCCTCTTCCAGAAGTTTTCCATTGTTTGTTTACCCCTACAATTTTTACCTTGCAAACAGAATGTTCAGGAGGAATGCTACAATTTGATTTCCAGTGTCTCCTATCTACATCACTAAATAATAAAGGTAAAATCAATCAGATATGCTTGTAATGTGGACGTAGCATCAGTATATGGCAAGGGAGATGGGTCAATAATGTCTCCCAATTGTGTTTGTGTCTTTTTGAGCTTAAAGGCCAACAGCATAATAGTGATGATTCCTGGTTTTTGATAATCTATTTGGAGCTATCTCATGCCGCAATTCAAAACATTTTTAAAATATGCAGCCAAAGGTTTACTTCCTTGCATTGATAGAGATTTCTGAATTTTAGCAAGTGGCAAAGGTTTCCAAGGCTACTCCTGGAAACATGTAACAGTGCGGTGAAACCTTGAAGAAATCTTGAAGACTTTTGTGAATTCCTAAATGTGTTCAAATTAATGTATTTCCATACTTTTCATTTGTACTTAGGATTCAATTAGGCATGACAAATGCCTCCACATTATCCAGTTGCACCTCTCTATCCTTATTCCTTTACAAGGAAAATATTTTCCATACTGAAAAATCTGTTCTCTTATACACCCACAAAATTTGAGGTACACGTTTCCCAATCCCTCCCTACAAATTGATTTGACCTTGAAAGGATAAAAACCTTTAAGCATTTCCATGGTGGGAGTGAGTTCTGAGGATATTTAATACCAAACTTTCCAGCTCGCACTTGTTCTGAAATGACCAATGTCTACCCCTTTAAGGGGATTATCAAAGTACAATATTACAGAATTCCAAGATAATATTATATAACGATCAAACAGATTAACAGTGGAAACTCACATAGACTATGTTCCTTGCAATTGTAACTAGAGCTTTTTCTGCATGTAAGTGCTACAAACGGCTTGCTGAATATATGTTTTTCCTACTTGGTCATTTAAAAGAGTAAGTTAATTAACTTCTTATTTATTTTCTTTTTCACCTTTCCTGCATTGAGTAGCATTAGTCTTTCTTCCCTATCGCTGTTGCGACCAATACCCCGAATATCTGCTTTCCAGGTGTTATAATTCATGGGGTATTGCTCATATTGTTTAGTTCTATGAATTATTTGCTTCCAGCTTTCATCATGTGTAGGAATTTGCAGTCATTGAGCATGGAGTTATTAATTGCCCATGTGGTTGATCTATTCATTATTTTTACAGTAAAATGTACAAATGATGGGTAAGCATCGTACCATTCACATCTATGACTATTTGCACGTTCTGGTCTTGGTTAATAGTAGAGTGATCTGGTTGACAATGGATTAGTATGTTGAGAGTCTGTGTGGGAGTTTCTTCAGGTATCAATTAACCCCCTAAATCACCCCACATGATGTATAATTTGGGATAGGTTTCTAGTGATTAAGTTAGGAGCCGTATAACTCCTTTCATGACCTGGTTAAGCACATTGCCACATGATTTAAGGAAAGACTGGAGGTTTGCTTTTCTATATAGAAAAGGCGACCCATCATGGCTGAGAACCTACATGATTACTATCATAGTAGTTAGCAATGAAGAATAATATGTCCATAATCAAAGTCTGAGAAAAAGATCCATGAATTTAACATTCCAGTAAAAGAGGAGTGCCATAGCACCAGAACCACAACAAATGACTGCAGAGCAGTGTGCTTGCATTGCCACAATTTGGCTTTCTTGTTATTTTACCGAGATGGATTGTCAATGAAGTCAGGTATTCCAAAGTTGCTTATCCTTCTTTTCGCTTTGACAGTCTTCTTGCCTTGTGTTTTTCAATCATGATCGTTATGTTGACAAACTTAAATGTTAGATCATTAAATCTATTGAAAACATCCATCATTGCCTTAAAACACTCCATCATCATTGTGCGTTTGCACAATCTAATTGTATGAGGTATCCTCTTGCCTTTCTCCCTCTACATGGAACATGCTGCTTTAACGCTCATTAGATCTGCTTAAGTGTGTCATATTTATACTGTTGTTTTTTTTATAATGGATCCTGGTGTTGTTGTTAATTTTGATAAATACGATGTTGATGTACACCCTGATATATGTATGCATAGCAATGAACTTGCATCGCTGTTAGTGAATCCACCCGATATGACCTTCCCATTAACCCCAAGTCAGAAATACGTGGTCGTGCAGGCCCTGCAACCTAGGCCTGAAGCAACTGATTGACAGATCACAGGTGGGGTGACTGGTAACCCTTAGACAAACATGTGATCATGAAACCCCAGTTCGATCCCACAGATAGGCAGCAACATCACAATGATCTTAGAAGATTGGCCACAATAAAACACGTTTGGCCGGAGGGGTGCACATTCCCAAAACACCATAAAGTCAGATGCCACACTAAGTTAAGAACACTCAGCCAATCAGAGCACACTACACGCAGTGATCACGAGCTCCCCATGCCAAACATCTGGACATGTACCCACTGGCTCCACATTGTGTCCACGCAAGGTCCACCAGCGCTTGTTATCAAATGACCAGATTTATGGCCCCGTGGCCGTGACTAGCCCCAGAATTGTGTCTCCAAAGGAATGTACAAATTGCTTTATGACGCTTCATGTAATGTATAAAAAGATGGCCGAAACCCATGAGCTTTGAGACAGTCTTCAGACCTTGACTCTGTTGCCTGTTCTCCCGGGGCTGCGTTTAATTAAACCAACTGCTCCAGTTTTGCCAAACACCTCTTGTCTTTCATTTTTTCAAGGTAAATTCATATTCGAGTAACATTGTAGTGTACTCATGTTGTTCTTTGAGATGGAATGAGAGGGGATAGTTTCAAAATGTATTCACTTTAATCAGGGTAAGAGTGTGCCGCTTGTGTGTGCCTCATGATTTACCAAAAGTCTGTAAGATTCTCTGTTGTCTTTCTCCCCTGCCACCAGCATTGCTATGCAAGACACCACAATGGATCTGAAAGTTGCCCTTTCAGACAAGCAAGCATGTACTTTCAATTATACGTAGAAAAGATAACATACTAGTTTTCATCTTCAGTACCTATAAATAAGCTGATGCTCCGGTTACTAATCGATAATGCTCCTCAAACTGAATACTACTCTTTCCAGCCAAAGTTGTTGCTTCAATGAGCTGAGACTCACACTAGATATTGTCAACACAGTGTTTAGACAAAGTATCGAGTTGTAAATATAGAGAGACAGAAATATCGAAAATAAAATATCATGATATATAAATATTGTGATGAAAGAATGTCATTGACAAGACTTTTTTGAGGGAATTGATATTGTTTTAAATATTAATGAAGTTTTGATATCATTTTCAGTGATATAGTGGTTAAGATTTTGTAAATTATTTGATAGTTTTAGTTGATATATTAATTTCATGTTACATTCTTTTATAAACATATGTTATATTTTCTAAAATATAGTTTGCAATTTTAAGTGATTAAGAATGTTTTATTTAATTTTTAATATTACTTTATAGTGTCGTAGTGGGTTGTTGGGTATGTAGGGGGCAGAGTGGGAAGTTACTTATCAAATAATTATTTAATACATTTTTTGTAAATATATGATTGTTATTTGTAATTAAATTTTGTTAAATTGTTTTGTTTTAGCATACTTTTTTTGCAGCTATTAAATTTGTTCGGTTATTGTGTAGGAATCTAATTTATTAATAATTATTTGACAATTAATTATTAATTGTTAAAATTAATTTTTAATTGCTAATTACATATTTAATCAATTTTAATGATGTAATTTATGAGATTCTTTTATAATTTACTTATTTTAGTTGTGGGCTGCTACGTTTGTAGGGGTATAGGGTGGGAAGTTAATTAAGTAATGTTCAATTAAAAAATAATTATTATTTATACATTAATAATTTAATTGATTTTTAATATATAAATTATGGAATATTCATATTTTTGTTTATTTTTTGGGTTTGAGCTGATTGGTTTGTGCGGGAAGTTAATTAATATTTGAATAACAAATATTAATTAATTGATAATTTTCGAATAGTAATTATGTACATTGATTAATTGTTTAGCTTTTTTAATACACATATATATTTATGTATATATATTTGTATATATATATATATTCACTGAAAAAACCATAGGTTTTAGGGAAAGTTATAGTTAGTTGGACATTTCACTCGTACAAAACCAGTGAAATTCTCCCGTTATAGTTAGTTCAGCTAACTATAACTCGTGCCCCCGCAATGCACTGCTGATGACGTCACATATTACATCACTCATGACATGGTCAGTGACATCACGGATCCGGCGCGCATTTTGCCGATTTAAAAAAAAAAAAAAAAATGCTTTTTTGGGCCCTGGGGGTCCTTGTGGGACCCCCTGAGCAGGCCTAGGGGGTCAGGGTGTTTCTACCCTGCCCCCTTTTCTTGTTTTGTGCGTTTCTTTTTCTCTTTTCTTGTGCCTCGGTTCTACCGAGGCACAAGATGGCTGCCAACACTTCCTGTTGACAGCCAATTATAATGCAGCTCGTGATCGAGAAGGTCCGCGGATCCTCCGTGCCTCTAAATATCGAAACATTTATTTTTGATTTTCTCAGCAACTACTGAACGGATTTACACCATTTTTAAAAGGGTGCGTTCTGAACCAAGCACTACCTTTTTGCCAAATTTGGTGTAATTCCGTTCAGCAGTTTTGGCTGTAGCCTTGCATAAAGTTTCCTATGGGAAATTGATTATTTGACTCTTATTTTTTGAATTTCTCCGCAACTACTGAACGGATTTACACCATTTAAAAAAAAGGGCGCTTTCTGAACCAAGCACTACCTTTTTGTTAAATTTGGTGTAATTCCGTTCAGCAGTTCGGGCTGTAGCCGTGTCTAAAGTTTCCTATGGGAATTAACATGGAGAAAGCACGTTTTGGGACCCCCCTTTTTTCTTGGCCCCCGCTTGATGAATCACCCCGAAACTTTCAAGATAGGAGCGGACCGGAGCAGGCCATAACTTTTGAAAGATTCGTGAACCGGCGCCAAAGTTATTGGGAAAAGAATGTTACGAATTTCCTATGGATAATAGGTCCTAACTATAACTATCTACTGGTGACCGCCAGTAGATAATATATCTATATATATATATATATATATAGATATATTACCTACTGGCGGTCACCAGTAGGTAGTTATAGTTAGGACCTTGTTTCCATTCAAAAAGCGTTTTTTCTTTTGCCAATATCTTTGGCGCCGTTTGACGAATCTTCGCGAAAGTTTCCAAACTAATGGTTCACTTAGGTCAGCTCCTGTCTTGAAAGTTTCGGGGTGATTTGTCCAGTGGGGGCCGAGAAAAAAGGGGGGGTCCCAAAACACGTTTTCCCCATGTTAATTTCTATACAAATTTTTGGAACAGGCTACAGCCCGAACTGCTGAACGGAATTACACCATATTTAACAAAAAGGTAGCTCTTGGTTCAGAAAGCGACCTTTTTTTTAAATGGTGTAAATCCATTCAGTAGTTCCTGAGAAATTCAAAAAATAAAAATGTATATATCTGAGCACCGAGGAGGAGTTGCGAACCCTCCAGAGCACGAGCTTCATTCTGATTGGCTGCCAACACTCCAAACCAGAATGTGTTGGCAGCCATTTTCTGCCAACACATTCTGTAGAAACACCCTGACCCCCTAGGGCTGGTCAGGGGGTCCCACAGGGACTACGAGGGCCAAAAAAAGCATTTTTTTTTCTTTTTTTGGCAGAAGTCGTGCTGGGTGCGTGAATTTCGCAGAGAAAATTTAAAAAAATGGAGCGCGGTCTCCTTCGTTTTCCTTAAGCCCCCGGGTGGGCCAGGTCCCGGGCACAATGTGTTATTATATAGCGGGGGCCTGCGGGGGCCCCCGCAGCCCCAGGGCTTTATTGATAATGTGCAGGGGGCACGCAGCCCTGGGGACCGCCACCTCCCCAGGGCTTTATTTTTATTAAGGCGGGGCCTCACAGGCCCCCCCAAGCCCCGGGGACTGCCACCTCCCCGGGTCTTTATTAAAATTGGGTGGGGGGCCTTGCGGGCCCCCCAGGTCCCAGAGACCACCACCTCCGCAGGGCTTTGATAAATAATTAGTGTGGGGGGCTCGAGCCTCTCCACACTGCTCTGGGGACCACCACCTCCCCGGGGCATTGAATTTGTAAATACGGGGGTCCGTTGCGGACCCCTGGCCCCGGGGACCACCACCTCCCCGGGGCAATTTTCATGAAGGGAGGGGGGCTGCGCAGCCCCCCTCCTGGAGCCCTCGATGGTCCTGGGGACTGCCATCCCCCAGGGCCGGCTCCTGCAATTTCCCGGGGTGCCCACCCCTGGGACATTGCCGTTTGCTATGGCAGGGCGGGAGTGCGGCTCCTGTCCTGCCATAGCAAACACTGCTTTGCTTCGTTGAAGCAAGAGCAGGAAACCTGCTCTCGCTTTAACGAAGCAAAGCAGAATTGCTTTTGGGCAAGGGGAGCTGCATGTTAGGAGCTCTCCTTGCCCAAAAGCAATACCGGCTCCCGCTGGAGACGGGCAGCCAGCACGGACCATGGGGGCATTGGGGCTCCCCCCACAGTCCCCATCAAAGAGGCCAGGCCCCGGGGGATGGGGTCCCCAGGGCCAATATTGGCCTGAGGAGGGGGGGCACGTGGTCCCCCTCTTTTTTTTCCAAAAAAGAAATAGTGGCAGGCCCCGGGGGATGGGATCCCCGGGGCCAATATTGGCCCCAGGAGGGGGCCACACAGTCCCCCTCCTTATTTTTTAAAAATAATAACTGCTGGCAGGCCCCGGGGATGGGGTCCCCGGGGCAAATACTGAATAATGGAAGTGGGGCATTTTTTTTTTCTTTCGAGTTTGGAGTCGCGACCCCAACGCAGCTCACAGCACGGCCCCCCGTGTAACGTCGCATTGGATTCACGAATTCACCTTAAAAAAATAATCAAGTAGTATATAATCTAGAAGATAGTGTTATATTTGTTAAGTTGTTTTAAAGAGTTACTGGGATTGCAGTTAATGACAAGATTACAATGTATAGAGTTGTCAAAAATATATAAAATTAAAAATTAATAGTTAAACTTGAAAAGTGTATTGTGTTGTAGTACATTGAATTCCTGCTTTTGCAGATTCGCGTCAGGTGCGCGAATCCACAAAAAAATAAAAAAATATGTATGTGCAAAAAATATATATATTCACTACTATGTTATAGGGTAGCTCTAAAAAGAGCCTTTGTTTTCATTATGAGTTTGTTGTAGCTACATGTAAGTGCGGATGCACAGCTTTAGGTTCATGAGAAAGACTCTGTTTCCTTGATCTGTGAAGTGTACTCCATCACTTCTGTAGATGTCATCCATATCAAAATGTAGATTGTTGTTATAGATGGAGCCCATCCTATGGTCTCTGAGGTAAGCAGAAACAGCTTTATTGACATTCTTTCTAGCTTTCTCAATCTGTGGACAGAATTGATTTGACCACTTCCATTTCTGTCTTTGGCATATATTAGAGTATACAAAGACAGTTTGAGGTAAAAGCAACATCAATTGTGCAAAGGTGTCATTCATTAGCATTTCCAGACTTACCCCAGTCAATGTGCCTAGGCCATTGCCACCACAGTGCACAATCATGAGGTCAGGGGGTTGGAGATGCAAAAAGGTTTTAACCAAAGGCATCAAGTGGTGCCACTTTAATCCTCTCTGTGCAATCCATTTAATATCCACATTTTGCAAAGCTAGTTCTTTGTCAATACCTATGCGTTCAGCATACCTTTCGCACCAGAAAACATAGCTGTGCCCAACAATCCAAATTGTAAGCATCTTGAAGGGATGTCTGGAAGTAATGAAAAGATGTCTGTAGCTGAGGTAGTCAGTTGGTAGAATGAGAGGTATCTAAAATGGTGGACAAGATGCTGTTTTTTAATAAGTAGAGAATTGATTGGCTGTTTAAGAACATTGTACATTCAAAACTAGGGTGCATGTTACTTTCTTTTAAAAGCATGTTTCTTATTGGTTAGTAAAACATGTTTGAAAGGTACAGTAGACAGGATAAGGTCATATTTTGCAAACGTCAACCACATCTGCTGTTTGCATTTGTAACCTTGTGTGCTGAACTTGAAAATATGGTGAACTTGTGACCTGTCAGTTCAGTTGAATGTACATGAACTGTTACTATGGAAACTTACATTAAGCAGAATTGGGGAAGGGTTGAAACTTAACTGTGGACTTAAAATGTGAAATTGTAATTTATATAAAAGTGATATCTTATTAAAGTAAGATTTCCCAAGTCAGTACTATCTTTTGAAGTGGTGTGTTCTTAAAAAATAGTGGTATTTTTATTTGTAATATAGCTTTGAACTCCCGTATGGATTCGCAGCTCCATCGCATTGGTGCACGGTGGAATCGCAACTCAAAAAAATTCCAGAACCAGTTTGCGCACTTTTAGAAGTCAGTTGGTAAGGGTTAATATGTCTAACCAATAGAAATGTGTTTTATAATTTGAAATAATGTAGGAAGCAATGTGATGTGTTACTTACATGTATTTGTGTGGAGAAAGAGAGGGAAAGTTTGCCATTACTAGTTTTACCTTGCTGAGAGTGGTGCATTACATTGATTGTGTCCATAAGAAAATCTTTTATGAGTTTGTGATATTTTAAATTCTACAAATCAATTTGGAAGGTGAGTTATAAATTTGTGAGGTGTATTATGTATTAGGTTTATTTTTAATCTTTAAAAAGTATTGATGAAGTGTGATGTTTGAATTATATTATTAAATGTAGAGATGTGTATTGTAGTTTGTTTTATTGTAGTTAAATGTTGTTTGAAATAGATTTTGTATAGAAATATGTGTGTATTGGAAGATGGATTAGTGATTATGGTAGTTTGTTTTAGTGTGTGGATATGTACATTTGTAGTATACCGCATAATTTTAGGTGTTGCGTTAAAATTGGTGGTGGAGTCTGTTAAGTTTTAAGGTGTGCATGGACTTCTGTTTCAAGTGTGTCTCTACTTTTATATGTATTTTCATATGTCTTATACATTTGAAGGTGCATGATGTATAATAAAGAGGTGTTGTTGCTTTTTATGTGGTAGGCTCAAGACTGTGATTAGTAATGGAATGGTGAAGATGCTGCATAATAGTGTGCTTTAAAAGATGTTGAGATAAGGTATTATTGATTAGGCTTCTTTTTTAAGTTTCTAGAGAGGTACAGTTGAAATATGCCACATAATTTTTGGTGTTTGCCTGAAATTGGAAAAGTTTCAGTGCTCCGTCCATCATCTCCTTGTGTTTGCTTTGTTCGCCCTAAGTTGGCAGGGTATGCCCAGACGTGGGTCCCTTGCTCACTTTGCCACTGGATTCAAGCTAGCCCTGCTGATGAGGGCTGTTAGCCCGAAACCGGTTCCAGGATGCTTGTTTCCGGTCCAGGGAAGACATGGCTTGGCAGTTCAGGCTGGACTGTTCCATGAGGCACAGGGTCAAGACTGATTTGCATATAGCTGTGTCTGAACTGGGGTGGCGAAGTGAGCTAAAGAACGATGATGGATTCAACCCAGATCTGTGACTGGGGGTTAGTGTCTGAAAAGTTTCAGCGCTCTGTCCATCATCTCTTTGTGTTTGCTTTGTTCGCCCTAAGTTGGCAGGGTATGCCCAGACGTGGGTCCCTTGCTCACTTTGCCACTGGATTCAAGCTAGTCTGGCTGATGAGGGATTTTAGCCCGAAACCGGTTCCAGGATGCTTGTTTCCGGTCCAGGGAAGACATGGCTTGGCAGTTTGGGCTGGACTGTTCCCATGAGGCACAGGGTCAAGACTGATTTGCATATAGCTGTGTCTGAACTGGGGTGGCGAAGTGAGCTAAAGAACGATGATGGATTCAACCCAGATCTGTAACTGGGGGTGAGTGTCTGAAAAGTTTCATCGCTCCGTCCATCATCTCCTTGTGTTTACTTGTTTATTTATGTTATATATAATGATGATTTCAAAAGGTAACCTATCACAAAGGAGGGACTCTGGGCTTTTTAAACAGGTCCAGCATACATGACCAAACATCCAGGAACAGCATACTTTCTGTATCTTTCCTAAGATTTCAAAAGGTAGACATATATGTATGTATAGTTTCAGGAATATGGTGAAATTTATTGCAGACTCATGTTTAGCGTTTATGCTTTGTTTTGAGTACGCCCAACACCCTGAGTAGTTATAGAATTTTGAAGCTGCAGCAAAAAGTGTACACCATGTCATAGACCTGACTTTTGTGCTGCAGTTTCAGTATTCTGCTAATACTCAGGATGTTGCACTCCTCCAATCACTCAAGTACTACTGCAGTACTACTCCAATCACTCAGGCAGTACACATGCACTTATGAAATCACCCAGGCACTTTCTATGTACTCCTGTAAATCTCCCAGATATTACTCCTGCAATGATGGAATCACCAGGCATTACCTATGTACTCCTCTAATCCCCCAGACATAACTCCTGCAATCATGCGATCACCAATGTGTTAGCTATACACTGGTTTAATCACGCAGGCACTACCCTTGCACTCCTACAATCACCCTGTCAGGATCTATGCAGTTCTCCAATCACTTAGCCTGTGCCTATGCACTTATAAAATCACCCAGGCACTACTTTTACACGTTTGCAATCACTGAGGCACTATGACAGTATTACTCTAATCACCCAGGCAGTACTGATGCACTTATAAAATCACACAGGCACTTTGTATGTACTCTTGTAGTCCCCCAGATATTACTTCTGAACTTATGCAATCACCAATGCATTAGCTATACACTGGTTCAATCACCCAGGGAATACCCTTGCACTCTTCTAATTACCTTTTCAGGATCTATGCACTCCTCCAATCACTTAGCCAGTACACATGCACTTATAAAATCACCCAGGCACTACCTTTACACTCCTCCAATCACTGAGGCACCACCACAATAGTACTGTAATGAGCTAGGCAGCATCGATGCAGGTATAAAATCACCCAGGCACTTCCTATGTACTCTTGTAATCTCCCAGATATTATCCCTTAACTCATGCAATCACCCAGACATTACCTATGCACTCCTCTAATCCCCCAGACATTACCTCTGCAGTTATGCAATCACCAATGCATTAGGTATACACTGGTTCAATTACCCAGGCAATACCTTTGCACTCCTCCAATCACCCTGTCAGGATCAACGCACTCCTCCAATCACTTAGTCTGTGCTCATGCACTTATAAAATCACCCAGGCACTATCTTTGAACTCCTCTAATCACTCAGGCATTTCCTCAGTACTCCTGCAATCACCGAAGCAGTACTCATGCAGTTATAAAATCATCCACTTACTAGCTATGTACTGCAGTAATCCCCCAGATATTACCCCTGAAGTCATGGTATTACCCAGGGACTAGTTATGTACTACTCCTGCAGTCATAGAATCATGCAGTGTCTACCTATGCAGTCATGTAATAACCCAGGCACTACCCTTGCAGTCATAGAATCAGCCAGGCCCTACTATTGCACTCATCTATTCACCTAGGCACTTCTTAGTGACTCATCTATGCCTCCAGGTGCTATTTATACACTTATCTATGTACTCAACTTTTATGTGTGCACTCATGCAATTAGCCAGTCACTATCCATCTTCTCTTGCAATTACTCAGCAACTATCTTTGGAGTCATACAATCACCCAAGCACTGCCCATGGAAATTTGTAATCACTCAGCTAGATCTATTACATGTTTTAGTTGTAAGTTTCACTATATTCCAGAAATATTGTATACATATTTCTTTTAGATATGATGATGATTTCAAAAGGTAGAGAGCATGTATGCATGCTTTTAACAATATAGAGAGACATATGGTTGAGTCTTGTAATAGTCTGCTGCTTTATATTTGGCTAGGCCCAACACTCATGCAGTTATAAAAACACCCAAGTACTACCCATGCAGTCTTCTAATGATCCAGTCACTATATATATACACAGCTGTAATCACTCAGGCATTAGTCCTGCACTCATGCAAACATCCAGGCACTACATGTGCACTCATGCAATCAGTAAGGTATTACCCATGCACTCTTTCAATCATGTAGCCACTACTCATGCACTTTTATAAACACTCAGGCACTAACGTTATACTCTTTCAATCACAGATGTACTATCCTTGTACTTATGTAATCACTCAGCCAGTAGTGATGGTGTTATGAAATCACTCAGGCAATACCTTTGCACTCATTTATTCACTCAGGCATTAACTCAGTAGTCCTGAAATCACCCAAGAAGTACCCATGCAGTTATAAAATCACCCAGTCACTTTCTATGTAGTCATGTAAATCACCAGATATTACTCCTGTAGTCATGCAGTCACCCAGGCATTACCTATGTACTCTTTAATCCCCCAGACGTTACCTCTGTACTCATGCAATCACCAATGCATTAGCTGTACAGTGCTTTAATCACCCAGGTACTAACCTTGCACTCTTTGAGTCATGGAGGCACTACTCTTGTACTTATGTAATCACTCAGGCAATACTCATGTACTTATAAAATCACCCTGGCACTACCTTTGCAGTCCTGTAATCACTGAGGCAGTACGTTAGTACTTCTGTAATCACCCAGGCAGTACTCATGGACTTATAAAATCACCCACTCACATCCTATGTACTCCAGTAATCCCCCAAATATTACCCCTGCAGTCATGCAATAACCCAGGCACTACTTATGTACTATCCCTGCAGTCTTGCAATCATGCAGGCTGTACCTATGCACTCATGTATTAACCCAGGCACTAGCCTTGCAGTTGTAGAATCACCCACACCCTACTATTGCACTCATCTATTCACCTAGGCACTACTCCATGACTCATCTATGCCTTCAGGTGCTATTTATACACTTATCCATTCCCTCAAATGCTATGTGTGCACTCATGCAATTAGCCACTCACTATCCATCTTCTTCTTTATTTACCCAGTGACTAATCTTGCATTCATACAATCAACCAAGCACTACCCATGCAGTTATGCAATCACTCAGGTAGATCTATTACCTATCTCAGTTTCTAGGTTTCACTATAATCCAGAAATATATTGTTTATATATTTCTTTCAGATATCATGATGATTTGAAAAGGTAGAGACAGATGTATGCATGCTTTTAACAATATGGAGAGACTTATGGTTGAGTCATGTCATAGTCTGCTGCTTTATATTTGGCTAGGCCCAACACTCATGCAGTTATAAAAACACCCAAGTACTACCCATGCAGTCTTCCAATGATCCAGGCACTACATATACACTGCTGCAATTACCCAGGTTATTACCTCTGCACTCATAAAATCACCCAGGCACTTACCCATGTACTCTTTCAATCACCCAGCCACTACACATGAACCTATATAATCTCTAAAAGAACTACTCTTGCACTCCTTCATCCATGCAGGTACTACCCTTGTACTTATGTAATCACTTAGCCAGTACTCATGCACTTATAAAATCACCCAGGCACTTCCTTTGCACTCCTCCAATCAGTCAGGCATTCGCTCAGTACTCCTGCAATCACCCAAGCAGTAATGCAGTTATAAAATCACCCACTGCTATGTACTCTAGTAATTCTCCAGATATTACCCCTTTAGTCAGGCCGGCACTAGTTATGTGCTTCCCTTGCAGTTGTAGAATTATCCAGGTCCTACAGTTGCACTTATCTATCCACCTAGGCACTACTCAATTTATTTCTTTATTTATAGATGACAATATTTGAATATAGTTATTTTAATAATATTAAATATTTTTTTGGGGGGAAATTCTCCATAATTATTAAGAAATATTCAGCATGACAAAAAAGTTCAAAAGAAAAGACAACAAAGAAAACAGAACTATTTAAAGGATAGAGAAAAGCAGAAAGTACATGAAGTACAACAGGTGACGTTGAAGAAAAAGTCTTCTGGTAAGAGAACGAAAGAATTTGTTAAAAGTCTTTTAAAAAATGTAATCGATTTTCAAAATGGAGAAAAGAGAAAGAAAAGTACTACACGCAATAAGAAGGAAAATAAAAAAGGAGAAATTAATGCAAAATCAGGTTATAGGAAAACAATCCATGTTGAAAAAAGGATGAAAGAATATAAAGACATTAGGAAGAGAATGTATAAAAGTAGAGTACTACAAAATTTATTGAAAGATTGCAAAATAATATAAAAGAAGATCAGCATTTTACAAGAAGAAAGAACAGATTCAAAGTGTAGTTGAAAAGGCTTTTGAATTTAAAAGAAAATTGTTTATATTAGTAATGAAGAGAATGAAAACATTGAATAAAACATGCACTTTACGAAGGAAAAAAGTAAAAGAAAAAGACTGGTTAATAGAACTAACTTTTGCAAAAAAAATTCTGGTGAATGGAAGCACACTTCTAGTACTGAACCTTTTTTAATGAAGAAAGCTATTTTCAACAAAATACATTAGTTCATGCAGTTGATACCAGGGGTCATTGTTATGAGGTTATGAGGTTAAAAACGGTTGTCCAATTGAAAAAGAAAAGATGGTTCCTAGAAATGTGGAAGAAGTAATAGCTGAAGAAGTTCAAGGGAAACGTACACAAGCTCCAGTGTATAAGTGGGATTGTAGCAGTATTTGTAGTATACAACAGGAATCTATTGATATATTACAAAATGTCTTACGAGATTATGGTAAAACAAAGTGTTAAACAGAAGATTAAGATGTTGCAAGGACTAGATCCTTGTAAAGTGAGAAAATGTACTAACCTGCAGGGTCATTCTCTGGCTTGTCTTCCTAGGAAAAGTGTGTTGAAGTACTTTTCATCAATTAAGAATGTTAGCAGTACATCACTCAGAAATGCGGAAGTTAGTAAGAAGATTGTACTATGTAAAAAGTCCTGCATTATCTTTAAGTGAAATAAACAGTGCTCTTTTGCATGGTTCAGTATTGGATGTAAAAAAAGTTTCTGATGATATACAGTTTTGTTTCTTTGGTCCTGAAGAGGAGTGTAGAGAAAGTGAGAGTTTGATAAGTGTAGGTGTTGAAGAAGAGGTAGAAGATAGTATTACTGAGAAGTTTGCAGAAGAAATTACAAAGTTTAAGGTAGTTTCTTGTGAAAAACCAAGCTATGTTTGTATTTGTTGTCGACGTACTCACTATAGAAGTCAAACTAGGAATGTTGATGTGTATTTAAAAAGTGAAAAGGAAACCAATGATAAGTGGGAGCAATTTGGTGCTTATTTGTTGGTGGAAGGTCGTTTTGAGTTGGGTAGGGATCAACGTATTTGTAAATATTGTTACAACAAATTAGAAGGGAACAAAATGCCAGCTAGAGCTGTACATAATGACCTAGAGTTGGTAGCTATTCCTTCGGAACTGGTAGATTTATATATGTATGAGTCCATTCTTATTCAATCTGTGCACCTGTTTCAGGCTATAGTTCGTATGGAGCCTAAAACAGGTAAGCTGCCTCCAACAGATTTACAAAGAGGCTTAAAAGGAAGAATTGTGTATTTACCTTTAGATTTTAAGAAAAATATTGAAACTGTTGGTGTAGAGAGAGAGGAAAGTGAACCTGTAGTTATTCTAGTTAATGGTGTACTAACAAAGAGTCGGAAAATATGGCAAGAGTAAGTAGATGTCACTAAACTTCAAAAGACGTCATTATATCTTGTACAAAACAATATTTATTATAAAAATGTAATGTATATGTGGAAGAAGAAGAAATATCTTTAGAAGATGATAGAGAAATTTCAACTGGCCAAATTGAAAAAGTGGACAACTCCAAGAGTGAAGAAATTTAGGAACACTACAGTATACATCCTCTACATTCAAAAGAAGTGATTGGAAACACTATTGAATTATTCCAAATGAAGAAAGCGAAGGGAACTCCCATGAGTGTTTGGGAAAAAAGTTTAGAAGCTCATTGTTTTCCACAGCTCTTCCCCACTGGAAAAGGTGGACGATATGATGAACGACTAGTACAGATTCCAACTTCAGAGTATCGTACGACAAGATTGTACTCAGAAGATCCAAGATTTCGACAGTGTGGTCCATATTTATTTCATCTTCTGTTTGAAAGTGACTTGTCTGGACTTTCATATGCCATGAACCACATATTAAAAACGGGAGTTCATCTTACACATGTTTCTGCAAAGGAATTTTTGGACAAAGTTCAGCAAAGAGACAATCATTTAGAATCTCAGTTAATTAATTTGATGGCGTGTCAATGTGGTACTAATGAGTATTGGTATCAACGTCACGGAGAACTTAAATGTATGTTAAGAAACTTAGAAACCCCTACGTGGTTTGTTACGCTTAGCTGTGCTGAATACGCATGGGATGATTTACTTGAATTTCTACGAGAAGCAAATTCAAATATTAAAAACATTAAATTCAAGACAGCTGGAGAACTGTGTTCCTTGGATCCTGTAAATGTGTGCAGATACTTTAATCATAGGTTTCAAGCTATGATGTCTTTTATCTGCAATAAAAATAATCCACCTCTTGAGAAGTTATTGATTTCTTTTGGAGAAAGGAGTACCAAGCCAGAGGTGCACCTCATATACACATGCTGTTATGGATCAAGAATGCACCAAAATTTGGAACTGATACTGATGAAAGTGTTTTGTCTTTCATTGAAGAGTATGTTACCTGTGCCATTCCAAAAGAAGGAGGAGAAAACAACTTGAGACAACAAGTTTTAAGGTTTCAAAGTCATCGATGTGGAAAATATTGTCCACGGAAATACAAGTGAAAGGGAAAATTTTATACAAGATGTCGTTTTGGATTCCCACGTCCAGTAATTTCAAAAGGAAGAGTCAACAGTTTCATGTCAGCAGTTAGGCATACTATAATTCGAAAATCTCCGAGGAATACTTACAATATAAAAATAACTGAAGATTCAAAGTATATTAATGACTACAATCCAGTGATTTTGACAATGTGGAATGCAAACATGGATATCCAGTATGTTGCAGATAATTCAATTGCTGTTGCTCGCTATGTTACGTCATATATAACCAAATCTGAGAAGACGGAGTTGAAAGAAATGTGGGAAGAAATTTCACAAGAGAAGACTCTTAGTAACAAATTGTACAGCTTTAGTTTGAAGATGCTTTCCCATCGAGAGATTGGATCCTACGAATGTTCAGATTGGTTGACCTTTGCAAGTTTATATTCAAAGTCAAGAGGAATCATATGGGTAAGTCTAGGTCTTGCTGCTACACGAAATCGAGTATTGAAATCTGTACAAGAAATTGAATACTTAGGGGTCGATTCCGATTCGGGCCGGAAATTTCTCCGACCGAGCCGGACCCGGAGAGATTTCCGACCGAATCGGACCCGTGCAGTCCGACCGAACGAGTACGATGCGGCCGTATGTTATCGGACACGAGTCGGTCGGACTCCCATTGAACTCAATGGGAGCCGGTCGTACAACGCGTACGCGGGCTCCCATTGCCTCAATGGGTGCGAGGCGGACAAGGGCGCCCCTACAGCGGGTACGCCGCGAGCGCCCGCGGCGTACACGCACAGGTAGGGGGACCCATGGGTCCCCCTGTGTGCGCCTCGCACGGAGTACGCGTACAGGGGGTCCGACACGGACCCCCAAAGTACGGCTCCGACAGCTCTTACGGGCCGGAGTGCGCGGCTCGGTCGGACTGCTCGCGGCGCGCATCGTACTTACCCGGCCGGGAAACGTCTCCATTGCGCGGTGCGGATCGGGTCCGACCGAGTCGGTCGGAGCGGTTCGAGTCCGAGCGAGTCGGTCGGAGTTGTCGGGACGCCCGGACGAGTCGGTCGGCGAGTCGCATCGTACTCGCTCGGCCGGACCCGCGTACGGTTCGGTCGGGAAACAGGCTTTCGCATGGCTTTTTTCCCGACCGAATGGTATTGGGTGCGCCTCCGACCGAGATCGGAATCGGCCCCTTAGCATTGAATGAACCAGAAAGTACAGATATTGTTAAAACTAATATGTTGGATACGTACTATCCTAAAAGAAGTCCACATCTGGAAAACATATGTCTCTATGAAGTACTGCAACATTACAGTTTTAAGAGAAATGTTACAGAAAATATAAATGAAGAAAAATATGCAGTAATTGGATGTGAAGGATGTTTGGTAAAACATGCCAAAGGAAATCTTATTAACCACAGGAAACTCAGTTGCGAAACTCCAGATAAAAGGGAATTTTTCTATTCAGCACTTCTGCAACTTTTCAAGCCTTGGCGTAGTGAAATGGAATTACTTGGAGATTTAGATTGCTATGAAGATTCTTTTAATGCATGTAAAGATAGCATTCAATGCACAATTTTTTCAAATTATCTACAAATGTTAAATGAAGAGATTGAACAAGAAACTACTATTGCAGCTGAAATAGCTCTAGACAGTTCTCAAGATAGTCAAAGTTCTGCTCCACCTAGTCAAGATCCATTAGGACAACCAAATCTTGAAAATGAAGCAGCAATAGCCATGAATGAAGTAGAAACTTCAATGCAACAAGCACAACAGGATATTATTGAGTTGGGAAACTTGGAAGAACAACTAAATATTGAACAGAAAGAAATACATCAGCAAGTGACACAACAGATTCAGCATGGTTTACTGCATGAAAAAAAAGAATGCAAATGCACATCATTTAAACCTATTTGAATGTATATCAGTGATCAAGCTGGAACAGGAAAACATTTCTTAATTAAAGTTTTGACCAGTTATCTACACAAAACCACTGAATCACATTTATTTTGTGTTGTAACTGCTCCAACTGGGTTAGCAGCACACAACATTAAAGGGATTACATTACATCAATTACTCATGCTACCAGTTGAACATGAAAATAAGTTGGAATATCACAAGCTATCTGGAGAAGCTTGTTATGAAGTCTCAAGAGTAATAAAGAAAGATATGAAATGCTCACATTGTAAATCAGAAATGTTGTCAACATTATATATAGAAAGATTTGGAAAATATGTCATTTTAATGCTATAACGTTGTAGAGCAAATGGAAGAAAATTGGAAACCAAAATTAAAAATGTTGTGGCAAGTCAACTATCAGTTTCAGGAAAAACCTTTAAAGCTGTGGCTATTATTTTCCATGATGGACCTACTACAACATCTGGACACTATACTGTGTATTTAAAGTACAATAAAGGATGGACACATTGCAATGATGCCCATTTGGAATTCAAATGTAGGTTGTCTTTCAAATTACTAGATTCATATCTGATATTTTTAATGCCAAAGTTTTCAAAACATCATTTGGCCTATTGGGAAGATGTGAACATGAATTTATGAGTTTATTTTGGATATTTTCAATGCAAATGGATTTGGAAACATTATTCGGCCTATCGGGAAGATGTGAACAATTACTGTTTGGATTATTGTTTGTGCTAATTCTTATTGCATTTCCAAAATTGTGTTTCAAAGAAGTAGTTTATATATTTGATCTTTATACTATACACAATGTAAAAGAGAGTTCATATTTTAGAAAATGTACTTCAGAGAAATAAATGATTTAATGTAGTTGAAGAATGTAATTTAGAAACTGTAGATAGGTAAACAGATAGTAGAACTTGTTGTAAGTATTTTCAACGCAGATTTGGTTTTTTGTTTGCAATCTGATTGATTGTATTTTTTTCCCCGCTGTTATATGATGATCAACATTGAAATCACTGTGTATGGTGAAATTCATTAGAATCTGAGAACAGCAAAAAAGGGAAACTGAATATGTTATATAATTCTAAAATTATGTTGTGTTCTTAAAACTATAATATTATATGCAATAACATTGCACTCTTTCAATCATCCAGGCAGTATCTATACAATGCTCTATTCATTCAGTCAGTACACATACACTTATAAAATCACCCAAGGTCTATTTATACAGACCTCCAATCACCCAGGTACTACTCCTGTACTCCTCCAATCACCCAGCCAGAACCCTTCAAGTTTTAAAATCACTCAGGCACTACCCATGCACTCCTCCAATCACCCAGGCCCCACCCGTACACTCTTGCAATCAGCAAGACATTACCCCTACAGTCATGCAATTAATGAGGTATTAACTATGCATTCCTCTAATCCCCAGATATTACGCCTGCACTTCGGGAATGCCACAGACATTACCCGTGCACTCATGCAATCAGTTTGGTATTAGACATGCACTCCTCCAATGACCCTGACATTACCACTGGACTCATGTAATCACCCACGCATTAACAATGCACTGCTTCAGTCACTCAGGCAATACCTGTGCATTTATAAAATCATCTAGGCACTACCTATGCACTCATGCAATCACACAGGCACTACTAATGTACTCTATAATGCACCTGGGCATTACCCATGCACTCCTCCAATCAGTCATGCAGTATCCATGTACTCCTTCAATCACCCAGTCACTACCCTTACAGTCTTCCAATAACCCAGGCAGTAGCGCTGTACTGATATAATTACCCAGGCAGTACTCATACACTTAGAAAAATATACAGACACTATGTATGCACTCATGCAATCACACAGGCACTACTAATGCACTCCTGAATGCATCTAGGCATTATCCATGCACTCCTCCAATCAGCAATGCACTATCCATGTACTCCTTCAATCACCCAGTCACTACCGTTGCAGTCTTCCAATAACCCAGGCAGTAGCGCTGTACTCATATAATTACCCAGGCAGTACTCATACACTTATGAAAACATACAGACACTACCTATGAACTCATGCAATCACACAGGCACTACTGATGCACTCCTTGATGCACCTAGGCATTACCCATACACGCCTCCAATCAGCTGTGCACTATCCATGTATTCCTATAATCACCCAGTCACTATCCTTGCAGTCTTGCAATAATCCAGGCACTACCGCTGTACTCATATAATTACCCAGGCAGTGCTCATACACTTATAAAAACATACAGGCACTACCTATGCACTCATGTAATCACACAGGCACTACTGATGCACTCCTCGATGTACCTAGGCATTACCCTTGCACTGCTTCAATTATCCAGTCAATACTCATGCACTTCAAAAATCACCCAGGCACTACTCATACACTTTTACAATCACCCAGACACTACCAGTACAGTCATGCAATGACACAGACATTGCTCTTACACTCATGCAATCAGTCACACATTTGTCATGCACTCCTTCAATTACCTACACATTATTCCTGCACTCATGCAATCACCTAGGCATTACCTATCCACTCTTCTAATGACACACACATTACCTCTGCACTTATGCAATCACCCAGGCACTACCCATGCACTCATATAATCACCCAGGCATTACTCATGCACTCCTTCAATCTCTCAGGCAGTACGTATGTACTCCTCCAATAACCCAGGCACTATGCCTGCACTCATGCAATCACCCAGGCTCTACCTATGTACTCATGCAATAACCCAGAGACTACCCCTGCACTCCTCCAATCACCAAGGTACTACCCATGCACTCATGCAATCAGTCAGGCACTACCCATGCACTCATACATGCACTCAGGCACTTCTGCAGCACGCATGCAATCACCCAAGCACTACACATGCAGTGTTCCAATCACCCAGGCATTATTCTTGCACTCCTTCAATCACCCAGACATTACTCCTGCACTCTTCCATGCACCCAGGCATTATTCTTGCACTCCTTCAATCACCCAGACATTATTCCTGCACTCATGCAGTCACACAGGCATTACCCATGCACTACTTCAGTCACTCAGGGACTACCCCTGCAGTCATGCAATCACCCAGGCACTACCTATGCACTCGTGGAATAACCCAGGCACTACCCTTGCACTCCTCCAGTCATCCAGGCACTATCCATATACTCCTCCAATTACCCAGCCACTACCCATGCACTTATCAAATCACCCAGGCACTACCTATACACTCGTCTAATCACCCTGGCACTACCCATGCACTCCTGCATTCACCCAGACATTGCCCCTGCATTCATGCAATCACCCAGGCATTACCCATGCACTCCTTCAATCACTCAGGTAGTGCCCATGCACTACTCCAATCACCCAGACATTACCCCTGCACTTATGTAATCACCAAGGTATTACCCATGCACTCATACATGCACTCAGGCACTTCTGCGGCACTCATGCAATCACCCAAGCACTACTCATGCACTCCTCCAATCACCCAGGAACTACCCATGCAGTCCTACATGCACCCAGGCACTATCCATGGACTCTTCCATGCACCCAGGCATGATCCATGCACTCCTTCAATCACCCAGATATAACCCCTGCACTCATACAATCACCCTGACATTATCCATGCACTCCTCCATGCACCCAGGCATTACCCATGCACTCCTTCAATCACCCAGACATTACCCCTGGACTCATGCAATCACACAGGCATTACCCACGCACTCCTTCAATCACTCAGGCAGTTCCCATACACTCCTCTAATCACACAGACATTACCCCTGCACTTATGCAATCACCCAGGGATTACACATGCACTCCTTTAATCACTCAGGCAGTACCCATGGACTTATAAAATCATCCAGGCACTATCTATGTACTTATGCAATCACACAAGCACTACTGATACACTCCTTGATGCATCTACACATTACTCATGCACACTTACAGTCACTGAAGCATTACACATGTATTTGTGCAATCACTCAGGTAGTACACATGCACTTCTCCAATCACACATGCACTACCCATACACTTCTCCATATATTCAACTTTGCACAATTCATATAACACTTACAAATGTGTCTATTTTTAACCAAATAGGCGGTTCTGAAAAGAACCATTTTTTTCTTCTTTTTTTGTTTTATATTTTTTTGTATTTTTTTAACTCTTTTTGAATTTTATTGGTGTTTTTTTTGTTAAAAAAATGAAAAAATAAACAGAACCAACAAGAAAAACATTGAAAAATGATGCAATTAAAAGTCATTGCATAAACGGAAAAAAAAAATTAACACTTGTGGTTCTTAACCGCTTAACCGCGGCGGCAATTCCGCCGCGGTGCGGCGGTTTAGCGGAGTGGGCGGGGCTGCGTCGGCCAACGGACGTTCGCAGCACTACAGAGGTAGTGCTCGCGACGGCCGTTGGCCGACGGGCGCACTGAACGGGTTAATGGCTACCAGGATCTCATTCCCTGATTACTCACCGACACATAAGGTCTTCTTACATTTTAAACAACGCTGCTCCACTCTAGCTAAGTCAGGGAAGATGTTGGTTAGAGCAGTTGTTGTGCCAGCAGATGAGGTGCTGGGTCCAGCAGTGTTGTCGTCCGTTGTCTGTCTTTGTTGTTCACAATGTAGTTGTTCTCTTGCGAGACGCCGAGGGTGCATTGTCTGTAAATGCTTCAGCATAGATGATGTCCCGCAAGAATATTTTTATCTTACCCTTGTGAGAGGACCTTTTCACAAATGGTGCATGTCACCTTATGGGCATTCACCTTTTTCTCCCCAGGTGGTATGGAGAAAAATGCCCACACAATGCTCTCATACCGGACTTTGACAGGTTCTTCCAAATCTTCTTCCTCTTCAGGTGGAAGATGCTGTGGTGGATTTCCAGCTGCCATTTTTTGATAAAACAAAAAAACACCAAAAAGATTGAAAGAAGAGGAGCAAAAGACAACGGGTGTGTCCTCTGAGATGCTCTTGAAAGAATGAAAAAAATGGGTGGGGTCCTTCAAGTTCTAGAATAGAAAGCTTCTAAACCAATGAAATTGTTTCTTTTGAAGTCACATGGGATTCGCACACCCGGCGTGCAACCAGCGTGCACCCGACGCGATTACCGGAAAATATATTTAACTATAATATATCTTTATTACAATTACAAATATATGATATTTACAGTTATATTAAGTAATCTCTTGGTATAATATATATAATAAAGTTATATACATATACTTTTAAAACTTAAAGATTTGCAATAGATTCGTGCACCCGGCGCGACTCCCAGAAACACGTACGTGACGTTACGCGGGGCCAGGAACCGCGCACCCTTCGCATACCATATGCTCATCATACACGACTTAACCAATATGGCGGCAATATTCCTGTATTCGCGCACCCACCGTGACTGGTACAAGATCAGTATGCGAATCCACTTTTTAAAAAAAAAAGGTAAATGCATATTTTAGAAAGGAGAAAACATCACATTATTTTTATAAAAGTTTAAAAATTTTGAAAAAGCATTTTTGGACATTACAATTAGAAATTAGCATTTATAAAATGTTTGAAATTCACAAAAAAAACATAGGTTTCAGGGACGTTATATTTAGGAATTAGCATTTAAAAACTTTTGAAATTCAATGAAAAAACCATAGGTTTCAGGGACGTTATAGTTAGAAATTAGCATTTAAAAAAACCTTAGAAAGTCAGTGAAAAAACCATAGGTTTCAGGGACGTTATAGTTAGAAATTAGCATTTAAAAAACCTTTGAAATTCACTGAAAAAACCACAGGTTTCAGGGATGTTATAGTTAGTTGGACATTTCACTCGTACAAAACCAGAGAAATTCGGTTGTTATAGTTAGTTGAGCTAACTATAACTCGCGCCCCCGCAATGTACTACTGATGACGTCACATATTACATCATTCCACACTCCCATTTACTCACATATACAGTTATACACTTCCCTTTAACCTGTGGTTTTCTCAGTGAATTTCTAAGGTTTTTTAAATGCTAATTTCTAACTATAACATCCCTGAAACCTATGTTTTTTTCTGTGAATTTCTAAGGTTTTTAAATGCTAAATTCTAACTATAACATCCCTGAAACCTATGTTTTTTTTCAGTGAATTTCAAAGGTTTTTTAAATGCTAATTTCTAACTATAATGTCCCTGAAATCTATGGTTTTTTCAGTGAATTTCAAAGGTTTTTTAAATGCTAATTTCTAACTATGCCTACAGAGGTAGGACTTGTGTAGAAAGAGGAAGAAAGTGCAGAAAGAAGCAAGATAAATGCAGAAAGAAGCAACTGAAGTCCAGAAAGGTGCAAAAAGAAGCATGAGATATGCAGGAAGAACCAACAGAGGTGCAGAACGAGGCCTTGTTGAAAAGTCATCCTGTGCCCCCAACTTTTTGCTGACTGGTACTGGTGGTAACTGACTCTGACTAACCAGGCCCGGAGCCAGTGCTATGCTGAAAGACACTTAGAATACAGTGAAACACCTACATACACTATGGTACACTATGTGTTGGGGTACCCCTGTGATTGGCATGACCCCCCCTGTAAGGCCCTGGTACATAATAGGGCAGGGGGATTAAAACTACCTCTAAGTCAGAGGTGCAGAAAGAGGCAAGAGAAGTACAGAAAGAAGCAACAGAGGTGCCAAAAGAGGCAAGAGAGGTACAGAAAGAAGCAAGTGAAGTGCAGAAAGAGGCAACAGAGGTACAGAAAGTCGTAAGAGAGGTGCAGAAACAAGCAAGAGAAGTGTAGAAAGAGGCAAGAGAATTGCTGAAAGAAGCAACAGAGCTGTAGAAAGAAGCAAGAGAAGTGCTGAAAGAAGCAAGTGCGGTGCAGAAAGAAGCAAGATCAGAGCAGAAAGAACCAACAGAGTTGCAAAAAGAGGCAAGAGGGGTGCAAAAAGAGAAAAGTGGGGTGCAGAAAGAGGCAAGAAGGGTGCAGAAAGACGCAAGAGAGGTGCAGAAACAAGCAAGAGAAGTGCAGAAAGAGGCAAGAGGATTGCTGAAAGAAGCAACAGAGGTGTAGAAAGAAGTGCAGAAATAGGCAAGTGAGATGCAGAAAGAAGCAAGAGAGGTGCAGAAAGAGGGAAGGCGAGTGCAGAAAGAGACAACAGGGGTGAAGAAAGAAGCAAGAGAGGTACAGAAAGAGGCAAGAGAGGTGCAGAAAGAGGCAAGTGATCTGCAGAAAGAATCAAAAAAGATGCAGAATGAGGCAAGAGAACTGCAGAAAAAGGCAAGAGAGGTGCAGCAAGAGGAAGGAGAGGTGCACAAAGATGCAAGAGGGGTACAGAAAGAGGCAAGAGGGGTGCAGAAAGAAGCAACAGAAGTGCAGAAAGAAGCAACAGAGGTGCTGAAAGAGGAAAGAGGGGTGTAGAAAGAGGCAAGAGAAGTGCAGGAAGAAGCAACCGAGGTGCAGAAAGGCAAGAGAGGTGCAGAAACAGGCAGGAAAGGTGCAGAAAGAGGGAACAGGTGTGCAGAAAGAGGCAAAAGGGATACAGAAATTTACAAAAGAGGTGCAGAAAGAAGCAAGAGCAGTGTAGAATAAACCAACAGAGGTGCAGGGGCAAGAGTGGTACTGAAAGAGGCAAGAGAAGTGCAGGACACAAGAGGACCTCATCGCCCCACCAGCAGTGCGCCAAGAGGCGCATTTGCAGAGTGGTGTAAAAAGGGGCGTGGACTCGGACCACCTCTGAGCAATCCCACTCTGTGGGGCTTACTGGAGGTACCTGGTGGGCCAGTTGGCCCCCAGGGACCCTCAGGAATGAAGGGGACTTAATCCCCCAACTTAGAACACGCCAGGGGGCGCATTTACAGAGTGGCGCAGGGAAGAGGCGGGAACTCCGGCGAGATGTCGGCTTTTCTTTTAAAAAAAATATTTTTAGAAGGGGCTGTGTGGCCCCCCTTCTTTTATTATTTTTGGGCCCTGGGTACCCCATCCGCCATGGCCTTAGCATTTTTCTTTTTAAAAAAAAAAACGGGAAGGGGCGCGAGACTTCCCTACCCTGGGCCACTATTGGCCCCTGGGACCCCATCCCCCGGGGCCTGGCCTAGTTTTTTTTTTTATTTTATTTTTCCAGGGAGGGGGGTCGCGTGGCCCCCCTCCCCTGGGCCCCTTCTGGCCCTGGAGACCCCATCCCCTGGGCCTGGCCAGCCTGCTTTTTTTGAGGAGGGTGGCCACGTGGCCCCCCTCCTGAGGCCAATTATGGCCCCGGGGACCCCATCCCCCAGGGCCGGCCCTCAAGTTGGGGACTGTGGGGGAGCCCCAATGCCCCCACGGTCCCAGCCGGCTCCCCGCCTCCTGTGGGAGCCGGCATTGCTTTTGGGCAAGGGAGCTGCCCTTGCCCAAAAGCAATTCTGCTTGCTTCGTTGAAGTGAGAGCAGGTTTCCTGCTCTCGCTTCAACGAAGCAAAGCAGTGTTTGCTATGGCAGGGTGGGAGCCGGGCTCCCGCCCTGCCATAGCAAATGGCAGTGTCCCAGGGTGGGTACCCCGGGACATTGCAGGAGCCGGCCCTGGGGGGTGGCGGTCCCCAGGGCCATCGAGGGCTCCAGGAGGGGGGCACGTGGCCCCCCTCCCAACTAATTCAAGCCCCAGGAGGTTGTGGTCCCCGGGGGTCCACAACGGACCCCCGCTTTTTAATAAAGAGTGTCCCAGGGAGGATATGAAATTTTAAAAAAATAGGAAAGGGGCCCGCGGCCCCCAGCCTGAGGCCAAATTCAGCCCCGGGGACCCCATCCCCTGGGGCATGGCCAATTTCTTAATAAAAAAAAATAAAATCAACATTTAAAGGAGGAGGGCCGCGCGGCCCCCTCCTGAGGTCTTTTTATATAGATATAGATATAGTTTGCTTTTTATTTTTGAATTTCTCAAAAACTACTGAACGGATTTACACCATTTAAAGCAAAGAGTGCACTCTGAACCAAGAGCTACCTCTCTGCCAAATTTGGTGTAATTCCGTTCAGCAGTTCGGGCTGTAGCTGCAACAAACGTTTTCTATGGAAATTAACATGGGCAAAACGTGTTTTGGGACCCCCTTTTTTCTCGGCCCCCGCTTGACGAATCACCCCAAAACTTTCAAGACTGAAGCTGACTGGAGTGCCCCATTAGTTTTGACAATTTTGCGAAGATTCGTCAAACGACGCCCAAGTTATTGCCAAATCAAAAAACGCTTTCCCTATGGAAACTAGGTCCTAACTATAACTACCTACTGGGGACTGCCACCTCCCCGGGGCTTCAATGTTTAAATGCAGGCAGGCCTCGCGCACCCCCCACACTGCCACAGGGACCACCACCTCCCCGGGGCTTAAATTCATTAGGGGTGGGGGGCTTGCAGGCCCCCCCAAGCCACGGGGACCACCACTTCCCAGGGGCTACTGCTAAATACTGAGTGTGGGGGGCTCAAGCCCCCCCACACTGCTCCTGGGACCACTACCTCCCCAGGGCTTTAAGCACTAAGGGAGGGGGAGCGTGGGGCCCCCCTCCAGGAGCCTTCAATGGCCCTGGGGTCAGCCACCACTGGGGCTGGCTCCAGCAATGTCCTGGGGTGCGTACCCCCGGGACATTGTAGTTTTCAATAGCAGGGTGGGAGCACTGCTCCCACCCTGCCATTGCAAACTTCTGTTTCGCTTCATGGAAGCGAGAGCAGAAAAACTGCTCTCACTTCCATGAAGCGAAGCAGAATTGCTTTTGGACAAAGGGAGCTGCATGTTTGCAGCTCCCCTTGTCCAAAAGCAATGTTGGCTCCAGCAGGAGGCGGGGAGCTGGCAGGGACTACCGGGGCATTGGGGCTCCCCC
Source organism: Calotriton arnoldi (assembly GCA_963921515.1). Classification (NCBI taxonomy): domain Eukaryota; kingdom Metazoa; phylum Chordata; class Amphibia; order Caudata; family Salamandridae; genus Calotriton; species Calotriton arnoldi. The sequence continues at coordinate 281,979 of CAWUFW010015811.1, read as the reverse complement.
CACGGTACCCAACGTGAGGCCAGGCCCTGGGGTCCCCAGGGACAAAAGTGTCCCAAGGAAGGGGGGCCACGCAGCCCCCTCCAAATAAATTAAAAAAATAAATGGAAAAAAAAGAGCCAAAGCCCTGGGGTATGGGGTCCCCGGGGCCGAAAAAGGTCTCAGGAGGGGCTGCGCCACCCTCCTCCTTTAAATGTTGATTTTATTAAGAAATTGGCCATGTCCCAGGGGGTGGGGTCCCCGGGGCCAAAATCGGCCTCAGGAGGGGGTCTGCGCGGCACCTTTCCTGTTTTTTTTTATTTAAAAAATGGCTCAGGCCCTGGGGGATGGGGTCCCAAATAATACTAAGAGAAAGGGGGCCACACACCCCTCTTATAAAAAAAAAAAGAAAAAACAAGACAGCATCTCGCCGCCGGCCCCGCCCCCTCCCTGCACCACTCTGCAAATGCACTTCCTAGCACGTTCTGGGTTGGGGGATTATGTCCCCTTGAATCCTAAGGGTCCTTAGGGGCCAAATAGTCCACCAGGTACCTCCAGTAAGCCCCACACAGTGGGAATGCTGAGAAGTGGTCCGAGGCCACGCCTCTTTTTATACCACTCTGCAAACATGCCACTTCGCGCACTGCTGGTGGGTCAATGAGGTCCTCTTGTGTCCTAAGGACCTCAGTACTAAAGTGGACCAGATGCCCCGAGCAGCAGTGCGCCAGAAGGCGCGGTTGCAGAATGTTGTAAAAAGGGAAAACAGCCATTACAACGTGGGCATTACTACGCAATGCTATTACAATGCAACTTTTACTACGCAGATACCATTACAACGAATGCTATTACAACACATGCTATTACAACGCAGATACCATTACAACGCAAACCATTACATCGCATGATATTAAGGTAAGTTATTGTTTTTGGTGCTTTTGTATTGAAATGTTAAGAAATGTTAAGTAATGTTAAAAAGCATTTAATTTGATTGTTTAATTTTAATACTTATTAATTAACAGGTATTAATACTTAGTAAAATAATACGCTTGCATATTAATACTTATTAATTAACAGGTATTAATACTTTGATTGTAAATTAATATTCTGGCATAATATTTAGAAATTCAGAAAAATTAGGGTAGTGATAGGGGGATGCATTAGAAAAATATTTGTGGGTCGTAAAGGGAATTAAAAAAAATACACAAAAGTGTTTTAATTAGAAAAATAGTATTAATACCTGCATATTAATTTTTTAAAATTATGGTATATTTTTAAAAAGGATTTTTAGGCTGTATTATATTTCACAGGTGTTAATACTTAGTTTGAAAAAAAATATTCTGGTATTAATTTACAAACAAGAGTATATTTATAAAATACACTGGTGTTTACATTAATTTTTAAATGTGCATAATATTTAGTAATACAAAAAAATTAGGGTAAAGTGGGATGTTTTTGAAAATATGTGGGGGTGTAAAAGGGCTTTAAAAAAGCGGTATTAATGAAAAATGATGTTTAAATTAATTTTTAAAAGGCGATATGGGTGGAGTAATTTATTAATACTAGGGTATTGTAATGTAATTTAATGTAAAAAAGAAAATTGAATTTCAAAAAGATTTGAATTATTTAAATGATAGAATTTATTAATTAAAAAATGGGTATATAGGGGATTGTGTTGGACAAGTTTATAAATACTATGATATTAATTTACATACTAGAGTTATTATAGTATTAATTAAAAAAGTATTAAAAAATACATTAGAAAAATTATTAAAGTAATGTAGACATTAAAATATAACAAATGATAGATTTTTTAAATATAAAATACATTTTAAAAATAGTTTAGTTTTTTTAAATAATAGCATTAAAAAAAGGAAGAAACATTTTCTAAGAATAAAATATTTTTATTTCTATAACAAAATTTATTTGACAGTAGAAATATGAATGAAAATTTTATTAAAAAATAGAATAGTATAATTTTTAGAAAATATAAAACTAAGGTGTCCATTACGATGTCGGGCGGATAAAAATCCGCCATAAACCACAGTGGCGAAAATCCGCCCGCCTACACCGTCTGAATACTGACCGAGCAATTATGATGCCGCGAACCGAAAACCGCCGGAGGCGGAAAATAAACAGAAAATACCGCCCGCCCATGTCCGAGTCTAAGTCCATCCGCCCGCCACGGACGGAAAGACGCACAACAAGCCAGAACCGCCCGCCCTGACGACCGAGACACCGCCCGTGAAATTAGGATCGTACCGACATGAGCGCGGAAAATCCACAAATACACCGCCCGCCAGCGCAAACAACAGTGACGAAAATGGACACAGCGGAAGCCCTGGCGGCCACGTCCATGCACAGAAACCATCCGCTGACGAAAACAAACACACACAACATGGCTAACAAGTCCACACAGCAACCCACGCACAAATACCCAAACACAGTACACATCCCGGAAACACACCCCCCTGGACAAAAAAATCAACAACAAATCCCAGAACACCAGCCACAACACACCTGAAAACAACAGACCATCATGACACACCCACATAGGTAAGTACAAAACCAGCCCCTTCACAGACCACAACCCCCTGCAACATTACAAACTGAGGACGAAAGCACACAACACAGCGAGACAGAAAGGACAGCAACACACCACAGACACGCACCTATCACACCCATCACCACCACCACCAAACACCTGACCCACAAACCCCCTGCACATCACACACCACACACCGCACCAGCACCACAAACACCAAAACACACACCATGGCATCACACAGAATGCCCAAGTTCACTTCCACCGAGCTAACGGTCATGGTCGATGAGATCGTCAAGGTGCACCCACAAATCTATGGCAACCAGGTCCAACAGACACCACTATCCACCAGAAACCGGTTGTGGAGCAGGATCGTAGACCAGGTCAATGCAGTCGGAACGTTCCACGCAACAGAGGAGAAATTAACAAAAGGTGGAACGACCTCAAAAGCGTGGTCAAGAAGAAGGAGAGCAAAAATCGAGAGCTGGCTGCCAGGACTGGCGGAGGGAATCCCGCGCTATTCAAGACCTTCAAGGCGTGGGAGGAGAAGGTGCGAGTCATCATACATCCGGAGATCCTCACCGGATTACCAGGGGGACTGGAGGCTGGTAAGTACAAACAAACGTATACCAGCACACCGCTATGTAATCACATGCACTACCACCATGCCATAGCTCCTAGGGACAAACACCCCCATGTCCAGTACACAATACACAAGACATCACCCACACATGCAACAGACACTCACACACACTCAGCCCAAAGCCACCAACTAACAAAACCATGGGGGCATGTGTACAGTCAGCCAGCACCGCAACTTCCACCAGGTCCCCTTGTACTCCAGATGCGCCAGAATGAGCACTCCCCACACCCACATCCATGTGTCCGCCATAGCTGCACTGACCGACAAGTAACAGGTACGTAGCCGGAACACAAAGACAGTGGGTCGGAGGGGGGACAGCTGAAGTAAAACACACACCAGGCCCCCACTACCACAGACCAGCAAGGTGGAGCACACCCCACATCCATGTGTCCGCCATAGCTGCACTGACCGACAAGTAACAGGTAAGTAGCCGGAACACAAAGACAGTGGGTCGGAGGGGGACAGCTGAAGTAAAACACCCACCAGGCCCCCACTACCACAGACCAGCAAGGTGGAGCACACCCCACATCCATGTGTCCGCCATAGCTGCACTGACCGACAAGTAACAGGTAAGTAGCCGGAACACAAAGACAGTGGGTCGGAGGGGGACAGCTGAAGTAAAACACCCACCAGGCTCCCACTACCACAGACCAGCAAGGTGGAGCACCCCTCCCTCCCAGTACCATGTGGCATACATTGCATTGCGCACTGAGAAACAACCTGTAGGTGGGAAAATGTACAGGGCGGGGCGTCTGTAGGCATGAGGACTGTACTACGACTGACACATGGGACATGTCACGTAGCAGAGGAACACGCAGCACTGCTCCCAGTCACAATCATGAGACCAATGTGCACACGGACATGTTCAACAGAGTCAAACCCCACATGACCCATCACAGATACAGCAACACCTAAGGAGCCACGTCTGCATGCACAAGTCCCACTGGAGCACAGACCCACACGGCAGGCACTGTGCCACCCATCACACACATCAGCAACACCATCGAAGTTCTGTCCATGTAGTCCTCACTGCCTGTCACCCACACATCGTACAACAACGCCCACGTAAGACAGACCGTACTAGAAGTAACAGCTTGGAACCACAATATTGCACACAAAGACAACTGGACCCATGAAACACACAGGCACACAATGCACATTCAACATATCATCCATCTCATCTCTCAGCCACAGTGTCATGAAAGGTATGTCATCCGAACAGCTGGCCCTCATACAGTAGTCATGCAAAGATACCTGCCCATGACAAATCAAGTGCCTGCAGTGTCTGAAGCGCACGTCACACTGCGAGTAACAACACACATAATATAGTCAACACCCCAAGAGCACAGCACTGATGCACATGTACCAGGGCAGCACGCACACAAAGGATTTGGCCCATCTGCAATACGTCGTGTGGCACACAACAAGCACAAACTCACAACAATGCTACCAATGTGATGTCCATGAATGATAACAGTCAGCAGATATTCCGGGCATGTGAGACAGACACACACCTTTGTCTATGCACTGTCATGTTGCCAGAACACATGTCACGTTCTGCACCCATTACCCACAGTATGTACCCCAAAAGCATATTTCAACCCAAGAGCGTTTAGGGGGCTGTACCCCCTTTTGGCATCAGCGTACCTAAGCGTTCCATCCTTCCCCCTAAACCATCGTTCAACCCAACATCGTCTATGGTCCTGGAGCACGCATACACCCGAGCCACAAAATGTAGGAGCATAGCAACACACACCCATCGGCATTGCTAATCCGTCCCATGCCACATGTCCACATCACACAGTCCCATTGCCTAGCCCACGCATACACACATCGTACATCCACACACACGCCACTGGGAAACCTGTGCACGACAGTGCACGAACTGTGAATGTCAGACAACCAATACATACTTTGCTAGGTGCAACACAATGACCCATCTCATTCTCCCCACAGGTGCCGAACTGCTGGATGCTGGAGAGGGTGACAGCAGCCAGCACAGCCAGTCCGCAAGCCCCCGACCCGGACTCACGGATGTAGAGGAGCTGGACACCTCTCCGGACACGGACCACCCAGCAGGCCCATCTGGAGTGGCAGGGCACAACCGCTCCCCAGGGCCCCTCCTGCCCACCAACCCATCACCCAGGGCTGCTGACCAGTCACAGACCCCTGCTGCCACGGCCGTTGCGGCCACCACCACCGCCGCAACCACCACCACTGCCGCAACCACCACCACCATGCCATCCCTGGCCACAGCCCCTGCGCAAGCGGTGGCACGGCCGTCGGGCTCCACCCTGGGAGCCAGAGCGAGGACCGTGGTGAGCAATGTGGCTAGTGGGCAGGTCGGTGGCAGCAGTACTGGTAGGAGGAGCAGGGCCAGGCCAACGCCATCTGAGCCTGGGATCCAAGCCCTGCTGCAAATCGCCAGAGTCCTTGGGGCCTATGAAGAGGCCCAAGGACAATGGGCCAGGTCGGCTACCGACACGCGGGAGGTCCTTGGGGTGTTGAGTTCCATGGACGCCCATATGGGACAATTCGTGACCCGTATGGACCAACTTGTGGACCTAATGGGCCAGCTGGTGGTGGTGGTGAGGGCACAAGCAAGGCCAGCAACACCACCTCCGCCACCACCTGCTGTGGCGCAGGCTCGTGCAGCATCGCGTTCCCCTGCGTCCACAGTGAGTGAGCACTCCTCAGCCACCACCAGCGGCACATCAACACACCCCCCCCTACCAAACGTTGAAGGGGCCGTCCGAAGAGGAAACAGGTGTCCAGAGAGGACTTCGCACGCACCAAACGCCAGTGAGTCAGCCAGCCACCTTGACCACCTACTGCATTGACTTGTACTACGATCCTACCCCACACTGCCATGTGAATGGCATGTGTCTGTTGGACTGTGGACATGGAACTTCATGGGTACACCCTGACCATCACGCAGCCATGACCGTCAACTCATTGTCACAGCATGCACCACATTTGTCATCACCTTGCACACAATCACATGTCACCGCTGTAAATAAATACACCTTGAACACAATCTGCTTCATGTGTCCTGGGTTTATTCAACGATGTGCAATCGCCACCATGAGCAGAAATGCATCTGCTGTGTGGTATGTCGATGGGACAGGAGAGGCTGTAGGGACCTAGGGGTGAAAAACAGAACAAGAGTACATTCAATGAGTGTGTCACACACTCATCACACAGTACTTGTCACCAACTACAAGCAATGTACACACATCACACAGAGCAACAGGGCACACTGCTACAGCCGCTGCCAGTGGCATACCAACCTGGACATGGACCATTGACACACAGCACTCAGTGAACAAAAGGCCCCCGTGACAGAGCACACATACACCTGCACAACTACAGCTACATCAGCCGTCGTACATGGACACTCACCGTCAAGTGAAGTAGCGGGCGATGAGCTGCTGACGCACATTCACAGCTTCCTCCTCTCCACTGTCCTCTTCACTCGAGCTGTCCTGGTCTGCAGGCTGGGGCCCTGGCTGATCTCCGTCATCCACAATTAGGGGGATCTGCTTGCAAATAGCCAGATTGTGCAGCATGCAGCAAGCCACTATTATCTGGCACACCTTCTGTGGGGAGTACGCCAGTGCACCCCCGGTGCGGTCCAGGCATCTGAACCTGGACTTGAGGAGGCCAAAGGTAGGCTCAACCACACGTCTGGTCCTCCCATGTGCCTCATTGTAGCGGACATCAGCTGGGCCCCCAGGACGTCGCAATGGGCTGAGCAGCCAGGGCCCATTCGGGTAAGCAGAGTCACCTGGGTGTGAGGGACACAGAGAACCGTTGCAATTCCAACTGGACACAAGACAGCATCGCACAGCCAGCACGCTACACTACTCCACATACTCACCGACAATCCAGCCACGGTCCGGTTGCAGATTGGCCATCAGTCGTGGTAGGATGCTGTTGCGCATGATGTGCGCGTCATGTGCCGATCCTGGGAACTTGGCACACACGTGGGAAATCACCATGTCCGCAAGGCACACCACTTGCACATTCAGGGAGTGCGTGTGCTTCCGGTTGCGGTAGAGCTGCTCAGTGGCCTGTGGTGGAACAAGGCCAACATGGGTGCAATCTATAGCACCAACGACGTGGGGGATCCGTCCAAGGGCATAGAAAGCACCCTTCACTGCCGCCAATTCACGAGCCCTGGGGAATCGGACGTATCTGTTCCTGTACAGCATCATAGCTGACAGTACATCCCTCAGCACCATGCTGAACATGGGCTGGGACATCCCACCTCCACTGCCCACTGTGTGTTGGAATGACCCAGTGGCGAAGAAATGCAGTGCAGCCATCACCTTAGCCGTGGGGGTGAATGCTGTTGGATACACCCTGCCAGGACGGAGGTGGGGTTCCAACATGGCACATAGACGATGCAGGGTGGGTTGGTCCAGACGATATTTGTGGATGACCTTTACATCCTCCATGTCTGACAGCAATTGGTAGGGGCGATGAATGTTTGGTCTCCGCCTAGGAAGGATGGAAGTGGACACATGTCAAAGCAACACGCCACATGGCATATTCACATACACAAAACATAAATGACTGAGCAGGCAATTGAATAACAGAACAGCTGACAAGTAGGGACAGCACAGCCACAATACACTTACACAGGTCCCCTACCAATAGCAATGGGCAGTGACACACCCCATTGCTATGAGCATGCACATGGGGATCTAGGCCTCAATAACTTGTAAGGCATGCTGATGGTAACAGACTGCATATTCGGCAAGCGGCAACACCACGGCAACATGACTAGCTGCTGTGCATCACACTGCTTCCGAGGCTGGGTGTGTAGGGCACACACCAACAACGCTATGGACACAGGCTGAGCGGCCAAAACAAGTGGGACCTGTGGCACGAGGGGATATGAGACAGTCATTGATGTCACTACTGCACCCTGTGTACAGCACTGTACGGATCACACCTCCAGAAACATTGACAGGTGTACACATTGACAGCCCCATGCCAACACTGCTGTGTGCTTGCAATTACACATCACAAGTGACACGTATCATTGCACGTGCCAAGTGGCAGATGTACATAGTGAAAGATGGCATGTGTGTGCATATGCATATCCCATGCTCCCATGCCAATGTGTACATGATGAGGTGCCAACAGACCTGTGGAGGCTGAGCACTGGCCGTCCCTGCCTATGCACACAGCATGTTGTGGCCCTGTCCATTGTGGACCTGCACCCACACGCAAATCATGGCCACACCTGCAGATGCATTGCGCACATTATACTGTGTGGTGCACATGGCATCAGCGGACTGTACCCGCCATGGGCCAGGCCCTTACGGCCAACTCCAATGACCCTCGCGGCTGCACCCTGCGTGTTCCACTGTGGAGGTAGGCGTCCATGGCCAGCTGGGAGCAGGCCAACGTCTGCAATTGAAGCTGCCAGACATGGTACACGAATTGCAGCAGCTTGTACCCACTGAAACTGCCCCAGGGGGTTATATGTGTGTGTGAGTGGGACAGGCATAACCACAGCTACCTGGCACTGCAGCCTGGCACCCCTCGACAACACCTGCTGCTGCCACCACTCCACCTACACGTGGATGACGCTGAGGACATGTCCAGGTCCACTCACCAGCGAGGAGCTGGAGAACCTGGATTCCGAGCTCCACGCACACTGCACATGGCTATTCCTTGCGAAAGTTGTGTGTGAGAGACAACTGCAGTGTGTGTGGGTGTGCATGTGGGGGACACACATGTCGTTGCTCCGCAGCACTATGAGTCAGAGCCTGTGGTGTTCAAACATGCACTGCTCACCATGCTGACTGCAGGTGGCATGGGTATGTGAGCTCTCGGGCGCTTTGACCTGTCTGTCCCTCCCGAGTGGTGGTACATGGCAACTTCATGTCAGACATCCAGTGACACAGACAATTGGCAATGCAGGTCTCAGTGCACTTGTTGGTCGTGTGGAAGTCAGGCTGGGGCCATGCTGCCCTTCTCAGTCCCAGCAGGCCTGGCCTGCACATTGACTGCACAATGCCAGTAGGTGCCGACACAGACTGCCTAGTGGGTTACATGTGTCTCCTGTTCAGGACCCTCCGGATGAGCGCTTACTCTGCACTGTTGATTGGACACACCATGACTCGTGATAGGGATGTGTGTGAGAGATAGTGGCACTGAATGTGACCTTCGTTGCGGGGTGGGCCATGCACAGGGCGAGTACGCTGATGGTTGCGCAGTGTTGGTCACAGTGGGTACACCCACACAGATGTGTTGCCTTGTGATCTTTTCCAAGGTCCGCCAGACAATGGACAGTAGATGTGGGCAGGCTACACATTGCTCGATGTGCTGTCTATATGCATGTGCCTTCACACCAGGCACAACTGCCCCTGCACATGTGACACCTGCTGCACTCAGTGCTGGGTCTGTTGAGCTGATGCACCATCTGTGCATGGGGCAGACAGCTCTGCTCACTTCCGTCATTGCCCCTGACATCACTTTGCCGCAGGTGACATGGATCATGGAGGGCCCACATGTACGCGTGGGTGGACTACACATGACTGTCCAATGGTTGTCACCCCCAGTCAGTGCTTTGAATGGGTAGAATGTGGTGCTGGTACTCATTTTATTGTGTCGAGTGGGCGGGGCTGGGTGCGGGGCTACATGCAAGACATGGGAAGTTCATCGGCTGATCTACTAGTTGCAATACACACGAGACACGTCTTTTTCCGACCACATCAGGGTCATTCCTTAAACTGGCTGAGATTCAAACAGTCATCTTTTGCACTGTCCTCATGGCCTCCCCTCGCTCACCCCAATATGCGTTTGCACCTGAGCAGCTAGCGCATGCACAAGCAGCTCCAAGCTCGCCCCAGAGAGGCCAAGGAGTGTATGTGTGGGTCCAGTTGAACAAGTGGTCTGTCTCACGGTATAATAAGTGGCGGGACGCCGTCCACCTGCGTGGTGCCCCGACTCGAGACACGGGCAACATTGACAATGCATGACAGGCTCCGCAGTCCGGATACACCACCTGCAACACACAGAGGCTGTAGCTGCCCTAGCGGGCCAGGCCGCGTCCAACTGGAGCTCATGGCCCCACACATTCACTCTTTGGCCTCTCTGGGGCGAGCTTGGAGCTGCTTGTGCACGCGCTGGCTTCTCTGTTGCAATGGCATGTAACGTGTGTGGGTGTATTGTCGATGGGTGGGATGGTGCGAGCCACCTTCCGTGACGTCACTCCTGCTTGTGATGTGTGCGTCCCCCACTACTTCCATTTGACTTGTGCCATACTACACATTGAGGATGTGTTGCCTGCGTGATGTGACCAGGAGGAGCGCGCCATGACCTCTCACCCACCATGCTCTACTGCCATCCCGTGCCCTGGATTGCCTGTGCAAGTGGACAATGTTGGGGATACACCAGGTCGACAGGGGATGTGAGTGCCTTGGCAAGGGCCTGGCGGACGCACAGCAGTATCCAGCATGTCCACGGAGGGTGGGCTGACGTCTACACTTGATGCGGCATTGATCGTGTGCCCGCCTGTTGTGCACACACGAGTTCACATTCATCACCAGACTGGTGGTCTTTACAAATTCCCAGGAGGGCGCCAATGTACTGTTCCTGAATCCTCCCAACACAGCGTGTTTCAACATTGCATGTGCGCACCTACCCGTCACACCCACCCACCTGAGCCATGCGTAACTCCCGCTTCACATGACACATGTGTGTCTTCCACAGTTGTGCTACTCATTTGCGTTGTCATCCAATGACAGTGGACTACATGGTCATCTCACGACTGCCGTGTACTTCACACACTCTCATCCTCTCTCATTCGTACTTGTGAAATGAATCAGCAGAGACACATTTTTGCTTCAAAACATGTATTGGGACTTATGTCCTCTGTGATGCAGTATAGTGGACACTACTGGCAGCGAAATGCATGTGGAGGATATACTCAGCATGATTGCACATAGCATAGGGTGTAGGGGTACATGTCATTAGTTGTTGACTGTGGGATGTGTGCGTCAGAGTTACAACTGCTTAGCCATTGCTGTGCTAATGTACATTTGCTAATTACTGTGGTGCTGCTGACTTTGACACAGACAGTATACATTTAGCCTACCAGTCCGCTTGTGATCATGGGCACAGTGCATCTCAGTTCCATGTTACAGGTTTGCTGCTATAGTTACTCATACACACGTGCGTGGAGGTGACATCAGGGCATGGGCTTACGTGCATGCAACGGCGTCCCACTTGTTGTTGCGATGTGGTGGGTACTTGCCATGTCACAGTCACTGGGCTCATGTTGTTGGTGGATGCACTTGGTGTCCACGCAAAGGTTCTGGCACAGACGTTCAGAGGGAGGTGAGGTGACAGCTCTCACATACTACAGCAGGACTATTACTGTCCACTGACCGGTGCATATGTTCATGGGCGCAGGATCCATATCATGGCATGGTTGTACGTGCAGTTCTGTCCATGTGGTTGCCATACACAAATCGCATGCCTCTGCCTCCCCCTGTTCATGCAGAGTTACTGGATGTGATGAGGAACAGGGTGCATGTCCCGAAAATATCAGATGTCATGGCAGTGTAGTTGATGATGTGGTGTCAGTTGCAGGTTGTATGGTATAGTTGTTGTACTGGTAACTGCCTAGTCCGTGCGGAAGCCAAGCACGGGTACGGTGTGGGACATCATTGCTCAATTGGGGGTATGGCGGCGGGGCCCGACGAATTGACAGGTTGTCAGGTATGCAATACCTTCCAGCAGGGCTTCCATGGCATTGGTGGTGGACATGGATGCCATCCAATGTAGCGGATGGTGGCTGTCAAGGTGTTGGTCGTGAGTTGTCCCTTGTAGGAGCATGATGGGACATGTTGGATGACATTCGATGTAACTGTAATCCATTATCCGTCGTGTGGAGGCACAGTGGTCCCATTGCAGTGTGGGTCCGATAGTAGCCACATACGCCATGCCCCCATAGGCTGAACAGACCCTGTCGTGGACGTCCAGGGGGTTGAATAGTTGTAGCAGGTCCGCCCTTGGACATGCCGGGTTGGAGAGACATAAATCCACAGGATAGTAGAAGGGACATCTTCGACAGTAGAAGACGGGGATGACGCAGCTGAACAATGCGATGCGGTAAGTTAGTCGGTAACTTACGTTCAGCAAGGCCAGATTGTCACATCCCAATATCTGTATCAGGTTATGTTTGTACAGCTTAATCTGTCCGGCGTAGTTGGGTAGGTGTGGTGCAAGTGCCATTTTGCTGCAGGGCGCTGTGGTGGCGTGCTCCGGCTGTCTGTGCAGTCTGCAGAGTGCAACTTCCGACGTTGCTGGGAATTCTGTAATGGTCGTAGGGAGGCAGGACTTGTGTTATGTTGGCTTGTGCGGAGGACACGGGCCCTCATCCCACATGCTTCTCTGAATGGTCAAGGTCAGTGGTGTCTGACTCCTTCCAGATAACTTGCATGTGAACCACATGGGGGAGTGTTATCATTTCTTTTTTCCGTTGTGAATGTTCTTTGGTGTTATGCGCTATCTGCCCTGTGGCCGCTTCCCTCTGCATGCCTGTGTTGGGCTTTTTTGGTGCAATGACTGTTGTCTCTGGCTTGTTTAGTCGGGATGTGGTTTCAGAGTGGGAATGGAAGGTCATTCAGTGCTGTCTCCTCTCCCGTGTGTGGGCAGCAGTCTGCGTTTCCGCTATGCGTTGGGCCTTGTGTTATAATTGGTCCCACCTGTTGTCTGTCCCCGGGATCTTTGATGTTGCGTATTGCATGTCTTGTTATTGGGTGCAGGGTGGCATCGGTGTTTCTGTGTGGTACTGGCGTACCTTTTCCCGAGGGGGTCCATATTCTGCTGGGTGATGTTGCCGCCGCTGTGTGCTTCGCCGTGTTTTGCACACAGGGGTGTGTCCTAATTTGGCGTGACGTCACTGTCATGTTCGGGTCACTTGTGTGACGTCAGGTTGGCAACAGTGAATTGCCGGTTGGGGACATGACTGTGGCAGGGCTGTCACGTGACATGTGCGTTCTGGGTGGTGCTGGTGTGTGTGGTGTTTGGTTGTGACCCTGTGTTGTTTGTGTGCGGGCCTCTGCGTTGTGCGCATGTGTGGGTGCAGTGGTGGATGTGTCGTGTCCACGCAGGGGTGTCGGGGGGCCATATACAGTTTTCCCGCCCTTGCACTGTGTGCGCTGTTTGCGTGCCCCTGTTGTGTGTCTGCCTACCTGCGTCGCCGAGGTGCGTTGACTCCTGGGTGCTGCATCAGGTAGAGCATGGGGAGGGCCTGCAGTGCTGGATTCATGCTCGGGGGTCCGCCTCTTTGCTATCCGTACTGTGCGTTCGGTTTTCCGCCTTGCTTTCACGTGCGGTGTCTCTTAGCCGGGGGAACTGTTTGTTTGTGGCATCGTAATTTGTACGCCGGGCGGTACGTGATTTCGTCGGGCGTTGTGTCTTCATTAGGCCGCGCCGCTCCGTGGACGGGCGCACTTTGATGGCGGAGGGCGTAGCTGGCTTACGGGCGGTGTTTGGCTGACTTTTCACATCCTAATTGGGCGGGCGTGTGTGCTGTGGCGGGCGGACGGTAACTGGTGCTTTTTGCATCCGCCAGCACGGCGGTGGTGCTTCCACCCGCCATCCTAATGGGCCCCTAAAATTTGTAAATGTGTAACATTTTTTAATAGATTTTACTAAATGTTTTCTCACGGTTTTACATTGGAGTCTATGATATAAATTGTCCTTTTTCTCTTTTGACGGAAATAGAGGACGTTGCCGCTTGAACGTAACAAGCGTCATTCAGTGGATCGTCGCGCTCCGGATCAGAAGCATGGAAGAGCTGCGTCAAGGTAAGCTGATTTTATACCTTTAAAAAATAAGTTAGTGGTGGTATAGTTTATTGTAAAGAGAGAGGAAGGAGGTTTATAGAAGTAGTGTGGATGTTTTTAGAAATGTTTGTATGTTTTAACCAGAAAACGTATTCCAACACAGGTCGCAAGTTGTAGGCCCACGTCGGGTTTATTGGTTTCAAAACAATTTTTATTTAAAAATATAAATCAAAAGTGTTATGAAAACAATATTTTAAGATGTTTTAATTGGGGCGACGTGCTTTACTAAAGAAGTGACTTTGTCGACGTTGTTTTTTTAAATTTAAGTGTTTACATGGACACAGTTTTTCAAAGCAACTATTTTGACTAGCTTTATTAGAAAATACATGCTTTTGGGTGATTTTTTTCGTAAAATCGGAGTATCTGCAACGAATTTGGAATTTCGAATGGCATTGGATTTGATTTCGAACGAGAGAGGTTTGCAACGCTGGATTTCTTGTTGCGTTTTTTGCAAATTCTTTTTTTTTCTGGATTATTTTTTGTGATGCGATTTTTGGGTAGTTGTGCACTGTTCTTTATTGCCACCAATTTTTTAAGGTGGTTAATAAAGACTTTGCCAAACTGTGTCCATTTTTGGTCCAAAAATTTCGGGTCATGGATTACTGGATGTTTACTGGATTTATTTCAATGGATTGTGGGAATACAGAAGACTCTTGGTGAAAACGGGGATTTTAAGAATGTCTAAAAGTTGAAAAATGAAGACATCTAAAGGGAAGAAACATGACTTTAATTTTAATTTTGAAAAAACCTTTAAAAAAAGCCAATTTAATTAGTGGGATTGTTTGTCAAAACAGGCAAGTAACTTGCTAGTGGGGTAAGTGTAGGTTAGAAATGGAGGATGTGTGCAATATTATCTAGGTAATCTGAAGACACCATCAACGAAAATTGTTGAATTGCACCCAATAGTCTCTCGGACATTTCCTTAGTTCTTTTTGATATTCGTGGGTTCAGACTACCTGTTAATGATTGCGAAATTCTCATTTCTTGGAAACTTTGCTCCTTTCTCAAAATTTCCCAAAAATGATAAAAGTTAGGATGTGGTTTTCCAATCGATTTATTGAAGGAGTTGTGCCATCCCTCTATGGCATTATTTGTTTTTGCTCCTCCCTCTAAGCAGGTCGAGTAGCAGTTCCACCACTTCACATGGTAACGTGGCTTCCTCCTGTGACCTGACCTGCTTAGATGGCCAATCCATGTGTCTTCAAAATAATTTAGAAGGGGTGCCAATTTGTCTTCATTTTCTGTAAAAAATTCAGACTCAGTAATAGATGTGTAGTACTCATCTACATTGTCAGGAGGAACAAAACAAAGAGCAGTTAGTTTTTTAATTTCAAATTAGAGTTTACTGTCTGATATATAATCCTCAACTAAGGATGTTTTTTGTATTTTACACCAATATGCCTGCAAAAAGTGGGAAAAACATCCTTGAATTTGGGTATCCGTGTACATTTTGGTAATAGTATTAATCATAGGTAATTCAAAGTCAATTAAAACTTTTCTAGGACTTTTGTTCATTGTTTTTGCTTTAATCACTGACAATAATTCAGTGTATGTTGAGGTTTGTTTATCAGGCATTAAACGGGATGAGAATGATTACAAATCCGGTAGGGTTTTTACATTTGCAAGAAAATTTGATGAAGCAAAAATCCCACAAGTGGCAAGGGAAGGATCGACTGTTTCACTAGCAAATACAGTTTCCAACAGTGAATCTGATCTATCGAGTCTCCATAGTGCTACTAGTATCGAGGAGACCCGGGTACGTCCACTGCTCTACATCTGCCCAATCACAATTCTTCCTCTTTTTTAGAGGAAATGGTACGTTTCCAAAGGGGACAAGAAACAACTACAACAAAGTCAACTCAAAAAAACAAGGCGGGGTAGACGTCGCAGGGATTCAAAGAGAGGGTGCAACCAACACCAGATCATCATCACGAGGTGCGAAGAGCTGAGTGCTTCTACAAACACTGAACTAGGTGATAGTACAGCTTGTAATCCCACTGCTTCCGATGATGTCAATATTGTCAATTTGTCTTCTATACAACTGTCTATACAGGATAAAAGTGTTCTTACTAAGGGTTTAAACTTTTGTCCTACAGCTTAGCCTGATTTTGTTAAACTGCATATTGATTTATTTAAATTTGTGCGTCAAATGAAATTAAAAAAGTTTTTTGATGAGAATCCCTTGCCTGTGGCTGCTTGTTCTATTTCTACACCATTATGCCATAGAACAATAAGGGAGATTCATGATGTACATGTATTGTTATCATTAGATGACTCTTCTCATACAATCATTGATACTTTTGCTGAGTTTGATATTCCTACAAATATGGACACAAACAGCGGTTTAAGACCTAAATCTAGATTTACACCTACTTTGGCCGCTGATAACTTAATTGATTCTTTTTACAAAGTAGTCAGCCATGAGTTATATTGCTTAGAAGATAAATTGTCTAACACACCATCAAAACAGTCATACAATCTGACTAAAGCAGAATTTCAAAACTTAAAAGGCTTGGCAGACAACCAAGAGATTGTCATCAAGGAAGCGGATAAAGGGGAAAACATAGTCATTATGCAAAATGAAGACTATGTACAAGAAATAGAGAGACAATTGAGAGAAGATATGGCATATACCAGACTTGTAAATAATCCCTTGACAGATATTACTAAACATATTGAATCTAGGCTGATATATTGGAAACAACAAGGTATGATTTCAGATACAGAATACAAATATCTTTTTGTTCTAACACCTCGCGCACCATGTATCTACGTACTCCCTAAGATTCATAAGCTGGGACCCTTTCCTCCAGGGAGACCAATTATCTCTGGTATCGGGTCTCCTACAGAACGTCTGTCTGAATATGTTGATGTCTACTTACAACCAATAGTTCAAAACATGCCGTCATATCTTAGAGATACGGGAGATTTACTTAATAAATTGGAGGACATGGAATGGACGGAGGAATTATCCTTTGCCACCTTGGATGTTTGTTCTCTATATACTAGTATCCCCCAAGATCTGGGATTACAGGCACTTAAAGACACATTATATCAAAGAGACGCGACTTTGTTTGAACACACGGAGATGTTACTCGATTTTACAAGGATAGTCTTAGAGAATAATGTCTTCATTCATCAAGGTACGTGGTTTAAACAATCTATGGGCGTGGCTATGGGATCAAAATTTTCACCATCTTACGCTAATTTGTACATGGGCAGATTTGAGGCTAAACATCTATGGCTTTTAGGACCCCCAGAATTAACAGGACTTATTGTCTATTGGACACGATATATAGATGACATTTTTGTCATCTGGGCAGGTAGTGCGAACCAGTTTGAATCTCTTATTGGCTATCTTAATAACAACATCTATAATTTAAAATTTACATTGAATTATAGTAAAACAGAAATTGAATTCTTGGATGTTACAATCTATGCTAAGGATAATAAAATCATGTCCCGTCTATATAGGAAACCAACAGCATGTAATGCTCTTCTACATGATTCTAGTGCCCACCCCTCTACACAGGTCAATTCAATTCCTTTTGGAGAAATGATTAGACTTAGGAGAAACTGTAGTGAGGAAAACATATTCAATCAAGAATTGACAAATCTTGAAACACGCTTTCTGAATAGAGGATATTCCACATGTGTACTCAAAAAATCTAGAAAGAGAATTTCGCAGAAGACCAGACATTCTATATTGAAAGAATCTAATGTTACAAAGAAAAAGAAAGGCAGAGATAAGATCAGTTTTGTGACTAACTACAATGCACATAGTTATCAGATTTATAAAATCATGAAGAAGCATTGGCATCTTTTAATTCTAGATGGTGTAATGAAAAAGTTTGTTACACCTAATCCCAGTATTGTCTATAGAAGAGGTAAAACATTAAGGGACTTTTATGTTCAAGCTACCTACCCCCTAAACATACTGACAAGACTTGGCTATCTAGTAAACCGGATGGTTTTTACAAATGTGGACATTGTAATGTGTGCCAATTTGCTTGTAATAAATTGAAGGAATTCAAATACAACACTAACACACTATATAAGATTCGTCAATTTATTAATTGTAACACTAGATATGTCATTTATTGTATACGCTGTATTTGTGGATTAATATATATAGGCAGCACAATACGACCGCTTAAGGAGAGAATTCAAGAGCATATGAGGGCAATTAGAAATAACGACTCTAGTTATCCTCTAGCGTTACATTATAACTCTGAACATCCCAATAGAACCTTAATAGGTCTGAGCTTTCATGGCATCGCTGAGACTCAAACTGATGGTAGAGGGGGAGACAGGACTTTGAGTCTAAGGAAAGCCGAAGTGCAATGGATTATTCGCCTTCGTGCGGTAGAAATGGGGATTAACATCGATAAAAAACTACATACTTTCCTGAAGGACTAGACGGGTCTTTCTGATAATTTATCATTTGTTGAGCAATCGTATAGTCAATAAGCAAAACATCTGTTTTCCTAAACTGAGATATTAATGGAAATGTTTACTATATAGATGCCTTCTCTGCCCGATGTATGTTAAGACTGTATAGTTTGGCTCTCTCGCTTATAAATTTTAAAATATGCCAAATTTTTCATACAACATGATCAGGATGTTTGCTAACTGCTTGTGGACCTAATATAATATACATTATTTAGTCATCTAATGCCTAATATTGTGATAAATGTATGGCTGATAGATATTTCAATAATGTGAAATTTATGTTTTGTGAAAATCTCAAAGGCACCATATACATATCTACTTAATAATGGTTATCATAGCCATTACATACTATATTCATGTATTACTGCACATTAGAGGCCTCTATTTCTTTTTCTATTTTTACTTACTAATATAGTTAGCTTACTAACTTTGGTGCACTTATTTGTCAATTTGTTTATTTTTTGACCGACAAAAATATTAGACATATGTGTTTTAACCGTATATAATATTTTCGAATAAACATTAACTAGTAATGGCCGCCACTTGACTTAATAGAAGAGGGGGAATCTGGTTGCAATAGTCCTTCTTCTATCTTGATGTAAGAAATGGTAGTTGCAATCTATCTGACAACACGCCGTGCGAAATGGATTAAAATATCCTTTAAAAAAGAAATGTGAAGTTTTAGGTTTGCTTTCTTACTTATTTGGAACGGTTTCGGGACACGATGAAATTAACGAGGACGGGTTAATGTTTACTTATTGGAGGCTTTCGGAACGTTGTTTCTAATTCTTGTACATCTATCGCTCAATCTGCTCATTACCTGACCGAATAAAGTATTAGTTATATGTGTTTAACTGTACACAGTACGCTCGAATTAACATCAGCCAGTAATGGCTGCCGTTTACCTAATAGAAAAAGAGGAATCTGGTTGCAGTAGTCCTTCTTCTAGTTTGATGTAAAAAACGGAAGTAGCGACCTAATTGAGAACACGACGTACGTAATGGAGGAGAATACGCTTAAAAGAAGTGCTAAGAGTCACAAGTTTGTTTTCCAATACATTCAGAACGGCTTCGGTTACACGACGAAATTTACGAGGACAGGTTAGTGTTTACGAACCAAGAGGCCTTTTAGAGCGTTGGTACTTAATCTTAAAGGTCGCGTTTTGTGCAACATCGTGTCAAAGTTCTCAGGGTCTGGACTTACCGTTCTAATCTTTATGTTTCTGTTTAATGATATATTCTGCGTGGCAGTGGCTTTATTTGGCAATGCTTCAACAACGCTACAGACTGCTTGATATAATAGAGGTGGCGAAACATACAAATACACTTAAAAATAAGCAGGTTTTATTCTTGCTGCGTTCCATTTTTCTTAAAAGACTTTTTAATTATATCAAAAGCGACGAATAACGGGGCTTTTTTCCACTTAGTATTCCTAAGAGCGGTCTCTATATATACATATTTGAATGACACATTCTGTACTCTTGTTAATAGGTACATCATTGTCTTCTTTTTAGGGGCATATCATAGCCCGACGCTCATCGTGGAATTATCAGTAAGTTTTCTACGCATTAATTATCCACTAAAAGGAGTGGGATTAGATATAGGTGCCTTATTTTAAATAAATTTTAGTACTTGATCGAAGTGAAAATGATTTACATATTTTTTGGGCTTTTGGCGGGTATTAATATGCAATAATATGTCGGTGGTAAAAGATTGGTGTTATTAACTTTCACAACTACTTGGAGCTATTTAAGCTATAGGAATGGCTCAGTGATAGTGGGTCTAGAGTGACGAGTTCTTTTAACTATAAGAGAACATTATTTGTATTTTCCTTATTACTCTTTTCCAGATACCTATTACAATATCTCTATGAAATTATGGAAACTATCTTCGTTCTGAATAAAAATACTCTTTCTAGTAGATACTTAATTACTAGGTTTTTTAGTCTAACTATACAGGATTAATTACTTATTCGTGGATACTTATTTATAAGACTGCGTTGTCTCTCTTTTAATTTATATTTGTCAGGGACTAAACATTTTCGCTGAAAGGATCAGAATTTTAATGAATGCATTGAGAATTTATCAATTAAAGCTATTGAAGGTATTTTATATTGTTTTGTTTATGTTAGCTCTATTTACTTTTTACATCTATTGGGTCTATGAATAATCTTTACTATGGTGCACAAATGCAGCATGAATCTTACTATTGGTCTACTCGGGGTCTTCTCTATCTATCACTTATACTTTCGCTGATGTACATGATGTATATCATGTGACTACACTGTTGGTTGGTTTTTGGTTTATCACTGAGCAATTTCCAAAATAATTGTCTTTTTTTTTTGCACTTTACTATAATCCTATGGTTGCTAAATGCAGTGTATTTTCTGCATATAAACTATCTTTTCCTTTGTCTTTCTTACTTTTGAGAAATGATATAAATTCTTGTTTCCTCTTTTCACTTCTTATTTTTGTATTGTAAATATTGGATTTCTTTTTATGGCATTTATTGCAGCCTTGAAAAAGTTTCTTTTGAAACGAAACACGTGTCGGCTGCCGGTTCAACGCTATGTGGAAAGATTACAGTATCTACCTTCTATCATTGAAATACTATGCTATTTGCTTTTAAAACATATGGTTGAAATCTGTTTGTTGGATGTGTTTATTTTACTTCTGATTTGTTGGTATTATGAACTGCTCCACGAAACTTTTTTGTATGTTGATATTTTGAATTGCTTCAAGTTCTTTTTATAAAAAAATAAATATTAAACAAATACTCTTTTTGTATGAATCAAAATTGAACTGATTTGAGTGCCGAGGTTTTTCTATATTCTCTGATATCACCACTGAGTTCTTATGAACCACAGTGGACAACACCTTAGGTAGTGGGGTGTAAACCTTTAACCTTGAGGGGCACCAATATTGCAAATAAATACTTAATGCACATAGAGAGTGATGTACTACCAATAAGACCACCACTACCATTTGTAAATATAGTAAACTGTACACTAAGGGGACTACTGTATTATTAATGTAGGCATGAATAGTGTATATTTGGGTGAATGGATGGGGCGTGGATTTAAACGTCCCATCCATCATCCAAATATAACTACTCTCTAACTTAACAAGATTACGGGGAGTGCTAAAGATAAGAATTCATTTTAGAGGGTTTTGGTTGTCATGCAAAAGAAAGGGTTCGTTAGTTACAGTTACAGAAAGCTCAGGTGGAATGTTTATGTCAAAGAAAGTTTGGGGGTTACACGTTGGGGGTTACTTGCCTGTTTTTTACACTGTATAATTCTGCATAGATTTGGGATTGAGGGCATACAACTTGCTACATGTGCAGGAATGTGTTGTGAAACCTCCCTCAAAATTGAGCCACAGGTTTCATTGGAGGTGGATGCAAGTGCTTTCATTTTGTTAATATTTTCTCTTACCTCTATCTCCATTGCAGAGGCAGAGTGGTTATGGTCTGTGGTTCTTTCTACAGTGTCACCAAGAGTAACCGCTCTGCCTGTGCAAAGGGATGAGTAATATTGCACACACCTCCAATGACACCTGGGCTCAGTTAGTCTCTCCTTACAATAAACATAGCCACTGTGCTGCAAAAGTCGGTTGCCTCTGCTGGATTTGGTGTATTTTGCCTGGTTTCTCGCAGCCATAATCTGAAAAAAATTGAAAAAGAGATAAAAATGTATTAAATGATTTGTTTCTTTTTATTAAAAAAAACTGTAAGTAAAAAGTTAATGCACAACAGTTTCTAGAACAAAATTTTTCTAAAAAACAAACATAAGTTTAATGCATTTAGTTGTTGTTTACAGCTTTCTTTTGCCTGAAATTGAAGCTAGGTTAAGTTTAATTTGATTACTGATAATTGTTATGCTTACCTTTTAGAGGATTGTGTTTGATTATTTAATGAAGATTAATTCTTGTTGGTGTTTTTAGGATTTTCCTTTTGATTGGTTTTGTAAATAGAGATCTTTCTTGTTGAATTTGTTCTGCAAAATGAGAAAATTGTATAGGTTTTATTTATAGGAATATTAATTAATTACTATTTTGCATTCAAATGCTTGTGCACATTAAACATGTAACATTTCTGATTAATTTTGCTGGGCGATTTTTGTTTCTTGTTTTCTAAAAGTTTGCTTGTATACTACATACTTTCTTTGATACAGATGTCAATTTACTTTTACATTCTCTTTAATTTCTTCTGCTTTTCCATCCTAAAAATGGTGCAAACTAAAATAAGTGATTTTATTTACCTTGAATCTTGTTAGTTCTTCTTGAAATTTGATTTGTGGTATGTCCTCTTCTTGTGAAGGAGTTTTGCTAAAAACCTGTTGAGAAGATTCATATTATTAAAAATGTTTTATTGTATGCTTCCATTGTTTTACATGCGTTAAATAGGCTAGTGCACATTGATTTTGCAAATGCTTTACAAATAGTACGATTATGTTTACCTTGTATTTTGAGGCTTATTGTTTGGAAATTCTTTGGGCAGATTTTGATGATCTGGAATTAGTGTGTCCTCCTTTTTTGATGTACTGTGGAGAAAAATCATTTTAAAATTATTTTATGTTAATGTATCCATTACATCACCTTAATGTTTTAGGTTAAAAATTTGCACTCCAACTCCATCCAGCACTTTCCCTGAGGTAAACACCTGTTGTAGTTGGAATAGTAATTTATACCCCCAACACCATCCAGCACTTTTCCTGAGGCAAACACCGATTGGTGTTGGATTAGTAATTTTTACCACCACCACCATCCAGCACTTTCCCTGAGGCAAACACCGGTCGGAGTTAGAATAGTCATTTGTACCCCCACCACCATCCAGCATTTTCCCTGAGGCAAACACCTGTCGGAGTTTGAATACTAAATTTGCCCCACCACCATCCAGCATTTTTCCTGGGGTAAACACCGGTTGGAGTTGGATTAGTAATTTTTACTACCACCACCATCCAGCACTTTCCCTGAGGCAAACACCTGTTGGAGTTGGATTAGTAATTTATACCACCACCACCATCCAGCACTTTCCCTGAGGCAAACACCTGTTGGAGTTGGATTAGTAATTTATACCACCACCACAATCCAGCACTTTCCCTGAGGCAAACACCGGTCGGAGTTGGAATAGTAATTTTTACCCCCACCACCATCCAGCACTTTCCCTGAGGCAAACACCGGTCGGATTTGGATTAGTAATTTTTACCCCCACCACCATCCAGCATTTTCCCTGAGGCAAACACCGGTCGGAGTTGGATTAGTAATTTTTACCACCACCACCATCCATCACTTTCCCTGAGGCAAACACCTGTTGGAGTTGGAATAATAAATTTGCCCCACCACCATCCAGCACTTTTCCTGAGGTAAAAACCTGTTGGAGTTGGATTAGTAATTTTACCACCACCACCATCCAGCACTTTCCCTGAGGCAAACACCAGTCGGAGTTGGACTATTAATTTTTTGCAACACCACCATCCAGCACTTTTCCTGAGGCAAACGCCGGTCGGAGTTGGAATAGTAATTTTTACCCCCACCACCATCCAGCACTTTCCCTGAGGCAAACGCCTGTCAGAGTTGGATTAGTAATTTTTACCCCCACCACCATCCAGCATTTTCCCTGAGGCAAACACCGGTTGGAGTTGGATTAGTAATTTTTGCCACTACCACCATGCAGCACTTTCCCTGAGGCAAACACCTGTTGGAGTTGGATTAGTAATTCATACCACCACCACCATCCAGCACTTTCCCTGAAGCAAACACCGGTCAGAGTTGGATTATTAATTTTTAGCCCCACCACCATCCAGCACTTTCCCTGAGGTAAACACCGGTCGGAGTTGGAATAGTAATTTTTACCCCACCACCATCCAGCACTTTCCCTGAGGCAAACACCGGTCGGAGTTGGATTAGTAATTTTTACCCCCACCATTTTCCCTGAGGCAAACACCGGTCAGAGTTGGATTAGTAATTTTTACCACCACCACCATCCAGCACTTTCCCTGAGGCAAACACCTGTTGGAGATGGAATAATAAATTTGCCCCCACCACCATCCAGCACTTTTCCTGAGGTAAACACCTGTTGGAGTTGGATTAGTCATTTTACCACCACCACCATCCAGCACTTTCCCTGAGGCAAACACCAGTCGGAGTTGGACTATTAATTTTTAGCACCATCACCATCCAGCACTTTCCCTGAGGCAAACACCGATCGGAGTTGGAATAGTAATTTTTACCCCCACCACCATCCAGCACTTTCCCTGAGGCAAACACCGGTCGGAGTTGGATTAGTAATTTTTACCCCCACCACCATCCAGCACTTTCCGTGAGGCAAACACCGGTCGGAGTTGGATTAGTAATTTTTACCCCCACCACCATCCAGCACTTTCCCTGAGGCAAACACCGGTCGGAGTTGGATTAGTAATGTTTACCACCACCACCATCCAGCACTTCCCCTGAGGCAAACACCAGTCGGGGTTTGAATAGTGATTTTTGCCCCCACCACCATCCAGCACTTTCCCTGAGGCAATCACTGGGCGGAGTTTGAATAGTAATTTTGCCCCCACCACCATCCTGCACTTTCTACTATTATGCACATTACCTGAGGCTTACACCCATTGCTGTTGGATTTCCTACTTTTGAAGCCACCACCATCCCTCAATTTCCCTGAGGATATTTACCGGTTGGATTTAGAAATTTACTTATGGCACCCACCAACACACAGCTCTATCCCTGAGTGATACACCAGGTGGATTTGAAATAATTAATTTATGCCTTTTCAATTTCAATTTTTTATCATGAGGCAAACATCTGTTGAAGTTGCAATAGCATTTTTAGTCACCCGCCTGCATTGTCTACTTTCATGGGACATGTATCCTCATTTTTTAATTTTTAAAATTTACTCAATGTTGTTTTTTGAAGACCATTCTAAAATGAATTGTTTTTTAATTATTACTCATAAACATATATATTTTTTTTAACTTACTTATTAGTCGTTTTATGATCCGGCTACTCCTTAGTTTAATTCTTGTTTTTCATTAGAAAAAACAGTAAAGGCTGAAAAATAATTATTGCAAAATGTTGTTAATTAATATGAATTGTTTGTACTCATTTCTCACATATACTTTGTTATATTCCCGTTAGTTGCACTTACTTTTGACTGTAGATGGCACTGTTATCTTTTTTAACAGGTCGTTGTCGCTCTCCCTTTCCCTTTCCAAGAGCGTGTGGTCACTGTGACAGTCAGTTTACCACTGCGCTCAAAAAGGTTGACGGCTGCTTTTATATGTTTTTGTAGGGTACACGTTATTTTAAATGAAAATATGTTTCGAAAGCTGTATTATCGCTTGATTTAGATTCTGACAGACCGTACAATTAATTTGTTATGCATTAAAATATCGTTTATTTCATTTATTCATGGAATGTCAGCCATTTTGTCAATTTGATGGATGAGGTACATTCATAAAAATAGTTGAAGGACTCTCTTTTTTTCATGTGTTAAAATGGTGGGTGATATATCTATCCTTTTCACTGGTTTTTCTGTTTAATGTATTTTTTTCTGTGTTGTTTTTATATATGCGTTCCTTTTCATATTTTTATTCGAGAATTACTTGGGTATTGGAATTTTTTGTATTTTTAAAAGTACCCTAGTATTAATTTTAATACCCGAGTATTACTTTTAGTACCAGAGTATTAATTTTAATACCCGTATTTTAATACACTCCCCCACCCAAAACCCATATTTCCTTGCATTCCGTTCCAGGGTTAGGTTACTTAAAAAAAAAAAAAAAAAATAATAATAATTTATAAAAATGCTTAGTTATAGTATGCGTGGTATTAGCATGCATTGTAATGGTTTGCATTGTAATGGCACTTTTAGTGTATTTCTATACACATGAGATGTAATGGTATTCGTAGTAAAAGCATGCGTTGTAATGACATTTGCAATGTAAAAACCGCATTGTAAAAGCATGCTTTGTATTGCTTTTCGTTGTAACGTCATCTATTCTGTAAAAAGGGGGCGTGGCCTCGGACCACTCTCAGCAATTCAGCTGTGTAGGGCTTACTACAGATAACAGGAGAGCTAGTTGGCCCCCAGGGACCCTCAGGAGGCAAGGGGACTTCATCTCCCAACCAAGAGCATGCCAGGAGGTGCGTTTGCAGAGTGGTGGAGAAAGGAGGCATAGCCTGTGTCCACCTCTCAGCAATCACACTATCTAGGGCTTACTGGAGGCATCAGGTGGGCTAGTTGGTCCCTACGGACCCTCATAAGCCAAGGAGACTTCAATCCCCATTTAAGAGCGCACCAGGGAGTGCGTTTGCAGACTGGTGGGCAAAAGGGGCGTGGCCTGCTATGAGTACTTACCAATGCTGCTGTGTGGGACTTACTGGAGGTAATAGGAGGGGTGGGATTGCTAAGAGGTCTTTGGAGGCCACGTCCCCCTTTCTCCACCACTCTGCAAACGCATCTCCTGGCACACTGCGGGTTGGGGGATGAAGTCCACTTTACTCCTGAGGGACTTTGGGGGCCAGGAAGCCCTCCTGGTACCTCCTGTAAGTCCTATGCAGCGGAAGTCCTGAGTGCTGGTTGGGGGTCCAGCCCCTTTTCTCCACCACTCTGCAAACATGATTGCTAGTTAAAAAACCATAGAAATTCACTGAAAAAACCACAGGTTTCAGGGACGTTATAGTTAGTAATTAGCATTTGAAAACCTTTGAAATTTACTGAAAAATCCACAGGTTTCAGGGACGTTATAGTTAGGCTGACATTTCACTCGTACAAAACCAGAGAAATTCGTCCGTTATAGTTATCTGAGCTAACTATAACCCGCGCCCCCGCAATGCACTGCTGATGACGTCACATATTGCATCACTCATGACATGGTCAGTGACATCACTGATGACATCATCCAGTGACTGTGTGTTTCTGAAAAGTTTAAGTATGTTTTATATATATATACTCCAAGGTGTATTGAAGAATGAGTGGGTGTTTGAGTGTCTGAATGGATGATTTAGTAGGTGCGTGAATGACTGTATAAGTGAGTGATTAATAGAAAACTTTCTTTCATGGAAAAGTTTGTTAATGCCACAACCATAATTCTGGATGGCCATCTTGAAACCAGGATAGTATAAGAGTTTCAACTCTGAATGTCGCTATTACTTGCATTTAAGTCTTTCATCAGGATCCATAGAACATCCACATGACAAATATTGCACATCAGATCTGAGATCAATTTAGTAACGAGGTGTCCCTATGAGATAGGGCCAGCTGAGCATCACATTCAGCAAGGTCACTGGTTGAAAAAGCTTAGTACTTGGAATGAGCCTTTAACTAATGGCGTGAGAAACTGATGCACATATATCTTTTCATAAATAATACAGGGCATTTGAATGTTAAAGAGGAAGGTTTGCCTGTACAACATTGTGACACTGATTTGAGTTAAGAAAAGAGATGTTTGCAACATGGATATTGTGGTAATTATTAGGCCTGGGGAAATTGTTTAATTTTATTTTCAGAAATTACATGAAATGCCCAAAGAATTATGTGAAATTACATATTATCAAATGAAATTCACTATTTTTTTTAACACACTATGACCCTCATTTTTATGTCGGTCGGAAAGCCCCTGACCTGCGGTCGGAGGCTTTCCGACCGACATCTTCAGTTTCACTCTCGACCCCTGTATTACAGTGACGGTGGTCGGAAGTGAAACTGGCCGTTCATTTCGGCTGGCTTCCAACAAGCTCAAGGAGCCTGTCGGCCAATCGGATCCGGCATTTAATCCCTTAAGGATGGCGTTTCTGCCCTCGGGATTACGATGTCGGTTTCCCACAGGCTTTTCATGTCGGGCTTTCCGACATGAAAAGCCTGCCGGAGAGCAACTTTGGGGGCCTCTAGCAGGGCACAATGCCTCCGCGGACTCTGGTTGGGGGCCTGTGGGACACCTATGGTGCCCCACTGTAAATCCTTGCACAAGACACGCTTAGCTGAGATCAATGAGGAAATGACAGAACACAAAGACTTCCTCACTAAGCAAAAGGTAACTAAACTTCAAAAAGATGTTAAAAGATTTTCCCAGGAGAAGGTATACCTGTATACGAAAGAGGATTATGTCTTCCAGAACCATGAGACATCCTCAGAAGAATTGAGCAGTAACAGCTCCAGAAGATCTGGGTCAGTGAGTAGCGACTCCAGCTATGAAGGGAGGAATTATGCACCACCATCAAGAGGATCTTGGAGGCAACCACCACCACCACTGTTCCAGAATTTCCCACCCCACCCATTCCAGCAACAACCATACACGGGTCAATGGGTGGGTCACCCACCCATGTGGAACACACCAGTGGGATATCCATCACAGATGCAGCAATACCACCAATTCCCGAACCCCCCTTTTCACAACAGAGGAAGGGGTAGAGGAAGACGGAAAAGCGGCATGAAGAACGTGCACTGGCAGGAACCAGAGCAAATGATATTGAGGAGCAAGACAACCAGAACGATACGCTAGTTGTTAACCTCTCCTCCAGAGCACTGTCTAGGGAAGAATCCAATCTCTTGGAGAAGGGATTGGGTTTTGTCCCGACACCCTGTGAGGATCTATTCAGATTGCATCAAGAACTCCACCAATTTTTCAGGAAGGTGAGATTGAAGGCCTTCTTCCAGGGCAAACCTGAGACATCCATCACGGGCACCAGGCTGAAAAAGAAATCTAAATTTACTCCTACGGCAGCCATGACTCCTAACGAAGTGCTTACGTTCGAACAAGCAGTCCTGAAGGATGTCACGAATCTTCCACATCGCCACTCCTTTGATAACATGTCTAAAGATGAGAGACGTATTTTAAAAGGTTTGACAGAAGACTCATCAATCATCCTCAAACCAGCCGATAAAGGCGGTGCCATCGTGGTCCAGGACATAGGCACATATGATGTGGAATGCCAACGCCAACTCACGGACACCAAATACTACCTCCCTATTGAGGAAGACCCTACAACAAGACTTACTATGAAGATTAGAAGCCTGGTAACTGAAGCTGTTAGCGAGGATTGGATTACTGCCCAGGAAGCAGAATTCTTGACCAATGACAACCCCAGAACACCCTATTACTACACCTTACCGAAGATACACAAGGGGACTAATCCTCCTCCAGGACGCCCAATAGTGTCCGGTATCGACTCATTGCTCGAGCCACTTAGCAAGTTTTGTGACTTTTTTCTACGCCCCATTGTCACTAAAACACCGACTTATCTAAGGGATACTACAGAGGTCCTCAACCTCGTTGAAAATTTCAATGACCCAGGATCAATCACTCTACTGGCCACATTAGATGTGGAGGCACTATATACGAATATTCCCCAGGATGCCACACTAGAGGTCATGGAGGCCATGCTACTGGATGTTGACCCATGGCCTTACGAAACACCAGTCTCTTTCATCTGCGAATGCACAGCTGTGGCCCTCAAAGAAAATTTCTTTGCCTTTAAGAAACAACTATACCATCAAATACAGGGTACTAGCATGGGGAGCACATTCGCGCCGAGTCTAGCCTGTATGTATATGGCCAACTTTGAAGCCAAGTTTATTCTGAATGTAACCAACCCCTACAGAGAGAACCTCATGATATGGCGATGCTATATCGACGACATTCTACTCTTCTGGAAAGGAGATGAGGATCGATGCAACACTTTTTTCGTATGGTTAAACACCCTCAATCCCTTTCTCAAGTTCACAGGCACGAGATCCAAAGACAGTGTTGCTTTTTTGGATCTCTGGATCACCCTACAAGAAGGTACATTACTAACCACAAACTACAGAAAACCTACTGACAGAAACAGTCTCCTGATGTACCAGAGTCATCACCCTAAGGCATTGAGGGATAACCTTCCTGTAGGACAATTTCTCCGGCTCAGGCGGAATTGCAATACAATTTGTGAATTCGAGAAACAATCCACCATCTTGTCACACAATCTAACGGTGCGCAACTACCCGCAGAGCACAATAAGAAAAGCACACAAACGAGCTAGGAATAACCACAGGGAGGCATTGTTGGAAGTCAAGGAGAAACCCAAAAGAAATGCACTTACATGTGTAACCACGTTCACCCCTAATTCTAACAAAATCCAGAAACTGATTAAAAGACATTGGGGTATCTTGCAGACAGGGACACTTGACCCAGGACCAACTCCATTGTTCTCATATAAAAGGACACAGAATTTCAAAGACCTTTTGGTACACACACGACCTAAACAAACCATCAAGACTCAACCCACTCTGTGGGCTCTACCACCTGTTGAGGGTCATCATCCATGTGGTACCTGCTTCATTTGTCCACTGACGGAGGCATCAAAAACAATCGACCTTGGTCTGGCCAGACCATGGGTACAAAAACGACATACAAACTGTAATACTAAAAACTGCATTTATCTCATCACGTGTCCGTGTCATAAAAGATACGAGGGAATGACAACCAGACCCATAAAACTACGCATAGGGGAACATAAAAGAATGATACGGTGCAAAAAGACCAACACAAGATTACAAAATCACTTCTTAGAAATGAATCATACTCCCAATAACCTCAAATGGACCATCATCGAGGCCAATGCCAACTGGACTACCACCACGCTGTTCAGGCAAGAACAACGCTGGGTGTTCCGATTGAGGAGTAACACACAAGGACTAAATGATGACATCCCGTGGTCTGAACTTGTGACCTAGTTTGATGGAAGGTCTATACGAATACTGGTTTAGGAGGGTGGCCCACCCTAGTAACATTAAGGAGGGTATACCCACCATTGACCATTGATCATAGAAGGATACAACTTTCTTAACTGTAAATGTTAACAGTACTAGGGGTGAGCCATCAGACCCCTCTTCTACATCTACACCCATTAGGAGTAACAGCATTGCTCATTAGAACTATTACCCCCATCAGACTGGTGCCCCGCTACTGAGCAAAGATGCCACCATTATAACCAAACATTTGGGCACAAGAGGCTAACGCCTCCAAATGTAATCACAATTAAGTGTAGTAGATGGTTTTATGCTCTGAGTGAATTCAACCGAGTACCACACAACAGGCACTATACTTTCACCGCTACTCACCATGTGGTTGGTACACACGGCAGTTCAATTTGACACAAATAAA
Organism: Calotriton arnoldi; assembly: GCA_963921515.1. Lineage (NCBI taxonomy): Eukaryota > Metazoa > Chordata > Amphibia > Caudata > Salamandridae > Calotriton > Calotriton arnoldi. Next base: position 250,346 of record CAWUFW010015811.1, on the reverse strand, counting down.
CACAATACAGGACACTTGGGCTCCGAAAATTTCTGTAATGGCCCCTGACCCGGGACGCCTAGATCCCCCATCTCCAAGCAAGGAGCACTGTCATCTTGCAAGGGGTGGCCCACGGTGATAAGATGCATAAGCTATGATTTTACACATCGAGCTGATATCCTTTTGTTGCATAACTTTATTGAGACACAGCGAGGCCAATAATACCACTCCCCACATGACTAGGAGCAATTTAATCAACAACACCATCGTAACTGCACTAGGACTCTATCCATCTCTGTCCAAGAGTAGTACGATTTTGATGTTTCACATCTGATTATAATGGCATAAAATAGCAGCCTTTAGTTCATATGGAACCATTGTAAGATGGCCGCCGCGCATGTTATTTACATTCCACACTCCTCCGATCCCGTCATTCTTGGCACGCCCTCCCAGTTCCCGTCACTTCCGCCTGCAAGCATTCATAATCGGATGGACGCCGCTTCAAATTCTCCGGCATCCATCCAGCGGCAGGGCAGGTAATGGGCCAGAACGAAGGGGACTGAATGTGAGTATTACTCCGCTGCTTCAACTAGACAACGACAGCTACGTTGAGCATGCATGGGGCTGACTTCGACTCTCTTGATCCACAGAGATTCCCCCTCGAGACCGCGGGGACAGCCGAAGAGGCACAAGACTTTGCTTTTTAAGGGGTAATCAGTATGTAATTTTAGAATGAGTGTGTATGAGCTATGGGTGAATAGACCTCACGTATCTATAAGCATTTCTCATGACCTAACTTGGTTATGACATCTCCCGGCATTACGTGATACTTAATTACGTGATAAGAACTTCACGCACAAAACGCGCTTTTGCATTACCTAAGCACTGGTGGCCACCATGATGATAAACGAGTGTTTTTGTCACACCGCACTCGGCAAAAACGGGTATGCACAGCCATCACAGGCAAGTGCATGAGATCTCACCAATGATGAAAGACACAGACAGCCGCTGTTGTCACACGTGCACATGTGGCAGTGATAGTATGTCCAGGGCACGTTTTCCCACACACTGCTAGCACGATATGTCAGGCGATAACGCAACAGTACAATAAATCTATTGTGGATCGCTATTCGCCATTACTCATGTATGTCTCTATATGTGTGTTTTGTTCTTTTCCCTTTGGCTCTAACCATAAGGTAACAGGTTGGAACACGAGAGAGGTGTTCCTTTAAGCGCAAGTAACGCATACAATCCTGAGAAAAGGTACTATAGGAAGATAGGGTGTCTTTTCCCTACTCCTATTTATTTATATTTTATTTCACTTTCACATGGTCCTGACGAAGCGCACGGGGATCCAGTAGGGACCCAATGATAGCGCGAAACATGTTGACCAACACGCACACTCACAGTCACACACGGGCACTAGGAGCAGTGGAGTAATACCCTGACCTCTATGTTAATTGTCAATAGAGGTGCCCCAACGCCCCTGTATAATTCTTTTATCCTTACCTCCCGGACCAACAAATAAACTTTTTCCCACGGTACTGGTGGGGTAATTTTAAAACACTAGCACCAACCCTTTTAGGCCCACACACCCGCATGCACAACTGCGGCGTCTCCTAAAAAGATCTCCGACAAAGAGCCCTCTTGCGGGGCCCGTGGGGGACAGCAGCGCCACCCCCACGAGGAGCAATGCCCGATGATGAAGCATGACACCCGAAAGGGTGTGTGAGGGCACTAATTCCTAAAGGAGAAATTCCCCGACCTTTGTCAATAGGGAACCACATATAGAGACTTCTTTCTTTTTCCTTCTATCTCCTTCGCCAACATAACCAAATCGGTTATGAATCTTAACTTCAGGAACAGTTACCACACAGTGATTACATGTCAGTTCTTGGGAGCATTGGTACTGGACCTAGGCCCCTTTTTTTCTGAAACTGCTCCTCGTCCCCCATTCTTCAGTGTTGCACAACACCTATGGTGCCCCCCTGTAAATCCTTGCACCGTCACGGTGCCTGCCACACGGTGCAGAGATTTACACAAACTCCCATTTCTCTATGGGAGCTTGTGCTACAGGAGGAAACCGCCCGCAGCACAAGCTCCCATAGAAAAATGGGAGTTTGTGACGATACTATGTTCGATCGCATTGTAGTTAGGTGGTTGGATTTGCTGACCTACAGTCGGTGGGTTCCAGCACTGAAATGTTGCATCTGCCCGACATCATAATAAGGCCCTAAGTGTCCGTCCTTCCTATTTTAGCACAAGGACGCATTTTGTGCTTAAAACAAAGAGTAAAATTGAACATAATACGAACAACAGAAACTCGCATTTGGTTTCTTTGCAGTCTTCCTGTGCTCCTGTGATAAGACTTTAACATAAACAAAGCCGCAATTACACAAAGGGGTCGATTCCGATTCGGGCCGGAAAAAGCACCGACCGACTCGGATCCGGAAATTATACCGACCGACACGTACCTGTGGCGCCCGACACGCCAAGTACGATGCAAGGCGTGCAAAATCCGACCGACACGTACCGAACCCAAGTCGACCGACCGAGCCGCACGGAAAACAGCAATCCGGTCGGAAAAACACGCGAATCCAACCGACCGACACGCACCCGGAACAAATCCGACTGAAACGTACACGCAAACTCCAAACCGCAAAGTACGATGCAAGGCGCGAAAACCACGAGCGAGTAGGACGGAGGCCAAGCCGTACGACCGACACGCATACAAAACCGAGCCGAAGCAACCCAAAACACCGCGACCGACGCGTACGCAGCATAGAAAACTGCACAAACACAGCGTGAACGAAACGGAGAACACCGTACGAGACAAATGCAGGGTCCGACTCGGTCACAAGAACGTTTCCAACATACACAGACAGTACAAAGGAAAAATCACACAAAAAAGGCCAAACAAGCAATTACTAAGCCAATAAATACTGGGGGTGGGGACAGAGAACAAAGACACACCCACATCTCCACCCATATAAAGGACACAAATCACAACCATGATCCTTTGCAAATGCCATTCCACTGCCAGCACCCAAGAGAAAGCAACCACACACCCACAGCTCATCCCTCACACAAGCCACACACCATCAGCACACCAACAAATACCTACCTCACATACACCCAGCAAAACACACACTCACACACCCTCACCTGCACACCAACACACACATCACTCACCATCACCACCCATCACCATGCCCCCCAAGAAGAATCCCAAGTTCCTAGATTGTGAATTAGAAGTCATGGTAGACAAGATCCTCAGGGTAGAGCCACAGCTGTTTGGCATACTGGTCCAACAGACCCCCATCTCCCAGAAAACCAAGATGTGGGAGAGGATCATCAACAGGGTGAACGCACAATCACCATGTCGGCGCACAAAGAGCGACATCCAGAACAGGTGGTATGACGTGCGCAGGAGGGTGCGGGACCTGCTCAAGAAAGACTACATCAACAGCCTATACACCGGCAGTGGCCCTCCTGCCAAGCCAATATACCTCAGGCCCTGGGAGGAGAAGGTGCGGGCCATCCTTCCGCCAGTGAGCGTATATGGACTAGAGGACATCCCAGAGCCTGGTGAGTACACAACAAATGTACACAATATACTGCCACAAAACACACACACATCACTGTCAAGGGGAGAGTCAAACCATGCACTCATAGCAATTACACAGCAACCAGAACAGAATCATCCCAAAATGTGTATGTCAGTCAGATAAACACAACACATGCCATCAAAAAAGTCACATCCAACTGTGCCATCACATGTACAAATACAACTACAACTACAGCTAGGCAGTGGCACAAATAGAACTAACAAACACATCCAGACATGTAGCCACCACAACAACACCAACACACAGTGAAGACCACTCAAAGGAAGGAATTCTGTGTATGCTGGCCAAGTCAGTGTAGCCAATAGCATCATGGGAGTCGCAGTCACACATATTGCCCCCCCACAACTGTCCCATCAACACCACCATGAACCATGCGCACATCACAGGGAGTGGAGAAGGACTCACAAGATGGCTGACACTGGCAACTGCTGTGGGGAGCACAAGGCCCTGCTGGCAACTGTGCACCAACAAACAGCAGGACACCACTGACTGACATCCTGAGAGACAACTTCCACTCCCTGCAATGCAAGCACGTTCCATGGTGGGATAACTGGCTGGCTGGGTGGGTGGGAAGGAGGACTTGCAGCACTGACCATAGTCACAAGCACCTCCCCTCACACACCCCCCAACACAAACTCCACGGAACCCACCTGGTAGAATACAATGCCCCCCATCCTAACACAAGATCCCACAAAGAACCACCACCCTGGGTTATGTTGTGTGAAGCACAGGGACACTCTTGGGACTCTTAGCCAAACAACTGCCAGGACAACACTCCCAGCCATCCTGTCAGCACAGCCAGCCCACCCCACAGGGAAGCAGAATCAAAAGGAAGGAAGCATGGGCATGCTGGGAAGGGGGTGGAGGCAATAGCATGATGGGAGTCGTAGTCACTGATATTGGTCACCCCCACAACTGTCCCATCAACACCACCCTGAACCATGCTCACATCACAGGGAGTGGAGAAGGACTCATAAGATGGCTGACACTGGCTACTGCTGTGGGGAGCACAAGGCCCTGCTGGCAACTGTGCACCAACAAACAGCAGGACACCACTGACTGACATCCTGAGAGACAACTTCCACTCCCTGCAATGCAAGCACGTTCCATGGTGGGATAACTGGCTGGCTGGGTGGTTAGGAAGGAGGACTTGCAGCACTGACCATAGTCACAAGCACCTCCCCTCACACACACCCCAACACAAACTCCACAGAACCCACCTGGTAGAATGCAATGCCCCCATCCTAACACAAGATCCCACAAAGAACCACCACCCTGGGTTATGTTGTGTGAAGCACAGGGACACTCTTGGGACTTTTAGCCAAACAACTGCCAGGACAACACTCCCAGCCATCCTGTCAGCACAGCCAGCCCACCCCACAGGGAAGCAGAGTCAAAAGGAAGGAAGCATGGGCATGCTGGGAAGGGGGTGGAGGCAATAGCATGATGGGAGTCGTAGTCACAGCTCTACATCCCCCACCACATGGCCCAGCAAGCTCACACTCACGCATGCACATCCCACAGAGAGTGGAAAGGCCCATCAAAGATGTCTGACACTGTTGCTGTGTCGTGGGGAGCACAAGGGCATGCTGGGAACTGCACACCAACCAACAGCAGGACACCACTGTCAGCCATCTTGCCATTGCTCTCACACCCACACACACTGAACTCCCCACAAAAGCAAGTAAGTATGGGAATGCTGGGAAGTGGGGTGGAGGCAATAGCATGATGGGAGTCGTAGTCACAGACATAGCTCACCCCCACAACTGTCCCATCAACACCACCCTGAACCATGCTCAGATCACAGGGAGTGGAGAAGGACTCACAAGATGGCTGACACTGGCTACTGCTGTGGGGAGCACAAGGCCCTGCTGGCAACTGTGCACCAACAAACAGCAGGACACCACTGACTGACATCCTGAGAGACAACTTCCACTCCCTGCAATGCAAGCACGTTCCATGGTGGGATAACTGGCTGGCTGGGTGGTTGGGAAGGAGGACTTGCAGCACTGACCATAGTCACAAGCACCTCCCCTCACACACACCCCAACACAAACTCCACAGAACCCACCTGGTAGAATGCAATGCCCCCCATCCTAACACAAGATCCCACAAAGAACCACCACCCTGGGTTATGTTGTGTGAAGCACAGGGACACTCTTGGGACTTTTAGCATAACAACTGCCAGGACAACACTCCCAGCCATCCTGTCAGCACAGCCAGCCCACCCCACAGGGAAGCAGAGTCAAAAGGAAGGAAGCATGGGCATGCTGGGAAGGGGGTGGAGGCAATAGCATGATGGGAGTCGTAGTCACAGCTCTACATCCCCACCACATGGCCCAGCAAGCTCACACTCACGCATGCACATCCCACAGAGAGTGGAAAGGCCCATCAAAGATGTCTGACACTGTTGCTGTGTCGTGGGGAGCACAAGGGCATGCTGGGAACTGCACACCAACCAACAGCAGGACACCACTGTCAGCCATCTTGCCATTGCTCTCACACCCACACACACTGAACTCCCCACAAAAGCAAGTAAGTATGGGAATGCTGGGAAGTGGGGTGGAGGCAATAGCATGATGGGAGTCGTAGTCACAGACATAGCTCACCCCCACAACTGTCCCATCAACACCACCCTGAACCATGCTCACATCACTGGGAGTGGAGAAGGACTCACAAGATGGCTGACACTGGCTACTGCTGTGGGGAGCACAAGGCCCTGCTGGCAACTGTGCACCAACAAACAGCAGGACACCACTGACTGACATCCTGAGAGACAACTTCCACTCCCTGCAATGCAAGCACGTTCCATGGTGGGATAACTGGCTGGCTGGGTGGGTGGGAAGGAGGACTTGCAGCACTGACCATAGTCACAAGCACCTCCCCTCACACACCCCCAACACAAACTCCACAGAACCCACCTGGTAGAATGCAATGCCCCCATCCTAACACAAGATCCCACAAAGAACCACCACCCTGGGTTATGTTGTGTGAAGCACAGGGACACTCTTGGGACTTTTAGCCAAACAACTACCAGGACAACACTCCCAGCCATCCTGTCAGCACAGCCAGCCCACCCCACAGGGAAGCAGAGTCAAAAGGAAGGAAGCATGGGCATGCTGGGAAGGGGGTGGAGGCAATAGCATGATGGGAGTCGTAGTCACAGCTCTACATCCCCCACCACATGGCCCAGCAAGCTCACACTCACGCATGCACATCCCACAGAGAGTGGAAAGGCCCATCAAAGATGTCTGACACTGTTGCTCTGTCGTGGGGAGCACAAGGGCATGCTGGGAACTGCACACCAACCAACAGCAGGACACCACTGTCAGCCATCTTGCTATTGCTCTCACACCCACACACACTGAACTCCCCACAAAAGCAAGTAAGTATGGGAATGCTGGGAAGTGGGGTGGAGGCAATAGCATGATGGGAGTCGTAGTCACAGACATAGCTCACCCCCACAACTGTCCCATCAACACCACCCTGAACCATGCTCAGATCACAGGGAGTGGAGAAGGACTCACAAGATGGCTGACACTGGCTACTGCTGTGGGGAGCACAAGGCCCTGCTGGCAACTGTGCACCAACAAACAGCAGGACACCACTGACTGACATCCTGAGAGACAACTTCCACTCCCTGCAATGCAAGCACGTTCCATGGTGGGATAACTGGCTGGCTGGGTGGTTGGGAAGGAGGACTTGCAGCACTGACCATAGTCACAAGCACCTCCCTCACACACATCCCAACACAAACTCCACAGAACCCACCTGGTAGAATGCAATGCCCCCATCCTAACACAAGATCCCACAAAGAACCACCACCCTGGGTTATGTTGTGTGAAGCACAGGGACACTCTTGGGACTTTTAGCAAAACAACTGCCAGGACAACACTCCCAGCCATCCTGTCAGCACAGCCAGCCCACCCCACAGGGAAGCAGAGTCAAAAGGAAGGAAGCATGGGCATGCTGGGAAGGGGGTGGAGGCAATAGCATGATGGGAGTCGTAGTCACAGCTCTACATCCCCACCACATGGCCCAGCAAGCTCACACTCACGCATGCACATCCCACAGAGAGTGGAAAGGCCCATCAAAGATGTCTGACACTGTTGCTGTGTCATGGGGAGCACAAGGGCATGCTGGGAACTGCACACCAACCAACAGCAGGACACCACTGTCAGCCATCTTGCCATTGCTCTCACACCCACACACACTGAACTCCCCACAAAAGCAAGTAAGTATGGGAATGCTGGGAAGTGGGGTGGAGGCAATAGCATGATGGGAGTCGTAGTCACAGACATAGCTCACCCCCACAACTGTCCCATCAACACCACCCTGAACCATGCTCACATCACAGGGAGTGGAGAAGGACTCACAAGATGGCTGACACTGGCTACTGCTGTGGGGAGCACAAGGCCCTGCTGGCAACTGTGCACCAACAAACAGCAGGACACCACTGACTGACATCCTGAGAGACAACTTCCACTCCCTGCAATGCAAGCACAGTCCATGGTGGGATAACTGACTGGCTGGGTGGGTGGGAAGGAGGGCCGGCTGTCAACCAAACACAACCAATGCAGACCATGTTCACACCCCAACAAATACATAGAAATGCCCAAATAATGCAGGACAATGTGCCACACCAATATCAACCCCTGACTGTGACTACTTAGGACAATGCAATGTACAGGCCCGCACCCAGAGGCACAGTCACAACTGTCATGTGTGTCAACCATTGATGCCTGCAGAAACATAACATACATTGTGTGTGTCTCCCAAAAACAGGTGATGATGGGGACACAGCAGCAGACGCTGAGGAGTCCCAGTCCCAGGCTCAAGAGGATGCGGAGCTCACTGGCGTCGTACAGCCTCTGCCCTCCTCGGACGAAGAAGACCAACCTGGCACATCCGGTGCAAGTCTACATGCAGCACCAGCAGGACCACCAGCTGCAGCACCAGCAGGACCACCAGCTGCACCGCCTGCACCCACCCCTCCAACGACTGTCACCACAAATACCATCCCTGCCGACATGGACAGAACAAGGAGCAACACCAGCACAGGGACCCTGGACCAACCTGGGGCCAAGGACACCACCACCACCACCAACCCCCAAGGTGGACCAGGGTCATCTGTGCGTGCCACTGCACGCACTGCACATGTCAGCAGGGGTGGTGGGAGGGGTGGGAGACAGAGGTCGCTGCTTGCAGAGGTTGCTGGTGTGCATGATGACCCACAACTGGTACGCATAGCTGATGCGTACCAGTCCAGCACCGGAGACCTCAGCCAGGTAGTGGGGCTCCTCAGAGACATGAAACAGCAGCAGGCTGCCCATCATGCCCGCTTGGACTCTCACATGTCCCACGTGGAGTCACACATGTCCCGCGTGGACTCACACATGTCCCGCGTGGAGTCAAAGTGGGATGCACTGCATGAGATGACGGCGGTGCACAGGGACATTTTACAATGCCTCCGCCAGATGAACAGCAACCAGTCCACACCTCCCTGTGTGCCAACAACATCTGGTGCCGAACAAACTGCAACTGCCACAGGGAGGGAGGATGACTCTGGCGGAGAGTCCCCTGCACCGCAGCAGCCTGTACTTGAGGGGCCCCCCCCCAAGAAGAGGGGTTGTCCGAGGAGGGGCACGTGAGAGGCCGATGGCCAAGCGCAACTCCCAGGAAGCCTGAACCTGTTCTGGATGTTCACCTTTGTGCACAGACTGTTCACCCTGTTGACGGCAACACTACTCCCACACATTGCATGGGGAGTACAAGTTGGACCAATGTGTCAGACAACTGTGGCCCCGATACTGGGGATTCTGTCTACCAGGACTTTCAATTCACCTAGGAACTTCGGATTGCAAGATTTATGTACAGCACTACCCATCCTATGCACTATTCACACAAATGTATCACAATAAACACACTAATACACCATACTTGCCTCTGTTGTGATTCCAACGTGGGTGCTGTTATGGGGATGATGAACTGCAAAATTACACTGTGTATGCGAACTGCAACAGCAAGGACAACACAGGCATGTGAGTAAAGGCAACGTGACACATATGAGGGAGACACACCACCAGGGCTACACAACACATACACACCTAGGCCATCTGACTCATTGCCTACACTGATGTTGCCAGGGAAGACGGTGCAATGCACAGACACCACACCCATTCCCAGTTGTAGTCAAGTAGCCCACAGGTGCAGTAAGCAAATGGCAGTCAAATGTGTGACCACAGACAACGCACATCACAAAGTGAAGCACAGGTTTATTACACAGTTGCAACATGTCGTAACCACTACAGATGGAAGGTAATCCCACCTGGCAGCGGGCACACAGTCAACAACTGTAGACGGAAGGAAGTCCATGTGTGTGGCACACATCACCTGTAGGGACACAACAGCTACCACCCTGGAAGTGCAATCACGTCGTCGGTGGACACAGTTGACCAAACAAATCTGAAAGTACCCTGTGAAGGACAGAAATGACACACAGTCAAAAGCAATGGAGTACAGGACAGAACAGCAAAACTCATGCACAATACATGTTACAAGATACCCACCCAGAACCAAGTTAGCATGTCAACACTGTTGGGGAGTACAGACCACCTGTAAGCACACATCGCAACACACATCCAGTCAAGTAGCCCATGGACACACTCCAACAGCACCAGAGCACCACCTACACATCATGCCAACTCACATCATTGACATGACACCTCAGGATACTCACATTCAGCTAAAGAAGTTGGTGATGAGCTGTGTGCGGACATCACCCTCATCATCATCATCATCATCATCGTCACTGGCATCGTGGTCCAGGCCAGGATCCTCCACAGGTGGCGGATGTTGGTCATTGTCATCCTGGATGAGAGGCAACTCCTTCCGCACTGCCAGGTTGTGGAGCATGCAGCAGACGATGATAATCTTGCACACTTTCGCAGGGGCATATGGGAGGGACCCTCCGGTCTTGTCCAGGCAGCGGAAGCGGCTCTTCAGGAGACCAAATGTCCGCTCAATCACTCTCCTGGTCCGACCATGTGCCTCATTGTAGCGCATCTGGGCTGGTGTCACAGGGTTCCTGAGGGGTGTCAGCAACCACGGCATGTTGGGGTATCCCGAGTCACCTACGGACAGACAAGTGCACATTAGCTGACTTGGAAAAGTGGGCGGAATACTACAGATCAGATCACACACAATGGCACAAAGTCAGTACACACCGACAAGCCAGGCACGCTGGTTCTGCATCTGTGCCATCATCCTGGGGATGCGACTACTCCTCATCACAAAGGCATTGTGTGCTGAACCAGGGAAATGGGCACACACGTGTGTGATGGTCATGTCTGCAAGACACACCACCAGTGCATTGACCGAGTGGTAGTGCTTGCGGTTCCTGTAGGCCTGCTGTTGGGCCTGTGGTGGTACCAAAGCCACATGTGTCCCATCAATGGAGCCAATGACATGCAGCATCCTCCCCAGGGCATAAAAGTCACTCTTCACGTCAGTGAGTCGTCGCAGTCTAGGGAAATAGATGTACCGGTTCAGGAATAGCAACATTGCCGTCAAAACATCGCGGAGCACACGGCTCAACATGGTCTGTGACATCCCACCAGCAGTCGCCACAGTATGTTGGAAGGTACCGGTGGCAAAGAAGTGTAGGGCTGCCATCACCTTCACCTTGGGGGTCAGCGCTGTAGGATACGGCCAGCCAGGCTGCAAATGTGGGGACAACTGCACTGCCAAATCCTCAATCAGCTGCCTGGTGAAGCGGTACCGTCGGATGCTGTCCCGTTCCACCATCGTTGCCAGGTCTGGGAATGGTCGATGGACAGCAGGAGCCCTGCAGTGCAGAGGAGAAGTAAGCAAGATTGTCAGTCACCCCACATATGCGGCATTGAACACACTCAATATCCCAACATACATCATTATGAGGCACAACTACATGAAGTGTGCAGTTCCGTAAGGACATGTATGGTACATACATGGCCAACATCTGTCAACACGGTCCAACAGGTGGCATCAATTAGTCCCAGGTTGGCCCATTGGACATCATGAGGCCGTGTCACAGCTCCCATCTCCTGCTGCCGTGTCACAATCACCCCCCACAGTGACATGTGAGGACAGATGTGCCCCAGGCACCACAGCTCAACGACAGGTATATTCCCAGGGACCCTGTATTGCCACATGGACACTGGCATTACATGGAGTATCATGTATACACCACAGCAAAACAACCATGACCCCCACAGGTAGTGGTCCCACTTGCCACGGCAGGACAGACATGGACGTCTGTGACACACACACGCACAACATCAAAGTCCATGCACACACAACGTGGATGTGGACACTGTCTCCCATTGTGCACATGAAATCAGAGACATTGTAAACACTACATGCACAAAGACTGTGGAGGACCATCACTATTGTGCCACTGGGACACCCTGGCTCAAACATACCGTCCCACATGGGACTCACGGGGTATGTGACATGAAATACACATACACCACCGTGAAATGTGACCATGGCACATGCACAGATATGAACAGTTGCACATCACAGTGGTCATGTACACGTAACACCCAGGATCCTGTCCCCATGAACACGTGCACAGCCTGGGGGTGGCTGCCCACAGGTGACACCCACAGGACAACATGTACACCAACATACACACAATAGGAAATGCAGCCTTACATGCCTTATGATAAAGTTTGGACAGGCTGTCGTGATGTAGGTGTGCCCCTCACTCCCTGGGAGCTATCTGTGGCTGGCATATGTCCATCTGAGACAGGCATGCTGACATATACCAGACACATGTACAGTGATGCGTTGAACAGCAATGGACCGATCGGTGCCCCCGGCCGGCCCATTGCATTCAATGTGTGTGGGTACGCGTTGTACCCCTGTACGCGTTGTACTGCAATGGACCGATCGGTGCCCCCGGCCGGCCCATTGCATTCAATGTGTGCGGGTACGCGTTGTACCCCTGTACGCGTTGTACACCTGTACGCGTTGTACTGCAATGGACCGATCGGTGCCCCCGGCCGGCCCATTGCATTCAATGTGTGCGGGTACGCGTTGTACCCCTGTACGCGTTGTACTGCAATGGACCGATCGGTGCCCCCGGCCGGCCCATTGCATTCAATGTGTGCGGGTACGCGTTGTACCCCTGTACGCGTTGTACCGCAATGGACCGATCGGTGCCCCGGCCGGCCCATTGCATTCATTGTGTGCTGGTACGCGTTGTACCCCTGTACGCGTTGAACTGCAATGGACCGATCGGTGCCCCCGGCCGGCCCATTGCATTCAATGTGTGCGGGTACGCGTTGTACCCCTGTACGCGTTGAACTGCAATGGACCGATCGGTGCCCCCGGCCGGCCCATTGCATTCAATGTGTGCGGCCTTCGTGTTGTACCCCTGTACACGTTGTACCGCAATGGACCAATCGGTGCGCACCCATTGACAATGGCCTTGCCTGGCAACGGACGCGTTTTCGAATTTCGAACGAGTCGGTTGCTGGAAAATCAGTTGGTCACCCACAACAATGTTGCAAAATCATGTATGTCATGAAGTTGAAGATTTGAAGGATGCTGTGGGCGTGTTTTGGTGCTGCTATTCCATGGATTGGCCAGATTCAGAAGATGCTAACGACTTGGACCTATCACTTTGGACACAAGGGACAGTATCTGCCTCTCCAGCACATATATATTGCTGGCTGTTCCCCTGAGAGCTCACTTGCCTGCACTACATGCTCCAGGACGACATCTGCCACTGCACTGCTGCTGTCTCTGCCCCTCTGGACCCTGCAATGGCACGTACTGTGGAGAGAGCCCCAGCCTTCAGCCTTGAGGAGAACCAGGCCCTGTTGGACAGCCTACTTCCACAGTACAGCAAGCTGTATGGGACACCAGGGGAGCAGGTGAGTGTTCTGTGCACTGCCTTTCTGAATGTGCATATTGTCTGACTAGCAAGGCTGAAAGTCTGCACGCCACTGGCTAGCAGGCTCACTGAGTAGTTGTCACCCCCATAGTGTGTAGCGACATGCACTGGACAGGTATGGTGCAGTGACAGTGCATTTGAACAAGGTTTTACTTCCCATGCAATGATACCATGTAGTGACGTCTGGCAAACTGTCCATGGGCAGCTTTGCACTGCCTGTGTACATCATGTGCCCCTGTGATTGAGACATGTATATACAACTGTGTCATGCACGGATATGTTGCATGTGTAGTAATGGCCTTTTCACTTTGTCATCCTGACAGGTTATGCCCATCGGAAGCAGGAGATCTGGAAGGACATTGTCCGGGCTGTCCGGTCCGTGGGGGTCTACAAGCACCGGATCCGCAACTGCCAGAAGAGGTGGCAGGACCTTCGGGGCTGGACCCGGAGGATTGCACGGGTCCAGCTGAAGCTGTCGCCTCCTCGCAGGAGGGGCGGAACACGGACCCTGACCCCCCACATGCTCCAGATCCTGGTGGTGGTGTTTCCAGACCTGGATGGGCAGCTGAAGGCCAGACAGCAGCAAGGAGGGGGTGAGTCAAAGACTGCACTGTGAACTCTGTATTACATGCTTTGTGCCCTCCTCTGGCCTGGTTCAACTGCCACAGTGCAGCAGTCATGTTGTCCAGGAGCCATGTCCCTCTATTGTGCACTGCCCACTGCTCATCTGATACCCAGGTGTGGCCCTTACATTCAGGGAATTGTGTCACTTGGGACTGTGTCCTTGCAGTTTGCTTCACTAAAGGTGGGGGACAGCATCTGTTTCCCTAACTCTGTTGTGGGCATCATGGGTGGGTCCATTGTTCACACAACGCCTGTGTTCGGACATGTAATCTGCGTGTTGCTTTGATATGCGGTCCACTTGCTGAGCCACCACATGTGCCTGGGGTATGTGGCACACGCCCATGCAGCGGGTGGGAACAATGTTTGGGCCCCAGGAGTGTGCAGATTACGTGTGTCACACATACATAGCCAGCTATCCACTGTCCAGGGCTCATCCCTCATTCATGTGGAGCAGGACAGTCATGCCTACTCCAGGCCATGCAATGCACTCTGTACTCCCACTCCCGTGTATCAGCTGACACATTGTGCGCAGTGATTTGACCCCTCAGGTGTCTGCCTCTGTGTCAGTGTGCTGTGGATTACTTGCCAGGACTGCTGGGGTGTTTCTTGGTAGGGGCTCAGCATGCCCCTGGAAATGTGACCATAGGAGACGATACTTGTGTGTCACATAGGTGTTTGATCAGCTGCCCGTGCAGACTGGGGTATGCGAATGTGAAGTTCAGGCAGCTGTTCCCCATTCACAGCAGATTGTGAGGGGCTCAGGTTCAGAGGGTAGTGTCACAGGTCTCCCATATGTCCAATAGGTATGACCTGGACAGATGAGGGTTAAGATGATGTGTTGTGTGGGGGATGTACATGTGCACTTGTGCAGCTCCAGGACTTGCATTTCCCATGACCTACTATTGTGACACAGTGCATAGTGTTGTTGTCTGGCTGCCAAGTCATACATCACTGAGACAGTGATGTATGACTTAGCAGTCATGCCTCTGCCATGGCATGTGTCAACTTATTGGTGGTCCTGCAGGGGAGTGACATGTGCTACATGCACACCATTGTGGCGATGGCTATCAGGACATGGGTGCATCATGGTGTCTGTCGCTGGTATGCATCACATGCATTTCCTATTTGACTCTGGGCATCCCTTTCATCCGGAAACCTGTACTGACTCAGTGGCAAGAGCTGTGATGTGTGCATGTCCACATGCCACACCGTGTCCTCTGCACTGTCCAACTACTGTGTACTTGGTGCATGTGTCCACACTGGGGTGTTGCAATCCAACAGACACCAGACAGATGGGTGCAAGGCCATGTGGGATGTGAGTGCCATGCTTGGCATCAGACTGACAATTGGCTTCTCCTGTTCAGTTAGGGCACTTTTAGCAATGTACAACTAATGATGCCAGGGCTTGCTCTGTAATGTGCTGTGCTCACAGTGGTGTGTGCGTTTGGTGCAGGTGACTGATGTCTGTCTGTTTCCCCATTGTTTGCAGATACATCCACGGCCACGGAAGGGGACAGCTCCATGGACCAGGAGGAGCCAGAGAGCCAGACTGGGTCAGCAGCTGAGGAGTGGTCGGAGGGACCCAGTGGCACGGAGGGCGAGGGGAGCCACACCGAGGAGTCCTCAGCACCATCCACCTCAGCTGAGGACCAGAGCAACTCGGAGGATGACTCCCTTATGGAGGCGGGTGTCAGCAGCCACCACACCCCAGCTAGTGTTGCTGTCCCCGCCACCACCAGCACCTCCACTGCCCTCCCATCGGCTCCCATTCCCCAGGTCCGTGGAGGCTCCCATGTTCGGGAGCGTGTCTCCTTTGGGCCAGGCACCGCACCCCCTGCCCCTGTGTCCTGAGTGAGGAGTCTGTGTACCTCCTTCGCCAGCTCCATGTAGGGCAGACAGCCATGCTGAGTGTCCTCCATGCGCACACCGCTCTGTTGACTCAGCTGGTGTCGTTCATGGAGGGCATCTCATCGGGCATGTCTGACCTACAGAGGGGCAATAGGTCCATGGACTCCTCCCTGACGGCAGCAGTGTCCCTCCTCAGACAGTCCCTCACCCCTCCTGCCTCTGCTCCATCCACACTCCCCAGCACCTTACCCGTCCCAAGCACACACACACCGGCACAGGCACACACCAGCACACACACGTCCAGCACACAGACACACACGCCACAAACAAAACACACACGCACGCACAGTCAGGGGACTGAAACCAGACTCACAGGGGATGGGGCCCTGGTACACACACACGCATCCACGGGCACTGCGCAGTCCTCAGTTGCCTCTCCCTCCAAAACACCCTCCCTTGCCTCACCTGCAACCCCAAAGACCCAGCGCCTCTTCCTCAGTGACCTCGGCCTCTTCCCCTCCGATCCAGCTGCTCCAGCATCCAGGGGGAAGAGGAAGCCCCCCACACAGAGCAGAGTGCCCCTCGCCCCCGGACACCCTCCCCCAGGCGCAGACAGACTGAGGCCCCCACCCGCAAGTCCCCCGGAGTGGTAAGAGCAAGACCCCGCCGCCGCCCTGCAGCTCAAGCACCAGGTCTCCTTCCTCCATCCCTCAGGCCCCCACTCCACAGGTGCCCCCACCACACCCTGCCCCAGGTTCCCCCACCCACAGATATACTATCCCCAAGAGGATCCGGCCTTCTCCCCTGCCACTTGCTCTCCCGGCACCACACCCCCGCTGCGCTTGTCTGTGCCACTGATGTGGTGAGGGTGTCCTCCCCCTCTGTCCAGCCCACCTTGCCTGTTCCCCATTCTCCTCCCCTGGTGGTAGGCACTGCAGTGGAGTCCACTACCACCCTGTCTGACTTGGGCACTGCAGTGGCGGACCTGTCCACTCCATCTGCAGGGTCCACTGCAGTCGTGCCGGCACCCACAACATCTGAGCCATGCCCCCCAGTTGTGCCGGCACACACCATGTCAGACCCCTCCACTGCAGTTGTCAGTGGCTCTCCAGCACCCACCACCCCTTCCCTGCTTCCTCCTGGTGAGCCCTGATCCTGTCCCTGCGGTGCCTGGCCTACCCCCCGGTTGCCCCTCCTAGTGGATTGTCCCTGGTTTTGTGCAGGCATGTGTAGGGTGGCATCTGCCACTGTCACCCACTTGTGACTTTGTTGATGGACTGGCCATTGGCCTTTGTTTATTTTCTACCGGACTTCTACTTTTAATGCCACATATGCTGAATAAAGCAACTTTCTGTTCTCTAGTGCTTTTGCTTCTGATGTACATGATGTTGATGATGCTAACCATGCCCTTGCTGCAGTGATGGTGATATTTGGTCTCATGATAATGAAGTGTTACTGTGCAGGAACCCATGTGGTCCAGGGGGAATGTGTCCTATCCTGTGGTGTATCCATGTCATCCATAGCAGCATCTGAGGGTGTCATGTGTTCAGTATTTGGCAATGGGATTTCCTACTTAGATTGCCTATTTCACATCTGTGGCTTCCACCCCTGCACATCTGTTGTGCCTGCCATTGTTCAATTCGTCTACTTCCCTGACCGTGTGGCCATCTCCAGTGGACATGCAGGTTTGGGCATCAATGGGGAAGGACTCATCTGTGTTGTCAGTGCAACATTGCTATACAAGTGTGTTGGATCTGTGCTGATGATTCCGTTGGCACTTCCATGACCAGGCTGATGTTACGGGAGCCCTCATTTGGTGCTAATTGTTGATTGTGTGACCAAGTGCTCAGCTGACATGATGGGGCCCTACTGAGGCAACATATTGCACAGCTTTCCTCACACAGGAGTGGAGTCCCCTCATGGCAGTGTGTACTCCTGTGACATTGCCTGCGCCCAAGGTGTGTGTTGTATGTGCATGTCTGTGTGTTCACTTCCGTTTAGCTGTGCATGCTGTGATCCCTAGTGTTGTACCTGTTTGTGATGCTAGCTGAGTTGACCTATGTTCACCCAAAGTCTTCGCCCTGGGTTCTCTGTGATGTGGGTGCATGGCACATTACTGGTCATCAGGGTGTCACCCATAGGTGTGTTTGCTGTCAGGGCTGAGTTTGTGTGCAGACGCAGATGGGTCACAGTCAGGTTTCCCCTTGGCACTTTTTGTTTGCCCCTGTCATGTGATTTCCAGTTTGTGTTATCTTTCAGTGATTGTGACACGTTGTGTGTGTGACTGCTGGCACTCCTCAGGGTCCGGGCTGCAATGTTGGTTGTTGTCTATGTGTGTTCTTTGTGGGTGACCTTGGCTTCTTCATTGGTGTGTGACTGTGGCTGGGATCCCATTGGTTGGTGTGGTATTGCCGTCATGTCCATGCACAGCGTAGTGTGCAGTGTGTCAGACATTCAGGAGTCTTGTTGAGTGGCCATGTGTGATGTGTTTCTGCACCTTGGTTCCCACCCACCACCCTGGAATAGTCATGGGTGCATGTGCAATGTCACCAGTGCATGTGTGCTTCACTGCTGCACATTGTTGGAGGTCGAGGGGTGTGGTGTTGAGTGTGTGCAGATGAGAGTTGTTGCCCGGCTAGGACCCTGCCTCCATGTTGGCCTTGGCTTACTGACCATGCTGTTTGATTTGTGCTTGTGTAGGTGTGATGGTAGTTAGTTGCTCAGGACACATGACTGTGGTTCACAGTGTGAACCACATTTAGCTTTGTCATCACAGTGGGATTGTAATGCAGCCCAGGGTCACCACATTGTGGGGGCCCTGGGGGTGGTGCTGTGGTGTGTCTGTGTCTTGCTGTGTCAGTTGCTGTCCCTACGTGCCTGTGTGACATGTGTGATTTGTGCTCCCTCTCATCTGACAATGCCTGCTTGCCCACATAGGGGATTTGGATCCATGAGTTACCTTTGTGTGGCACTGTATGCACATCTGTATGATTGGTATTCAGGTCTCCTCATGTGTTGTGTGGTTGCCTGGGGACACTGGCACCCCCCTCACCTGTTGTGTATGATGTGCAGTGTGGGTCTGCCTGTTTGTGTTTGTGCATCTGCACCACTGCATTGGCATATCTTGGGTGTGCCATTGGCTGTATGTAGTTTGGTGGGTTTCCCCTGCTGTCCCTGGGACTCCTAGGTCATCGGTCAGCACAATGATCATGGTTTGTGTGTCCCATTGCTGCCATGGTATGGTATCTGTTCACCTCACATCTGCAGTCTCCACAGGGTATCTGCATTTGTGTGCCCATTGGTGCAAATATGTGGGTCTGCATTCTGATGGTCACTTCTGTCATTGTGTCATTGATGATTGTTGACGGTGTCAGCCCCCATGGGTGTTGTTTGTCTGCACATGGCCAAAGGTATGTCTTATTTGCACTGCAGTATTTGGCTCCCCCAATTTATGTTGCAATGGGACACATACACTACTTTGCCACTGATGTGTTTGTTGTTCTGTGACCAGGAATCATCCATGCAGTTTGGCAGTTGCACCTCTTTCTTTGTCAACACTTACCTTTTGGTCACTGTGATGATGGGGGTTTGGACCCCATTGCCACAATGTTCAAAATGTGCTTCAGCTATGGACCCCACACTTACATTTTGGTCACTGTGATGATGGGGGTTTGGACCCCATTGCCACGATGTGTTTGTTGTTCTGTGACCAGGAATCATCCATGCAGTTTGGCAGTTGCACCTCTTTCTTTGTCAACACTTACCTTTTGGTCACTGTGATGATGGGGGTTTGGACCCCATTGCCACAATGTTCAAAATGTGCTTCAGCTATGGACTCCACACTTACCTTTTGGTCACTGTGGTGATGGGGGTTTAGACTAAGCCTGGGCGTAGTTCGCGTAGTATATATTTTTTACAAATAACAAGAATACTGCTGCTTACATTGCAGGTAAATTCCGTTTCAAAATCCTCTGTGATTGTAGGACACAGGTGCTGGGCGGTACTCTTACTTTTTGCAACTTTGCGCTCGCTTGTCATTATGTAAGAGTTTACTTTAGAGAACTTCAGTTAGGTAATGTGTTGGGATCTGAGGAACGCTGTCTCAGGCTCGTGAGGAGCTTGTGTCGCTGGGGGATTCTATTCTGGAATGTGGAGTTCTAAGGCAGGCAGTTGCTGCCGGGACCCGGAGGACGTCAGATGGATTAAACTAGACACCTACCTTATTCCCGTGTAGTGTCTTCATTTCAGTGGCGACGAGGATGCAGAAATTCCTCAAGGACATAGGTGTTAGTCACATTCTTACTTCTCTTTATCACCCCCGCAGCAATGGCCTGGTTGAGCGCTTCAACCGCGTAATCAAGGAACATCTGCAATTGGCTTTGGTGAATGGGTTGCATTGGCGGCAAGCGGTCAGCAACATGCTTTGGGCTGTGAGGACCACTCCCCATGTTAGTACCGGCATTGCACCGTTTACCTTACTTAGGGGAAGGGTTGCTGGTTCTAAATTAAACAAGGAATGGATGTCCAGGAGGGAGGTGGACACTAAGAAATTGTCTGTTGTAACTGACGTCAGGGCTGCTGTTCAGGCTAAGTACGACACCAGGCCTGGAGTTCGTTATCCTTTGTCTGTTAAGGTGGGGGATTGGGTGAGGGTCAAGAGACCGGGTTTTCTTCGCAAGGGGAGTCTCGTTTCTCCGCTCCCAAAAGAGTGTCAGCTCAGTTGTAAGAAATCACGTGGTGGTGTTGGAGAGTGGGAAAGTTTGGAACAAGTCTGCTATTTCCATTGTGCCTGAGTCAATGCTGGTCTATGTCAACAAGAGACTTGGTGTTGTTTCTTCCCCAACATTGGTGCCCACCAATACCCACGGGAGGGAACCTGTGCATTCCGATCATGTTTCTTCCAGAGCTGTTTCCACCAGATTGAAATTTGTTCCTGCAAGATTTCAAGATTACAAAATGTAGTGATGTTGTTCTTCTGTATACCCTGTTTCCTGTTATCTTCTTCTTATTGTTTTTTTATCTTTGTCAAACCTTACTTTTCTGTTTTCATTGTGAAGGAAGGGGGTGTGTTGGGATCTGAGGAACGCTGTCTCAGGCTCGTGAGGAGCTTGTGTCGCTGGGGGATTCTA
The DNA here is from genome assembly GCA_963921515.1 of Calotriton arnoldi. Taxonomy (NCBI): domain Eukaryota; kingdom Metazoa; phylum Chordata; class Amphibia; order Caudata; family Salamandridae; genus Calotriton; species Calotriton arnoldi. Next base: position 229,194 of record CAWUFW010015811.1, on the reverse strand, counting down.
TTCTGGAATGTGGAGTTCTAAGGCAGGCAGTTGCTGCCGGGACCCGGAGGACGTCAGATGGATTAAACTAGACACCTACCTTATTCCCGTGTAGTGTCTTCATTTCATAATGCTATTGCTAGAGAGACTGTAGTCCTTCCTTTGTCCTCCTGTCAAATAGTGGTGGATGCATTTGATACTAGGTTTAGTTACTATTAGTTGATAATTTTTGAGCGATCTGCGTGACGCATCCTCTGTCACTGAGTGCTGCTTACCCCAGTCCTTAGAACCTTTTGTAGTTTGTTAAGTGAGTGGTACTGGTAAGCTTAGCTTAGCAGTGTCAGTCAGCTGCAGAACATCAGACGCAACCAACCAACAATTTGGTGTATGCATTATGCACTTTATGCATGTGTCCTCCTTCTCATCTATGCATTTTTGATGTCAATACAAAATGGAAATGCAGGCTTAATGAACAATTGGCCCGCCTGGAATAGGTGGGCTAGGTCAGGTGGTACTTAGGCTTAGTTAGTGTTCTGGATTTTATTTGAATCAATCAGAATGGAACACTGAATTAGTGTTCCCAAATAAGTAGACTGTCCGTGAATCCCGCAAGGCAGTAGTCGATCGGATTAGATAGGTCAATTTTATTGCAATTTTTGTTTTCTAAAACGTTTTTTGAGCGTTTTTTTAGATAATTTATTTGTTTCACAGCAATCATTAATGTTTGTGTCTTTCTTTTTCTTTATTATATCTTACATGATCACTGATGTGCAGCACCCAGGGGCAAGAAGACGGGGTCAGATTCGGCGGGACAACCACCAGAGGACCGCTCCTCTACCGAGGGCCCTGCTGCTGGTCCCAGTAAGTCCTCCAGTGGTTAATATTAACAATTATATTGCCCTAACTTTTACTGTACCTTATTTTTTCAGAACTATTAATTCTGGCTCCACTCCCTAATTCTATTTTTTACAAAAGATTCTTTGATCTTGACTTGACTATCTGTTTCTAAATTCTGGTTATCCCTGCCTCTAAGTTCTAACTGCCTCTGCTATGAATGTCTGTACTCTGTCGCTAAGCTTGCCCAGTTTGCATTGCCACTCTTTATTGTACGGTTTTGTATAAAACTCAGATTGACCAATACTAATAGCTCTAGCCACTGAGTCCAGTCCTTTCGGTTGTCCTCTTCTAGGCTTCTTAATCTTGAAGCTTTGATAATTACCACAAACAAAATGCCCAACCAGATATTAGACTATTTTTGATAGGATATAGTACATACTACTTGGATTATGCACAGCCCCATGCAGAACTATGCACAATGAAATAGGATGTTGGTGATGCGAGTTTGGAACTTGGACGTTCCTCACACCTCAGTCAGAAGTGAACCCACAATCCCCTGAACGACTAGCTATAGTGTCTCATTAGGTCCCCGAACCCCCACCCGAAGATACCCAATGATTATGTTTACACAACCCAGAACATAACACCCTTTCGCTCACTCACTCGTGTAAGTCCACCACCACCACACAAAATACCACAGAGTCTATGTGTAAGTTCAAAAGGTTTATTTTTCAACTAACAAGCTCTGTATGTATGTTCTATAAAATTCAGTGTACTCCAGCCAGCTCCAACAGCAAAATGCATAAGATTAAAACAATAAACAGTGTTGCACTTGCAACAAGTGCATGATCATTGATGATATATAAGACAAAAGATCTGTGCGAATTCTGAGCGACTCCTCACCGTAGAACGTAGAATTACTGGTTACATGCATCATTCATAAGCTCTGCAAATCTCTGGTTCGTAGAAGGGAATCCTCTGCCTGAGAAAAATGGTGCGTGTTATTATAGTATAATGCAAGCATTTCTCAGTCCTGCCCAAAAAGTGTAACATGTTACCTATGGCTAAGCAATACGGACTAACCGAACTCTATAACAAAGTGGCTTGTTTTTCGACCTCTTGTACGCAACGCTCAGACAGTAGCTGTATGTGCTCATGTGGGCTCAAAAAGGCGTCTTACTGTTACTGCGCAACAAGCTGCGAGGTAACACGCGCAAAAGACATGAAGCGGAAAATGGTTGCATGGCTCAGGCTAACTTTGCAACGAGTAGGGTACAGTATAATAATGACCCTAGGGACCATAACACTACTAGTGTCTACTGACTGTACTCTAGTACCCTATTTGGACTATTGAATGTGATTTATAATAATATGTATGTATTAACTTTTTTTTCAATCTTGCTAATGAAAAAGAATAAATAGGGGAGGTGTACAGGCATCTAAAAATGTGTCATGTTTTTATCTAGGCGGACTAGCAACCACCAGTGGCGGCGGGGCCACCGGCGATTCGAGCCTTCTGGAGGGGGCAGGAGAAGATGCGGCACCTGCAGGAGCTACAGGGGGGGAGCCAGCAGTGGTGGCGGGCGGTGGTAAGTTATATTCATGACTTATTGACATTGCACTAGCTGGAAGGGTGTGTGGACTTCACTCACTGTACTGTTGTTGAGACTTATTATTAGGTATGAAGTTGTAGTGAACATTATACAACGGTTGAAGAAGAGAAGGCACCCTTTACTTAGCATTAGCAATGCAGTAGCAATAGCATTACCAGCGTGACTTGATTAACCAATGGCCTCTTCTATCTGACTCCAACTCAGCTGTGAAAGTTTTATGGAGGAGACTAAAAGTCAGATCAGATGACCTTGATGGATGTGTTGAATAAAAAGGGAAAGAAGGGTGGAAGGAGGAAGGACGGGCCAGATTTAATATGATTGATGACTGGCAGAGAAGGATACGTTGGAAGCATGGATATAGGTGGCTGATAGGAATCAGATGCATGTGTTGTTGAAGGATGGGTGGAAGGTGAAAGAAGAATGGATGCCTGCCTGGGTGGGCGACACAGTATGGGTGGATACTGTGGATAGCAAGAATCATCAGCGGTGTTTGGGTGAAACTCTAAGCCAAGGCAAGCAACGGAGTGAGTGGACGCATGGGTTGTTGTTGGCGAAACAAAGTAAGGTTTGTGGAGAGATTAAGAAGAATGATTGACATTTACTTAGAATGGATGGATGCCTGTATGTATTCATCATAGACAGCATAGGTGGAGACTGTCACGGGATGCACAGTTTTAGTTTTAAGGGAATGTAAAAGAAACCGCGCCACAGTAGCAAAGCCGATGTGGGTAGGGGCAGGGTTGGGGGTAGCAGTAAACAATGTATTACACGGCCAAATACAGGTAAGTTTACTGTAAACATAAAAATAAATAAAGCTAATTTCATTGTGCGCACTGCACCGCCAAAAGCGATGCAGTGGGCGCAACAAAATTACTTTTATTTCTTTATATGTTTACTTACCTGTAATTGGCCGTAATCCATAGTTTACTACCCCCCACCCTGCCCCTCCCTACGTCACCGCCCGGCAGCACTCCCTGAGTCCCACCACCGACCACTACTGACCTTATGTCGTCGTCCCATAAAAGCAATGATCATTGGATCAGATATATAATCTGCCTTTTTGTAGTAGCCAGGGCACTGTTAAAGTGAAATTGACCAATTGCCCTGCTTCATGTAACAGAGAGAGTATGGCCAGTGCCACCCGTAATAGAAAAATAAATACGAGCTTCCCCACCTGCATACAGTAGTAAATCAAACTAACGTGAGTCTGCGTCATGATGACTCGTATGTTTGTCTTGGGTGCAAGCATAGATGACCGAGCTGGCATGCCGGCTACAACCAGGTTATGTCATTTTGCTAAACTAGTAGAGATAAGAAGAAGACTGGTGTACTGGAGTCCATAGTGCTAGTATAATGCCTGAAACTCCCACAAATGTTACAGGCCGAGGAAGTGGGAGGATAGATAGATTATTATACCAGGAATGTTATGTACTGTGCTTCTTGCTAGTGCTACTGTGCCATTATGTTTATGTGTTGAATTAATTTTGTGTTACTGTTTTGCTAAGAGTACTGGTTACAACAATATTCTTTTTCTTTCTTGCTATAGATACTCCTTCCCAAGGCAAACCATCCCGGAAGGAGTTGGCAGCCAGGGCCCGGCACCGGAAACTGGAGGCCATCTGTGCCGAGTACCGGCGGCTGGTGGCTCAGGCGGAGGAGGAGGAGGCGGCAGCAGCAGCAGCCTCGTCCGATGCCCCGGGCCCCAGCCAGGCCAGACCTCCAGTGGTACGGCGCCGCAGTCTGGCAGCCGCCCGCCGCAAATCGATTGCAACCAGCACTGCTGTCCCCCACCCTGGATGCCACTGCAGGGCATTTCGACGAAAGATTCTCCTCCGGGTGGCACGGCTAGAGGAGCAACTCGAGGAGCGGGTTAAAATTCTGGTGGACAAACACCTTAAAGCCCGCCGAATATAATAGGACCCTGTTGCATTGCCCCTTTTTTATTCCTTTTGTTGGTGGGTGGGAATTGGGCGTTGGGGTTTGGACATTCTTTGGACTTTTTTTCGTTTTGGACATTGGTTGGGGTTAGGGAGAGGGGTGGGTCAGGTGTGGGATAGTTTATTTTTGTTAGGGTAATAAATTATATTTATACTTCAACATACAATGTTAATGTTTTGTGGGGGTTACTGTTTTACAAATTAACGTCACATGGTTTCTTTCATTGCTGCTGCAGGGCCGCAGCCAGTGTTTGATTTAAATAATCTGCTGATGATGTAACACAAACAGATAGATGTGGTACCCCTCACTGAGTGATTTGTCCTACTAGTACTGTCAGTCTCTCCTCCTAGTCCATTATACCTCCCACCAAACTTATCTTACCTGTGATTGATGATGATTACGTTCGGCACAGCGATGGCTGCATGGTTTCCCAAGAGAATGGAGAAGATGCCATGGTTGTGGTGGTAGTAGTAGAGTAGACACTGCCAGCAGCATTTGCTAAAAAAATAAAAAGAGACAGTCACTTGCCTGAAAGCGACTGTGGGAGGAGTAGTAGAACAAAGTCAAATACAGTACAGAAGAAGACTGCCAAACAAACAATATTGCATTTGCAACTGCTAAAGTCAAATAAAACATAATGTTGGCGGGGACAGCCTAGTACAAGAAGTTACAAACTGTAGTTGTGTTGAGTGAGTCACTTAACTTAACACAATCGTAATTCGTAACCTTTACTGCTGTGTGGTAGGAGTTTGATGATGAATCCAATCAATGCTGGCAATTAATTATGATGTACTATTAGCCGGTGACGGCATGCACATAGACTGAGCATGGGTGGGCAAGCAGAAGAAGCTCCTCGCCCTGCCTTGAAATTTAATTAGTGTTGCTTTTACCACATCTGCCCCAGCAAGCGTGTGATCAATTGGTGTACATTTTAGGTAGTCACATCACACCTCAATATAAATCAAAGCCCGGGGGAAGAGGGTTAGGGTTTGATGAATGGATGGGAAGGGGAGTTTGGGGAAAGGTTTGAGAAAGAAAAACAGTACGCATGGACAACAAAAGCAAAGTGCAATCTTGGCAGACGACCATGATCTTATCCAAAAAATCTATAAAGGGAGAAAAAGGCAATGCATGCATGATGAAGATAACTTGGTGGTTAATGAGTAGTACTTACTAACTCCTACTAGGCAAGACAGTACAGGGCAGCAGTATATTCTATGCAATTTGCCTTGCCTGTAATATATGCCCTCAGACAGAGACCCAAATTCCATGTTGTACTGGGCTTACTTTTAAAGATAGCAAAGAAAAGTAAAAAATAGTTGTAGGGATCAATTAGCAAACAAACAACAACACACAACACACAGTCATAATGATTGAAGAGAAAAAAGGATTCCAATTAATTAAAAGATGAATGATACTAAAGTTACTGTATTATCCTGGTCAAATTGTGGAGTTGAATCTCGTCCTTCCTCTTGGTCCTATCTTCCATGGACGCTCCGCACATCAATCTTGGTTGCCTTCCTGATGCGGATTGGTAAGGTAAATGTGAGTTGAGTCTCCCAGTATAGCACAGGGTAAAGGCCGGCCTGTAACGTCTAGATGGAAAAACAAAAGGGGTATTGAAAAATCAATGAATATAAAAAAGCATCAATTACGGTGGAGTCCAAGAAGAGAAGAGAGAACACTTTCAGACTGAGGCGGCTTGGATATATCATGTATATTCCGTTTACAGCATTAAGCTACAACAACAACAGGACAGAACAGGCCCACCACAGCACCAGCCTGTGACCCAACCTCCATTTACCTTAATTTTTGACAGAGCCAGACAAAAGGCATATATACAGCAACTTAGCATTTTCAAAATTAAGTGACAAAATCATTGCGCCGCTGTCAGTCATAACTACACTGACTCGACTCCACCACTACATGGACATGTAGGTCTGCTGTGTTTACTTTCTTGTTGAATTGTTGTGTTTATGTTTACCTTATGCCACTTCATGAAACGCAGTTATTCCTTGAATCATCTCCGATCCAACTGACTGACTGCGTGCAAAGATAGTATGGTCATCATCATGTTGTGGTACGTGTTGTCCAACTCCAACTCAGTCTGTAGTGACTCCGATTAAGTCCATATTCCATATTAAAAAATTGCAACAGATATTGGCCGGCACCTGCAGTAGTAGGAGTACAATTTGGTTATTAAACAACAAGAAGAGAAACATTGACTGTCACTGACTTGACTTGAGTCACTTTGTAGAATAACTAGTAGAGTAGAGTTCGACTTCATGCACAACATCAACAACAAACAACAGCAATCGCTCAGACTCTGCAAGCATCCAATGCATTCCATCATTACCTGTCTTGCTCTTCTCTTTGGCTGTCAGATCATCAGATGCCTAGTTCTGACAGTTGTTATTTTTTTACGGGGCAGTGGCCTCATCATTACTCTAGTCCACATTCATTTTGAGTGTTAGTCGCTGTTTTGGTTTTCGTCTTATTCTTCTGTGGCACTTTGTCACAGTTTAAGTTGCTTCCCATGGTCAGCACTGTGATGATGGGCCGCGGCCTGGGTAGCGCTCATTGATGGTCATTTGAGTTTGCACAAATGTCAGCAAGTTTCTTCGAAGAGTCTCTTGTCTTTCTCTGCCAAGTACCTTCTGTCCTGACAGTGAGGACCTTTGGATGCCTGCTGAGGCTGTAGCCTTTGGACACTGATGAGTTTCGGCTCCAAAACAAAACGGAGGATAGCTATAGTCACGTTTCACTTCTTATGGAGGCGGGACTGGTAAAGGCAACATTTCTTGTACTAATGTCTGGCTTGATGGAAATGTACTTGTGCGAGACAGAAAGATGAAGCAGGACTTTGAAGAGTGGACAGTTAAATGCACAGACATCCAACTCCAATAGGGAAATAAAAAGAGAAGACGGTGGTGATGGATTTGTTGTGATTTGAACCAGAAAGACAGATACACAGACACATAAAGGAAGGAAGAAAGTAACAATTTGAAAGCCTAGTTGTCAGGGAAGAGGAGCTCGTCCTCAAACTCTGGTGGTTCGGACAGAAGTAGGTCCTGTAACGCACTATTTACATCATCCAAGTTGCTCTCCTCTTCCTGCTGTGATTCACGTATTTTGTAATCCGGTGGTATAAAGTGCTGATTCATTTTGATCATGGTTAACCTCTCCACGCTTTGGGCCGAGAGACTGGTCCTTTTCGAAGTTACAATGGCACCAGCAGCACTGAAAACACGCTCAGAAGAGACACTTGCATCAGGGGAAGCCAGATACTTTATCGCCAGCCTGCTGAGCACTGTCCATTGGCTTCTTTTCCCATACCAATACACCAATGGGTTTCGATCCATGAAGACCTCTGTTGGGTCATCCAGATAGGCCTGGACCATCTGCTCAATGTTCAGGGGTGCTCCGATGTGCTCGGCCTGTTTTGCCTTTGCATCAGCACTGGACTTACCAAACCCCTGCTGTAGAAACCAATCAGTTGCACATTGTGCGGTGGATGATCCTGTTCTTGATGTTATTGTTGGTGTAGGTGACTGCTGGGAGGCAAATGCACTGCCCTCAGGCTCCGAAGTAGAACTTGACTCTGGATGCCCTGTAGTACTGGTTATGGTGGCCTGGGGTGGGGGGCCTGTAATTAACAGCTGTTCTCTTTCGAAAATAGTGGCTTCCTTAGCTATCAAAGTTTTGTAGTTGGCAACATCCACTTCCGAAAAAGGAATTACTGCCTTGCTGTTCAGAAATACTTTGTACCGTGGATCCAAAATTGTGGCACTAATGTAATGTGGTTGTGACAAAATTATATTTTTAATCCTTGTATTTTCCGATAAACGAGCGCCTAAGGTCTCCGCCAAATGATATGCGTCTTGTTTGTCATCCACACCTGTGTACGTTTCAGACAAATCCTTCAGCTGTTGCTCTAGCATGTGCAACAATGGGATAGCTTGGCCCATAGTACAGTCCTCCCTGCTGACTTCACGTGTGAAGATCTCAAAAGGAAGTAGCATCTCAGTCAGGCATTTAATGAGGTCCCATTGAGCCATCTCAACGGTCATGCCTTTCACAGTAGGTTCCCCTAATCTTTGCATGACATAAGCATTGAGTGGTATGTACAGTTCAAACAGACGATCAAGCATGTAATAAGTTGAGTTCCAACGTGTTGGCACCTCCTGGATGAGCGCTTTGACTGGCATTTTATGCTCACGTTGAATGACCCTCAGCTGCTTCCGGGCTTTAAAAGAATGGTTGAAATGTGTGCATATTCTTCTGCAGGTGACCAGTAAGTTGCTGACTTTGGATTCATTTTTCAAAAAGTCTTGAACAACAATGTTAATGCAGTGTGCCAAACACGGGACCCTGAAATAGCCACCATTGCGCATGGCCAAAACTACATTACTGCCGTTGTCCGTGGCAACAAAACCAATCGTAAGCCCTCTTGGGCGCAGCCACTCAAAGACCTTGGTGTTAAACTCTTCCAAAATGTTTGCAGCAGTATGAGATTTCTCCATGGCAAACATGGCTACAGTTGCATGTTTGCGAGTGGCATGAAAAATCTCTGCAGTATCAACACCAGCAGATACCTGTTCTCTAACCCCCGCAAAACTGATCCAGTGTGCAGTGATGCACATGTAATCTGTGGCTTGGCAACTGGTCCACATGTCTGTAGTCAGGTGGATACTGTGAACAGCACTCTGCTTCAAGGCCTTTCCTAGCAATTCCAGCACGTCGTGATGTAGTGCTGGAACTGCAACTCTGGCAAAATAGTAGTGGCTGGGAACATGCCATTTTGGGCAGATGGTTGACACAAATTCCACAAAACCCAACCCTTCAACAAAAGAAAAAGGGAGAAGGTCCAGTGCTAACATTTTAGCCAGCTTCGCATTGTACAAACGTGCTATTGGGTGGTTGCGTTCGTACTGCCCCTCACCCCCAAACATGCTGATAATGGTAGGCTGCATGGTTTTCCTTTCTCTTAGGCTCAACGCACTTTTTGGTAGTGCGGACCTGGTACTTCTTGGTGTCTCCGGCTGACTCTTACTCTTGTGCCACTGAGATGTTGCTGAAGATGTGTGCAACGTTAAGACTGCACTGCTGGGGTCAGGGACACCTTGTGTACCACTACCAGAGAGAATGTCTCCCTGTCCTTCCTCTTCCACCGTGATCGGATCTTCTTCTTCTACTCCTTTATCCCCACCAACACCAATGGTTGCAGTTTTTTTTATGGCGCGAAGGTGGTCCTCCCAGCTGATCAAGTGGTGTTTTTTCAGATGGGTCATTTGGCCTCCGGTACCATAGTTTGTACCAAGCTTACCACGACTAACAGAGGTATTACAAATGGAGCATATAGCAATGTTCTCCTCCTTTTCGCTAAACGTAAAGAAGTCCCAAACTGGGGAGCTTAACTTTGGCCTCCTGCTGGAGGTGCCACTTCCAATGCCGGATGATCTGTAGGGTGTGTGTTGAATTTGACTCTGTGCTGCTGTACCACTACCTACTCCTACAGAGGTGGTGGTTGTGCTGGATGTAGGTCGCTGCCGGGCCTTTGCTAATACAAATATGGAAGCTGTAGGTTGTGTTGGTGTTACCTGTGAAGGTATGCATGCTACATCCCTCGCAGCTATTTTGGATAGGGTAAGAATGTTGGTCTCCATCTCCTCGGGGCCGGGAGTGTTGTTCGTGATGACTGGCTCGTCGTCATCATCATCATCATCTTGCTGTTCTACATCGACCTCCATAAGTGTAAGGCTTTCCGGAACCTTCCTTTTCCCTAGCTTGGTCTTGGAACGTGGCTCCCTCTCAGACTCAGTTTGTGGCTTCCAAGTGGCATCTAGATCATCAGAAGGGGGGCTTGGCGAAGAACTTGATGGACTACCCCTCATTTTCCTTGCTGGGGATTTGGAAGACAATGGATCTTCTGAATGAGTGGCTTCTTCTTCTACCTCTGCATGAGGCTCAATTTCCTGAACTGCCCCTACTTCAGGAGGAACAACAACTACTATTGCGGGCGGTGGTTGCGGCTGTTGTTGTTGACCACTTATCTGCTGTGTTTCCTCCTGCGTTGATTGGGTACTACTTTGAGATAGCGATAAGTTTATCTCCGGCTCAGCATCACTGCTTTCCACCATTAGGCTGGCTACCTCTTCCCCACTCATGTGCTTGAGCCTGGGTTGGTGGGTTGGGTCCACTGATGCGGAGGTGCTGCCCCCAGCTTGCCCCTCGGACACCGCTGCTGCAGGCGCAATTTTTTTTTCTCCCAAAAAAGGTATTGGCCGGCACACCAGACTTCAGTGTCACTTGCTTCGTCTGTTCCTTCTTCTTCTCAATAGCAACTTTCTTGGTACTGGAGGACCTGGTACCTGCTTTCTTTGGGCCCATCTTCTTCAGATGTCAGCAGCACTCAGTTGCAGAGATGTCTGGTCAGGTCACACGTCACGTTGTGTTGTGTGTACAGCAGCAGGATGTCTGTCTGGAAGTGCAACAGGCAATGATGAGAGACACACCTCCTCCTCATCTTTGTGCACCTAAAAGCAAAAAAGCCAGAACATCAGTCAAACATAGCACAAATCAAACAAATAGAATATAGAACTGAGTGTGTGGTGGCCTCAATTATTAAATTTCAGAAACTCTGTGAACAACAACACACAGTGTAGCCATTTATGAGACGTTGACAACAAGGCCAGGGCTTTCCTGGCTACTGTGTAGTGCTAGTGTACACTCTGGAAGAATAAGAATAGTAAAGAACAAAAACTAAAATGTACTGGAGCATGTTTGGCCTAAATTTGTGCATCACGTGGGATGTATTATATAGCAGCATCAGGGAGCTGCAGCTGGCAATGGGGATGGATTTGGAAGCAGTAAGACAAGAGGAACAATGGAAAGACACGCAGGCCTATGTGGCAAAAACAGCACACTAATAACTACCACAACAAAATGGCCCCCAGAAACATGGTGACTCACAGGCACAAGGCACGGCAAACAATGAACTCAAGCAGGCCTATATATGGGCAGACAAAGGATGCCTTATAAAACACACACAGCTTTAATGCAAAAACTAAAATCCAGATGGCTAAAAACACTTTGGAAAGTTAGACAACCACTACAACAACACAATTATAATTACACAGTACACACGCAAAAAAGGCATTTATTTAACACACCCAAAAAGTGAAATGGTCAGACCCTCCAAAAAAAACCACATTTCGCAATTCAATTGAATCAATTCAATGCCATCCATGGCCTAAATGATGTCAAAATTCCACAGACTACACAGAAACAGTTTTATGCACCCATGGTGACTACCTCTGGGCCTACTGGCATACTGGGCCGCAAGCTTGGAGGCCTATGGCAAAAGCACAGTGGCTGGTTTAACAAAATGGCCGCCGCCCACATGGCCAGGCCACCAAAAATAACAAAAAAGTGAAGACAAAGGACAGGACCAGGCAGTTGGAGACTCTGGGCAACTTGCTACCTCTTGGAAAAAATTGTAACACAAAAAAAAAATGACTCCTTGCTCACCAAACTACATCTAAATGACAACCTGAGGAGTTTTTTGTGCAAAATGAACTAAATCAACATTTTTGAGAAGGTTTAATGATGCTCGAGAGATATTGTTCGCCAGATTGTAAATTCTGCGTGTTCGGGATCGCGATCGTCACAAAATGTCGTTATTGCGCGTGCGAAAACGTACATTGAGCACGCGAAGAAGATAAAAAGTGTAAGTCCGCGTTGTCGCGCAGTGCGGACTTGCCCAAAGTCCGCGAGCTGAACGCCCAGGGTTACCTACTGGCTGCAAAGGCCTATTTATTTAACAAACACCCCAAAAAAAAAAATACGCCCCAAAAGCCACATTTTGCAATCCATGGCCGAAATTATGTTACAATTCAACAGACAACACAGAAACAGTTTTTATGCACCCATGAGGATGACTACCTCCGGGCCTACTGGCACACTAGGCCGCAAGCTTGGAGGCCTATGGCAAAAGCACAGTGGCTGTTCACACAAAATGGCCGCCAACACATGGCCAGGCCACCCAGAACAACAAGAAAAGGAACACAAGACAGACAATGCAGGCCTATGGCAAAAGCACAATGCCTGGCTTTACAAAATGGCCGCCACCCACATGGCCAGGCCACCCAAAATAACAAAAAAGTGAAGACAAAGGACAGGACCAGGCAGTTGGAGACTCTGGGCAACTTGCTACCTCTTGGAAAAAATTGTAAAACAAAAAAAAAGACTCCTTGCTCACCAAACTACATCTAAATGACAACCTGAGGAGTTTTTTGTGCAAAATGAACTAAATCAACATTTTCGAGAAGGTTTAATGATGCTCGAGAGATATTGTTCGCCAGATTGTAAATTCTGCGTGTTCGGCATCGCAATCGTCACAAAATGTCGTTATCGCGCGCGCGAAAACGTACATTGAGCGCGCGAAGAAGATAAAAGTGTAAGTCCGCGTTGTCGCGCAGTGCGGACTTGCCCAAAGTCCGCGAGCTGAACGCCCAGGGTTACCTACTGGCTGAAAAGGCCTATTTATTTAACAAACACCGAAAAAAATAAAATACGCCCCAAAACCAAAAGCCACATTTTGCAAATCAATCCAATGCCATCCATGGCCTAAATTATGTTACAATTCAACAGACAACACAGAAACAGTTTTTATGCACCCATGAGGATGACTACCTCCGGGCCTACTGGCACACTAGGCCGCAAGCTTGGAGGCCTATGGCAAAAGCACAGTGGCTGTTCACACAAAATGGCCGCCAACACATGGCCAGGCCACCCAGAACAACAAGAAAAGGAACACAAGACAGACAATGCAGGCCTATGGCAAAAGCACAATGCCTGGCTTTATAAAATGGCCGCCACCCACATGGCCAGGCCACCCAAAATAACAAAAAAGTGAAGACAAAGGACAGGACCAGGCAGTTGGAGACTCTGGGCAACTTGCTACCTCTTGGAAAAAATTGTAAAACAAAAAAAAAATGACTCCTTGATCACCAAACTACATCTAAATGACAACCTGAGGAGTTGTTTGTGCAAAATGAACTAAATCAACATTTTCGAGAAGGTTTAATGATGCTCGAGAGATATTGTTCGCCAGATTGTAAATTCTGCGTGTTCGGCATCGCGATCGTCACAAATTGTCGTTATCGCGCGCGCAAAAACGTACATTGAGCGCGCGAAGAATTATAAAAAGTGTAAGTCCGCGTTGTCGCGAAGTGCGGACTTGCCCAAAGTCCGCGAGCTGAACGCCCAGGGTTACCTACTGGCTGAAAAGGCCTATTTATTTAACAAACACCCAAAAATATAAAATACCACCCCAAAACCCACATTTTGCAAATCAATCCAATGCCATCCATGGATGCCCGGCCTACATGATGTTTAAACTTTAAATTCAACAGACACCACAGAAACATGCACCCATGGGTACCTCTGGCTCTAGTCCGGGCCTACTGGCTGAAATTCCAATCAAAGAAAAACAACTAGGCCCCTGCCGAAACTACAGGCCACAACAATACATTTTAAAAACTATGGAAATCCCACAAAAAAATGTAGGTACAAACAAGCCCCAATCAAACAAACAAGTACACCAATTCTCCAACTTACTTGTAAAATCTCAAATCCAAGAGTCCTCAAATCCAATCCAATGATATGATGCAGCAGACAGACACAAAAAGTGATCCTTCCAGCTCCAAATCCAAATGAAAGTGAACAGCACATGGACAAAGCACTGGGAGGAGCCTGCTGGACAGGAACAGGAAGTTTGAGAATCAGGGGCACTTCCTTCCTCTTGGAAAAAAAGAAAAAGGACTCCTTGCTCACCAAACTACATCTCTAAATGACAACCTGAGGAGTTTTTTGTGCAAAATGAACTAATTCATCATTTTCGAGAAGGTTTTATGATGCTCGAGATATATTCTTCGCCAGATTGTAGTTTCTTCGTGTTCGGGATCGCGATATTACCAACACTGCCGGCGGAAGTCAGATCGCGCGTCCGAATGACGTGTTCGCGTTCGCACACTCTCGCGGGATCGTGCGGCCGGATTCCAAATCTCGTGGCGCCCGCGAACGGATAGAAAGTCGCGTCGGCGAACGCAGAATCACGGTAGGTCGTTACCGCGCGCGCGAGAACATATATTGAGCGCGCGAAGAAGAAAAACAGCTACGCTACGCCGCAAATTGCGTAGTGCACGGTAACTTCGCGTTCTACGCGAATCGCGAAGTTACCGAAACTTCGCAAATTCCGCGAGCGTAGCGTAGTTCACCGCCCAGTGTTAGTTTAGACCCCATTGCCACAATGTTCAAAATGTGCTTCAGCTATGGACCCCACACTTACATATTGGTCACTGTGATGATGGGGGTTTGGACCCCATTGCCACAATGTTCAAAATGTGCTTCAGCTATGGACCCCACACTTACATTTTGGTCACTGTGATGATGGGGGTTTGGACCCCATTGCCACAATGGTCATGGCCTGCTTGCATTGTGGGGGCCACACACATATATGTGTGGCACATGTGCTAGGGGGTCACATTGTATGTTCAAAGTCATGTTCGGTGTTGTAGGCATTTGACACAGTCTACACACGCTTGTCATGGTGTTGGGGGATGTCTTCTTCTTGCATTACCTAGGTTGTGGTGTGCTGGTTGTGTCATGCATTGTCCATCCTATGAGTGGGGGTGGTAGTAGTGGTTGGCATCCAGCCCCCCCTGGGTGTGGGTGGTAGTAGTGGTAGGCATCCAGCCCCCCCTGGCTGAGGGGTAGTAGTGGTAGGCATCCAGCCCCCCCTGGCTAAGGGTGGTGGTAGGCATCCAGCCCCCCGGGCTGAGGGTGGTAGTAGTGGTAGGCATCCAGCCCCCCTGGGTGAGGGTGGTAGTAGTGGTAGGCATCCAGTCCCCCCTGGGTGAGGGTGGTAGTGGTGGTAGGCATCCAGCCCCCCCTGGGTGAGGGTGGTAGTAGTGGTAGGCATCCAGCCCCCCCTGGCTATGGGTGGTGGTAGGCATCCAGCCCCCCCTGGCTGAGGGTGGTAGTAGTGGTAGGCATCCAGCCCCCCCTGGCTAAGGGTGGTGGTTGGCATCCAGCCCCCCCTGGGTGATGGTGGTAGTAGTGGTAGGCATCCAGCCCCCCCTGGGTGAGGGTGGTAGTGGTGGTAGGTATCCAGCCCCCCTGGGTGAGGGTGGTAGTAGTGGTAGGCATCCAGCCCCCCTGGCTAAGGGTGGTGGTAGGCATCCAGCCCCCCTGGGTAAGGGTGGTAGTAGTGGTAGGCATCCAGCCCCCCTGGCTAAGGGTGGTGGTAGGCATCCAGCCCCCTGGCTGAGGGTGGTAGTAGTGGTAGGCATCCAGCCCCCCTGGGTGAGGGTGGTAGTGGTGGTAGGCATCCAGCCCCCCCTGGGTGAGGGTGGTAGTAGTGGTAGGCATCCAGCCCCCCCTGGCTTAGAGTGGTGGTAGGCATCCAGCCCCCCCTGGGTGAGGGTGGTATTAGTGGTAGGCATCCAGCCCCCTGGGTGAGGGTGGTAGTAGTGGTAGGCATCCAGCCCCCCTGGCTAAGGGTGGTGGTAGGCATCCAGCCCCCCTGGCTGAGGGTGGTAGTAGTGGTAGGCATCCAGCCCCCCTGGCTAAGGGTGGTGGTTGGCATCCAGCCCCCTGGGTGAGGGTGGTAGTAGTGGTAGGCATCCAGCCCCCCTGGGTGAGGGTGGTAGTAGTGGTAGGCATCCAGCACCCCCTGGCTAAGGGTGGTGGTAGGCATCCAGCTCCCCTGGGTGAGGGTGGTAGTAGTGGTAGGCATCCAGCCCCCCTGGCTAAGGGTGGTGGTAGGCATCCAGCCCCCCTGGGTGAGGGTGGTAGTGGTGGTAGGCATCCAGCCCCCTGGGTGAGGGTGGTAGTAGTGGTAGACATCCAGCCCCCTGGCTAAGGGTGGTGGTAGGCATCCAGCCCCCTGGCTGAGGGTGGTAGTAGTGGTAGGCATCCAGCCCCCCTGGCTAAGGGTGGTGGTTGGCATCCAGCCCCCCCTGGGTGAGGGTGGTAGTAGTGGTAGGCATCCAGCCCCCCTGGGTGAGGGTGGTAGTAGTGGTAGGCCTCCAGCCCCCCCTGGGTGAGGGTGGTAGTAGTGGTAGGCATCCAGCCCCCCCTGGCTAAGGGTGGTGGTAGGCATCCAGCCCCCCTGGCTAAGGGTGGTAGTAGTGGTAGGCATCCAGCCCCCCTGGGTGAGGGTGGTAGTAGTGGTAGGCATCCAGCCCCCATGGGTTAGGGTGGTAGTAGTGGTAGGCATCCAGCCCCCCCTGGGTGAGGGTGGTAGTAGTGGTAGGCATCCAGCCCCCCATGGGTGAGGGTGGTAGTAGTGGTAGGCATCCAGCCCCCCCTGGGTGAGGGTGGTAATAGTGGTAGGCATCCAGCCCCCCCTGGGTGAGGGTGGTAGTAGTGGTGGGCATCCAGCCCCCCCTGGCTCAGGGTGGTGGTAGGCATCCTGCCCCCCCTGGGTAGGGGTGGTGGTGCGCATTCAGGCCCCTGTGTGCATATGTGGCATTGGTGATGGGCATCCCGCCCCTATGGTGCTGCTGTTGCTGGTGTAAGTATATTCTGCATCCCTCTGTGTGTGTGTGATGTGTCGTGTACGTGTTGTATGTGTTTTGTGGTTGGTGTCTGACTTACCTTCTGCGCCGTACGCGTCCGTGCCTGTTCCGGTAGTAAATGTAGAATATTGGTATGATCGGGACGAAGGGATTCATGGTTGGTTCGTGTCGTTTGTCCTTCTCGTTGCTTCGCGTCGTCCTCGTCGCTTCGCGTCGTTCTTGTCGCTTCGCCTCGTCCTCGTTGCTGGCATGTTCGTCTCGTAGCCGTGGATCGTGTTGTGGCCCGAATCGGAGCTTATGTGCGCCTCTCCCGGATGCTTTGACGTGCCGTGCGTAGCGACGGGTTCGGCGCGTACGGAAAGCGCATCGTACTCGTTCGGCCGGACGGAGCTGCATTTTTCCTTCCGTGCGACTCGATTCGGCGTTTCCGGATTCGCCTCAGTCGGGGAACAGGACCTGGTTTGGGTGAGTACGGCTCGGCCGGATTCTGTGCTGTTGTGCGCATCGTACTTACTCGTTCGGTGTGCTGTACGGATCGGTCGGGAAACAGGCTTTCGCATGGCTTTTTTCCCGACCGAATGGTATTGGGTGCGCCTCCGACCGAGATCGGAATCGGCCCCAAAGTGTCATAATCTCAGGCTTTTTCCGTATAAATCATAATATGAAATGCCAGAAATTAGACAAGATGTTCGAAACATCAAACCTTGAAGTGACATCGTGCAAGAAGTTGGAAAAAACTGTGAGTCATTTGGAAGTTCTCACAGGTATGTGAAATTTTGCTTAGCAATATTCAGATGGAAAGTGCTACTAACATAAAAAGGTATGACATTTGACGCACTGGTTGCACATTATTGTCTGTAAGTTTTGTTTCTTCCTTTCCAATGCTCCTGGTTTATCTAAATTTGCGGGTTGACTCCCAAAACCAGTAGCCATTGTTGGACAAATTAGAGAATAGACCAACATGTGTTTATTTGTGATAATTCACTGATTTAACATAGTTTTCATGGTTCTCAACCCTCTGGTCCCCCTTTTAATAAGTTCCCTATTGTAGCTACATGTTTTCCCTTGAGTGACTGGTCACAATCAGTCAGGTTTTCAGAAGGGATGCATTCTACTCCACTGAACCAGCAGCGGTTATCACAGGTCCACATGTGTGCTTGAGGGCCTCTCAAAGCAATTTATAATGAGTATTCTGCTAGCTAATGCTCAATACTTTTAAATTAAAAGTTTCTTGATAAAATGAAATGGAACAGATTTTTTTTAAGGACTGCATAAATGAGTCCCTATTCAACTGCAGATCACATTTGTTGAACAACCAATCATTGTCTTTGTTTAATTTGGAGAGGGAGGTTTTATTGTCAAATATTAAATTCTGGTTAGCAATAAAGTGAGGGCTAAATTGAGTAAAGGCTGACATCTCTGTGGAAATTCAACTGAATGTTAGAATATGAAAGCAAGTTGCACATTTGTTCTGATATTCTTTGAATTGGAGAAATCGAAACACAGGAAAAATGATACATTTGTTTCTATTGTTCCCACAAATCATTTGATAGGATACATTACAACTGTCTGGTGGTTGCTATCTAGATGCTCACCAAGTCTTGGGGAGTCTCTGGTTCCGGAACTGTGTCCATGGTGAGAACTTTAATGCACCCCAAATGTACTAGGCCCTCAGCTACAACCGCACTCCAAATGAATTCAATTGGGGAAGATCTTGGGCTAACTGTCATCCACTGGGGGCACGTGAAACACACTGATTAAAGTTACTCAAATAAGAAAATCTCTGAAACTGTAATGTGTAGGACAATTGGTACAGTGGTTATGGTTTTAAAGTGACCAGATGTGGTGAACAAAAACTTCACAATAATAATTATTAAAAGTGATGTATCAAATTATTTAAGAGTAATTTAATTATATTTAAGTAGCAATTAATGTAACATTAATTTTAAGTTCAAAAAATTATTGTTAAAATATAACTATATTTTAGTTTTAGAATTTTTTTAACATTAAAATATATTTATTTAAATTGTTAGCTAGTTTAAATAATGTAATTTAATTTAATGTAAAAACAATTCTATTAGTTTTTATTTTAAGTGCCTACCTCCATTGTTTTTCATGGGAGGGTGTTGTAGTACAGGTGGTTGACCATTAGTGGTGTTTGACTTATTCCAGCTCTAAGCTGGAATTTCTTTTACTGTTTTGGGTCACTTTTTGACTGTAGTACCTTTAAAAGTGCTATTTGTGAAAAGCAATTGGCTTACACTGGGTGAGTGCATGCCCGTCTCTAAACCCCTCCATAACTCTTCCTAAATGATCCCTTATTCCTCTCCAAAGACCTCCCATTTAGGAGCAAGCCTGACCCTTTATCCAGCCACTCCTCCTGGTCCCTCCCACATTTACTACTAAAGGCTTGATTTCGATATAAGTCGGAGTTGCCTCCGACCGACACTGTTTCTGTGTGAGAACCAACCAAGCAAAGGCCGCCAATTCCACACACCTCACTGTAATGCAACCACACATGGTGCGGTCGCAAACTCCCATTTCTCTATGGGAACTTGGGCGGAAACAGCCCACAGCACAAGCACCCATTGAGAAATGGGTGTTTGTGTAAATCCCTGCACCGTGTGGCAGGCACCGTGAAGGTGCAGGGATTTTCAGGGGGGCACCATAAGTGCCCCCCAGGGCCACAATCAGAGGCCGCAGAGGGATAGGGGCTCTGCTAGGGGCCCCCAAAAACACTTTCCGACAACAGTTCCATTTCGGAAAGGCCAACATGGAACTGCTGTTGGAAAGTGCCATCATAATCCTGACAGCAGAAATGCTGTCTGTTAGGGATTATGAGGCCTTTCCGACTGGTCAACGGGCTCCTTGAGCCCGTCGAAACCGAGTCAGATTCCCCGGCCGGTTTGGACTCCGACCGCTGTCATTATAATATGGCGGTCGGAGTTCAAACCTACATTGACGGTCGGAAAGCCTACCCGACCTACATCAAAAACAGCCCTTAATAGTAAACTACGAAGTTTGACAATCTCCCTGTATAAAAGATCAGAGAGATGGAGGTGCAGATTTACATTTGTAGGTTTGTCAATAGCGCTTTGTAGCACTTTTGTAGTATTATTGTAGCACCACTAAATGTACTGCAAAATGTTCGTGAATAAGCCCCTTAAATGTCAGGCAGATCATCTTAATTTAGATACTAGCAGTATATGGGAGTCACCTGCAACACTGTGAAGAGAGCTGCAGCATGTCGAAACATGGTATTGTTTGCTCAGCCCGAGGACTACCCTGAAAGTTGCATTCAGACTGAAGTTAGTTTATTAAATTAGCAGGAAGCTCTGCATCTAGGATATTTCAATATTCCAGTAGGAAGCTAATCATTGTCCCTCTCACTATTACCTTGTTCGGAAAGGAGTAATTATATGACACACAGACACCAAATCAGCCTTTTTCCGTAAACAATTTTAAAACAATAGGACAGTCATCATTTAACTGTAGTAACACAATTTTTTTTAATGAATTCAAAATGTATTTGCGATAACAAATTTCCACTGTGAAATTGTGCTGGGGACAGAAAAGCACACATTTTCATCAGTGAGGGTGCTTAAAGATGTGTGTCTTGTGGAAATACTGTAAATGTTTTTCAAAACTCCAAACATGAATGGATATCAGCATAAAATCTTTTGTTTTTAACATTTCAGTAAGTTTCCCATTAGTATTTAAATTTATATTGCATGGACACTGAATAAAGTCACTTTGAATGGGTCCCTATTTGGGTAGTCAAAGGCGGCTTAATAGTGGACCCTGGGAAGGGGTAGAAAGGGTAATTCATTTATCCATTCTCATTTTAGAATCTGCATGGCCCTCTATTTTTCCTTGTAATTTACTATTCTGTTTCTCCTATGGGTATGCTAATGTGTTACGCCATGGATTGTTTGAGTGCACTTCATAGAATAAAGACAATGTAGAGGCAAATAGAGTTCCACCATTGGAACCCTCTTAGTGTTGATGGTAAAAGTTTTTGGTTAAATAAACAAACGTTGAAAATGACAATGAACACCAAAGTGCAAGGTATTTGATACTTGCTTGAGTGCATGTGGCTTATCCTGTTTTGGGGAAAATTAAAAAATCATGCAGCTAGCAAAAATAGTTTCTAAGTAGCCACCTCATAATTAATAGAAATGCAGGGTAAATCATCCCTGGCACACAGTTGTTTGTGTTTAGTGGTCCCTCATAGTTTGGAGTCCAGGAGGTGGTCCATTTTTGTGTTTAAACAAGGTGAAAGTCTGTTGAGGCAAGTGTGAAGATGATCCAAGAGTCCCAGAGTATGTCTGATCTCACGTTTCAGAGAATAATCTGAGTGCAAACTGAAAATATGATATTTTGTAAGACGCCAGCTTTCCAAATATGAGGAAATAACATTGAGCAACAGAGTCTTACCTAAGCACCGTAGTACACTGCAGCAATGGTGGCCACCACAATAAAAAGGCCAGCTCTGCTCTCATGTGAGCCCCTTAGGGGCCTATTTCAATGTCGGTCAGAAATCCTCCGACCTACGGTCAGAGGCTTTTTGACCCACATCTACGGTTCCAATTCTGACTGCCTGATTACAATGTAGGTGGCTGAAAGTGAAACCGGACAGTCATTCTGGCTGGATCTAGATGGGCTTAAAGAGCCTCTCGGCCAGTCATAACCGGCACGTAATCCCTATGGGACGGCATTTTCGCCGCCGGGATTACGATGTCGTTTCCGATGGGCTTTCCATTCCCCGCTTTCCAACATGGGAAGCCTATCAGAAAGTGACTTTGGGGGGCCCTAGCATGGTCCCCATCTCCCTGCGGCCTCCAGTTGAGGGCCGAGGGGGCACCTATGGTGCCCCACTGTAAATCCCTGCACCCTGTGGCAGGCACTGTGAGGTGCCTGCCACAGAGTGCAGGGATTTGCACAAACTCCCATTTGTCTGGGAGCTTGTGCTATGGCCGGTTTACAGCCACAGCACAAGCTCCCATAGGGAAATGGGAGTATGCGAGCTCACCATGTACAGTCAAATCGTAATTATGCGGTGGGGAACAGCGACTGGAGGTCGGTCGGTCCCAAATCCTCAATGATGTAGGTCGGAGGCAACTCCGACCCACATCATAATCGGGCCCTAAATGTCCAATATCCAATGACATGGGATGTCTATATGAATGAGGAATATTTTTTTAGAAAGAAATGGCTCATGCCTTCAATGTTGTGGCCCAATGTGAGGCTAAATTCAACAAAGTATGTGGTATTGGACTATTATGTTGAGGGTACGAAGATAGGATCTAAGAATTCATAATTAAACTGTAATAATGTGAGGTTGATAGATGACATAAAATGGGGTGTGGAATGTGGGTGTTAAAGTTAGTTTGGCAAACAGCTTAAAAAAGGGCTAGTAGAAGCTCACAACATGAATGGAGACGCTATGGACTATGGATAGACTTCCCTAAAATTTTGTCTGGTCATGGTAGGTCGTTGCTGGGTCATCGGTTTTCAATGTTTCTGGATTTCCATACCCTGCTTCCTTCTCTGTAACCTGGTTACTCCCTGGCCCATTCAACCATTACGCCATGAGATGAAGGTTGTTGTGGGTGACCAAGTCAGCAATATCAGGTACAAGACTCAGCAGAGGCAGTGTGGATGAGCATGAATTCAGGGGGGGACTTTGTGGGTAGGAAGTGTTGTTGTGTGCCTTTTATGGGGAATATCTCTAGGCCAGGGAGATTTGATTGTTTGCTACCAGGATGACCAGTGGCTGTAGGAGGTCACAGCAGAGGGAGAGTGCTTGAAATAGTGTTTTTCTCCCCCGCAGCACAGGATGTGCTTTTTGGCAGAAGGGGCCCAAAGACCACAGCTACCAGGAGGTCCAGCAGCTGGAGGAGATGATAGCAGTGGGAGGGCACCTGAAATAGGGGCGCTCTCTCCCGCAGTGCGGGACATACTTTTTGGCAGAAGGAGCCTAGAGATCACAGCTACCAGGAGGACCAGTGGCTGAAGGAGGTGACAGCAGCTGGAGATCGCCTGGAATAGCGGCGTTCTCCCCACTGTGCAGAACATGAGTTTTGGCAGAAGGGGCCCAGAGACCACAGCTATCAGGAGGTCCAGAGGCTGGTGGAGGTGACAGCAGCAGGAGAGAGTCTGAAATAGCAGCACTTTCCCTGCCAGCATGGGACGCTCTTTTTGGAAGAAGGGGCTGGAGACCACAGTTACCAGGAGGCCCACCAGCTGGAGGAGGTAACAGGAGCGGGAGAGCACCTGAAATAGTGGTGTTCTCCCCCATAGTGTGGGACGTGCTTTTTGGCAGAAGGGGCCCAGAGACCACATCTACCAGGAGGCCCAGCAGCTGGAGGAGATGACAGCAGTGGGAGAGAGCCTAAAATAATGGTGTTCTCCCACCCAGCGTGGGACATGCATTTTGGCAGAAGAGGACCAGAGACCACAGCTAACAGGAGGTCCAGTGGCTGGAAGAGGTGACAGCAGCAGGAGAGCGCCTGAAGTAGCAAAGTTCTCTCCAGCAGTGCAGGATGTGCTTTTTGGCAACAGAGTCTCAGGGACCACAGCTACCCTGAGGCCCATGGCTGGAGGAGGTGACAGGATTGAGAGAGTGCCTGAAATAGCGGTGTTCTTGCCGCAGTGCAAGTCACGTGTGGAGCACACCTGGGCGTGACTGGGTGCAGACCGGCTCAGGAGAAGGCCAGACTGTTCCTGTCAGCGGCCAACAGAGGTCAGGGAGTGGCTCCTTTCTTTCACGGTTCATCTCTCACCTTTTTGTTTTATAAACCTTTGATTGAGAGAAGATGGGTAAAAGGAAATCTGAGGTTGCCCATCCAGTTAAAGAACCCTAAGTTACTCCAAGCATTGGGACTTTTTTGAATAACGCTATAGCGGCGATAAACATGAAATTGTAAAGTCGAAGTAAGATTGGTTAACAAACAGCGGGCTGAGAGAGGGAAAAGTAATAAGGTTAGCGGTTTGTCTTCCCAGGAGGAAATCCTTTCGAGGCTAGGCCCAGACATCCCATCATGGCCAAATAATCTGTGTTCAGGGTGATTCGCAGAATATTGGCCCAGCTTCCCCCATGGACACTTTGGATCTGCCCCCAGCCAAGAGATCTCATGGGGCTGTAATGTTGAAGCACAAACCTGAGAAAAAGGGATGATTCCATCCCAGGAGAAAAGTCTGGGGACCAAAGAGGATGCTAGCACAACAGAGCCCATGTGTTTAGAAATTGCTTCTCTTAAATAAACTCTGTTGGACACCATCAGTACTGTATTATGTTCTTTGGAATCTTGGATGACAGACTCATTCAAACAGGTTTTTAGGAGGACTGACTACTTAGAGGCAAGGGTTGAAGAAGTTTTAAAATTACCCATTTGTCCTGTGCTTTGTCAAGAGTGGGAGGGTAGTGGTGTGGAAAACCTGGAAACATTTAATTTGCAGGTGAAAGAATCTGAGGGAGAGTCAAGAGGAGCTTGTGGTGAGTTTACTGGTGAGTTGAGTCAATGCCAAGGTCTGGAGGCAGAGACAGAGTTAGCCAAGAAGAGTGGGAATTTGTCAGACACAATAAGGCCCATGCATACAGACCTCCCCACCCTAAGGAGGAGAAAACCAAACCACACTCATGCTTTTTCCTGCAATTACCACCAGAGGCAACACCCTATGTGATTATATGAAAGGGCATACCCAGATTAAGGCCAGACCAACTGGAGGGTTGGAGCGAGCTAAAGAACAAGGTTAGATATTGGCTGGGTTGAAAAGTGGGCAGAGGGCACAAGCTACTGGATGGGCTAATTATAGTACATTGTGTGCTTTTGGATTTGGCTAGGACTTGTGAGGAGGATCGTGCATTGGTAAATTTTAATTCTGCTTATTTTGCAGAAAGAGTGCATGCCCTCACATCAGTCAGGATTTCAGCAGCACATGGGATCTTGGCACATTTGATTCTTGTGATAAGGTCCCAGCAATCAGGGCCCCAGCAATCAGGGCATTTAAGGATGAGCATGTGGGTACCGCTCATTCCTCTCCGGTGGAACGCAGCGGGTCAGACTCCCTCCTTTCCTCTCAGAACCCACATCGACCACCTGCGGAGTCCCCCAAGGATCCTCCATCAGCCCCACCCTGTTCAACGTCTACATGGCCCCGCTTGCATCCATCATCAGATCACACTGACTCAACATTATATCATATGCAGACGACACCCAACTCATCCTCTCCCTATCCAATGTACCCAACATCCCCAAACACTACTTTCAGGAAGGAATGGAAGCAGTCGCATAGTGGATGAAGAACAGCTGCCTACAACTCAACATGGACAAAACAGAAGTACTCATCATGGGCCCACACCCCGATGCCTGGAACAACACCTGGTGGCCCCTCACCCTCAGGAACCCTCCCTCCCCCACGGACCACGCACGCAACCTCGGAATCATCCTAGACACCAACCTCAAAATGGACTGCCAGATCAACGCTGTCACCTCTTCCTGCTACCACACCCTCTGCCTCCTCTGAAAGACCTTTAACTGGATTCCCCTCGAACACAGGAAAACCATCACCCACACCCTCATCATCAGCAGACTGGACTACGGCAACTCACTTTGTGCCGGGATCAACAAGAACCTCACCCGCACACTCCAGAACGTCCAGAGCGCCGCCGCCCGACTAGTCCTCAACTTACTGCCCCATCAGCCAACACCTACGGCACTACACTGGCTCCCCGTTGAGAGGAGAATCACCTTCAAGCTTCTCACCCTCGCACAAAGCCCTCCACAACACCGGACCCACCTACATGAACCACAGCCTCTCGTTCCACGCACCCCAAAGATCCCTCCACTCAGCCTAGCAACAGTACCGCGCATCAAGAAGACCAGAACAAGAGGACGCTCCTTCTCCTTCCTCATGACCTAGGCATTGAACACCCTTCCTCTCCACCTCCAACAGACACCAACACTCTCCGAGTTCCTGAAGGACCTCAAGACCTGGCTCTTCGACGAATCACTGTGAACTTTCAGGAACTGCGTGCCCCCCCCCCCAGCATCTTGAGACCCTTTTGGGTGAGTAGTTGCGCTTTACAAACCCCTGATTGATTGATTGATTGATCGAGAGATGTTTTTTGCCCCCTCTTTGGTTTGCAGTCTTGTGTGAGCACATATAATCGTTTTACTTCTCTAATGGATGACCAATCACATGGATGACTTATCGCTGGTGCTGGTGCACGTGAAGGTCAGATGGCACCCTACCTAACTGCAGCTGACATACTGGTCAAAGAGAGGAATGTGGATATGGCTAAGAGAAAGGAACAGCCCCTGGAGACATGTAGTATTACACCAGCTTCAGCTGTTAATAAGATTACATTCTTTGTTGGAATATTGTGGCAGGAGTCCGGGATAAGTTAGATAACCTGTATAGGTCAAATTTTATTTACAATTATTCGATCCTGTGCTTTCAAGAAACTTTGGTGACTGAGCCTTTTTGTTTGGAAGGGTTTCACTCGTTCTGTTCACCAGTGATTAAACCAAGCCATGAGGGAGCTAAAGGGGGTTTAGCGATTCTGTTCTCCTTAAATATTCAAGGTAGTGTCTCCAAGATGTCTGTGCATGCCCCACTTTACCAGATCATTAGGGTAAGGCTGATGGGCTCAGAGGACTTAGTATAAATTAGTTATTATAACAATATTTCTGGACTGTTCAAGGTTGAAAGTGGGAAACACGATGGAACATGATCTGGCAAAGAAGTTAGACAAAAGGGGAAATTACTGTTGTATCATTTGGCTTGGGGATTTTAATACGCCAACCTGCGTGCATGAGGCTAAGGCAGTTTTGCTGGTTGTCCAATAATTTTGGTGAGGGGATGATGCTCTTTTTGCATGACAATTATGGGAATGTTCTGAACAAACTGTTAATGAAAATGAATCTATGTTTTGTGAATGATATATGCCATCCTGAGGGTGAACATTTGCCTACCTTTTCTAGTAAGAACTTCTTTAGTACAATTGATTTTGTGCTTGTTTCAGAAAATTGCACATCTTTTGTTGACGAATTCCAAATAGTGCCAAACTGTATTAGAGATCATAACCCACTTGTGTTGCCAACTAATCGGATTATCCAGAGAGTCACATTGAGTTTGCGAGGGCATAATCTAAAGGAGGGAAAATGGAACAGCCATATTCTTAAGAGGGACAAAATTGATGCAGCAAAGCTCCTACATGATGTATTTAGGAGTAAACGTGAACACATAAATATTTGCTTTGAGGAGCAGCCTGAGGGTGGAGCTATTACAAAAGCCTTTATGGAGAAAGGCGATTACACAAAAGAAGCCTTATTGCAAAGACCCAGTAATGGTCACAGGAAGATGCATGGGTGGTTTGACTCATTTGTACAAAAGCCCACAGGATGCTAAAGGAGATATTGAAGACAAATCCTAGAGATTCTGGAAAGATTATAACATATAGGAAGCTTTATAAAGAGGCCCTGAAGAAATGTGTAGATGGTGTAAATTACGAGGCTTGGGGGGAGTCGCTGCAGACAGCTTGCAAGCATTCTGGTTGGTCAACCTTTTGGAGCGGGGTTTAATGTGCCTTTTTTTAGGGAGACTGAGCCTATAGCCATGGATACAGTTATCCCCCGGAGGCCTGAGTGATGCACTTTGCAGCTATCTATGTGATGGAGGTTGAGCAGGTAGAAGCAAATGTGATGTCCCCTAGGGAAGGTTATTGATGTCTTAATTGAGTGCAACTGGAGTTCAATTTAACGGACGTTAGAACTGCTATTCAAGATGGAAAGATAGGGAAAGCACACAGGCCCGATGGTCTACCCTTGGATATGTGTAGGAAGAATATTGACTCTTGGCGTCCCTTAAATTACAAAGAGACATGGTAAAACATGGTGTACCACTGACATGGCGACAGTCAGTGATTGTTCCAATCTTTAAAAAAGTAACAAGATGGACCCAAGTTGTTACAGACCTATCTCGCTGTTGGACTCCGCCTTCAAGGTGATGGGCAGGATCCTATTGTCTAAGTTAGAGATTTGGGCAGATGACAAGAACATTATTTGTGACACCAAGTATGGGTTTTTGAAGGAACTAGTTATTGTTGAACAAGGCCTGTAAGTATATCTCTTAATTGGCAAGTCCACCCAGGCAAAAAAGGTACACTTTATATGGCATTGATGGACTTATCATGTGCCTTTGATAGGGTGATTCATAGCAAATTATGGGACGTGTTGTTTAATATGGGGGTAGGGTCACAAATCATTTTTCACCCAATTATATTTAGGAATTACAGCCTGTGTTAGAGTTGGCAGTAGGGTGAGTGCACAGAGCATTTTGATCTTAAAAAGGGAGAAAGAAAGAGTTGTATTTTAGCTGCATCCTAATTTTTCTTATATATTCATATCATAGGGACGTTTTATTAGGTAAGCATTTGATCTACCCCAGGTTGGGCCTCCAACTGCCGATTTTGCTTTATGCAGATGACGCAGTTCTGTTGGCCCGAACAGTCATTGCTTGTGCATTTTGTGTATTTCATGGAAGACCTGGGAGTGAGCATAAATCAAGGGAAATCCTTTAGAATGGTGGTAGGGGGTGCTCAGAAAACCACACGGCCTTACATTCTTAAAGGTAAAAAGATGACTAACACTGAGTCCTTTTCCTGTCTGGGGCCTTTATTCGATAGCGATAACTGAAATTCACTGTTGATAGTGAATAGTATGGCATTTGATAGAAATATTTAAGCCGTCTTTAGATTTCCAACACAAATAGGGTCTACGCCATTGACTGTTAAGGCAACTACATATAACTTGAAATGTGTAGCAGGTGTAACCTATGTGGCCGGTTCACGAGGGTGGTCAGACATGAAACGCCTCCAAATTATAAAAAATAATTTCTTAAGATGGATGTTAGCTGTTCCATCTAGCGCTTACTTCTTTTGTCATGAAGAATTAGGTTTTGCTTTTTTGGAGGATAGGATACATTTAGCTTCTTTACTCTTGTGGCGAGCAATGTGGAGTAAGCTAGTGGAAACTTTGAATAGGCTGAATATTCAGGATTGCCTGGCCTTAGAGAAAGCAAACAGAATCCCGCTGGTTACAATATTTTAGGAACACACTTAGGAAAATTGATATCCGTAACTGTTTCCAAGTACTTGGGGCAATCAAAGATGTGAGTAAGCAGGTCTTAAAAAATACGTTTCTTGATTGAGTTAGGAGAAGAGGAAAACTGTTGAAATGGAAAACGTAACTGCGTCTGCATATACCCTCCACTTATTCAACCTGGCATGCAGCCCTATATCATGATGGTTACAAATGTGGACAACAGGTTATTACGAACACAATTTCGTCTGAACACTGTAACCAATATAGAGGGTCAGGGTTGGGATTTTCCACCCTGTCCATGTGATAACTTTTCAGAATAAAGCGCTTTACACCTATGTTTTTTCTGTAGTTTTTATACGAAACCAAGGAGAGAACTGATCATCCTTGCACTCTGTTCAATGCAGGGTTGTACTTGTTTTTTTGCAGCAACTACACACAAGTGTTAAATGTAACTCTGGGGCCAGCTTTCTGGTACAAGCCAGGAAAATCAGGAAAGGTCTTGGTTAGTGGAAATTTTATATTTTAATATTTCATACTTCTATACGCTGTATTGTATTATATTATAAAAAGGCTGAGAAACTTACTGTTTTAGATATTCATACTATTATGCCCTTTAATGTTGTCTATTTATTTTATGGATTTTATTCTTCTGATTAAGCCTGAACCTTTATAGTTTTTATGAAACCAAATAAAGAAATTGATTGATTGATCATATATGCCCATGGATAGGCTGTAAATATATGATGTGAGTTTATTATCTTACATTGTTCAGAATCTATAGATGTGATAGCAGTGTTTGCTGAGTTCCGGGTTAATCGAAAAGATCACGTGACGGGCGAGTGAGGCCGGGCGAGTGAGCGGAGTAATCGGAGCCTCGGAGCGGAGCCTCGGAGCGCCGACTGATCGGTCGATTTGACCAGGCTTGACCAGCGGCAGAGAAGAAGGGTGATCGTAGTGGGGAGCTACGGAGCGGTGGTGGAGGAGAGACGGAGAGACGGAGAGATGGAGAGACGGTGAGGTTGCTGGTAGTAGGCTGGTAGTAGGCTCGGACCAGAACCAGGGCTCGGCTAGGGCTTGGTACTGAACGCTACGGGAGCGGCTAGTCATCTCCCTCAGCCCTTAGCCCCCTGGCCTCCCAGCCTCCCTCCCCCTTTGCCCGGCATCATCTCCTGCAAAATAACAACTGCAGCGGTCACGCACCGCACCACTGATTGTACTACCCGGACAACGCTACAATCCACCGAAAGGGCAAGCGCAGCTGCCCTTTAGCAGGCGGCCGCACTAAGTGAGCGCCCCTGGCTATTTGCGGAGGCGGCCTGTTAGATCAGGTCCGGCCTGCTGTCTGCAATAGCCTTGTGAGCCCCGCTTGCCAAATCCAATACCAAATTCAATACCTGCACCTACGCTTGCTCCCGCTCCTGCTACGTTTCAGTCACCTAATAGCTCTGCCGCTCTTAGCTTGCAGCCCATAGCAATAAACACTGCTGCAACTGTGCTATATTAAACGGACTCAAAAACCGACACGAATTATTGATTCGAATTACTCCAGCTTCTCCTACTTTTCATCTCACATGCAGCGGAGCGGAGCGGCCCATTTATCCCCACTTATCCCCCTTTGTTTGCTACGTCGTTGCTACACCTAAGCTCACTTTGTGCTGACTCATAGACGGAGCTTTTGCTTCAATCTAGCCTCTAGTCTTAGAGCACCTATTTATATCGGACCCTGCGCACAATTAGGGAATAATAAGGGAAATTAAAAGTGCTTCCTGCCCTCAGCCGATTCAGCATCCGAGTTTCCAAAATCCATCAAATTCGGCAATTTAGTAAACACCCTTTGTAATACCAACAGTTTTAGTCTTTTTTCAAGCCCAGTGAGTTTACTAAGTGTGGATTTTTTTTTTTTTTTTTAAAGTTACATTTTTGGGAAGTTGGTGGTACTCCTCCCTTCAGCAAGAGTCCTTCAAGCATGAGATCGGGGCGGGTGAGGAAAGCACTAATAAAGTCCACACAAAAAAAAAACGCAAAAGAAAAGGCCCCCCCCAATAGTCTGGAAGTATCGACAGAACCCTCTAGGCAATCTCAATTCCAATCACCTGCAAACCCACATATAGTCTCTGATCTTGACTTAGGACACAAATATAAACCCCGGCAGTCCACAGTGCAAGAACAACCCACTAAAATTCCTGCTGCAGGGGGGGTGGCTACAGCGCAGGAACATAGGAGAAACGAGGTCCCAAACCAAGGTTCAACAGCTTCCTCAAATCTAGCGACTAAACAACTTTCATTAAGGGATTATTTTAGGAGCTTAGCTCCATCGGCAGCCCCGAAGAAAAACCCTAGTTCAGCGGCATCGCCTCAGGTTTTTCCCTCCACAAAAGCAGTCGCAACCCCGAACCAAATTTTTATTCAGCCTATGATCCACGCGGTTGCCAACGAAGGTGAAAACTGTTCGCAGCTATGTCCCATAGCAGCGATGGAACCACACAACTCGGCCACTTCAGTAGCCCCAGAAGGCAACCGATCATTTCAAGCCCCAGGACTGTCCCCTTTGGTCCAACAGTTAGCTCAAACAGAACAGGTTCTAACCCAGGCTTCCACTTTCAAAGATGTTAGTTTGCCAACTGTCCAGTCTGCACGGACTTCAATTCAGCTGTCCCCATTATCATCAAGACTTTCATTTGCATCTTCATTTGACAGTTCAAAAACGAGCGTTAGTGTTATGATCCCTCAAGTAGTGTCCCATCTTCATCCTCAACTTAAAAATTCTGACCTAGAAAGTCAATCAGAAACGGCCGTCCTAGGTGATCATACGGGTAATCAAGAGGGGTCGGGAGAGAATATTATCCTTACCCCCCTAGATCTCTCGTTCTTTTCAAATGAACAGCAAAAATCCGTCGTCCATGAAACTTCATCAACAACTGACCACAACGATCTTTGGTCCCAGCTATTGCAGACTCTTCAAACCTCGGTTGCCGCTTTAACTTATCATTCTGATAAAATGGACCTGCAGGTGCACCTTTTGAACACGCTAGCAGTGTACACCGCCGGAATAGACCAAAAACTAGAGGCACTTAATCTGCTCATTACAAAAGCCCAATCCCAAGCTAAATTGGTCCAATCGGTATGCTGTTGTTCCCCCATTATCGATTCATTATCATCTCTTCCACAATTTCTTTCTTCAGTGATAACAGAAATCAAGAAGCTACCGTCGGCAGGGTCATCAGTTCCCTCACCCTCACCTTTCAATCCAGCCGAGGGACCCACTGCTACGGAAGACCAGTCTTTGTCCATCTCCTCGCATTTTACGGTGTTAGAAGACTATAAAGTAACCCCCACTAAATCAGTTCAACAACACAATAAACACAGGTTGTCCAAAAGGGAAAAAAAAGACTACGGAAGAGTCGGAATAAACATACAACAGAAATTAAAGCACAAAAAGCTAGATCCCCCGTTATAATCAACTCAGATCAAGTACAAGAGCTGCTGCCCATCCCAGGAGCAATCCCGAACTCGAATTCAACAGTACAAGTCCTGACCCCCCATAATGACCGTTTGCAATTGAATACACACCAAGAGGGACCGTTTCAAGGCCGACAGCCGTTTTTAGAGCACTCCACGCAAGTAATACCTGGATCTGGGAAATCCGTAACAGCCGCTCCTGCACTAGTTACAATGCAATTGGGAATCGAAAACCCCTTGACGCTGCTTTTAGACACCTGCCTCAGCAGTCCATCATTAGCGGAGTGCAACCATTTCGCCTTGCAACGCACAGTCAATCAGCCTGTCTACCAGAATCTTTCAAACGTCTCAAGTAGTCAATCGTTGGCACCTATGAGTAAAAGATCTCTCGCTTTGCCACCAATTAATAACCACTGTGAGCCGTCTCTCTCATCGGCAGTCACACGCACGACCATGCAGGTTCTCACTGAAAATTCTATAAAAATAAAGTCTTCAATCGATGATAAAGTTCCCAAGCAGCCAATCATCAACCCAGGCACCACACTACTGCTAACCCCAGAGTATGTCTCAAGAGGCCCCCATGACATTTTAAATCGAGGAAACATATTAAGACTTTTCAAATCAATACCGGACTTGAGCGCCCTGCAGTCTAATGACATAATCGCCATCGTATTCATTCCATCATTAGGAACCAAAGCGGGCGAAACAACCAAACTATCACTGGCGACCCCAGCAATTCGAGAACTGGTCCAGTTAAAAGTTGATCAATTTAAAAATTGGGGCATAACAATATCACCATTTAGCGCTCCCTGTTATCCATCAATTTTGGAAAACAATCAGGCTCAGGTTCTCAGTGCAAGCCTGATTCCTTTCTCAGTATTAAAATCAGCAAGAAGTCGCTCGCCTACAGTAACCCAGGAGCACATGACAAGCCAGCAAAACCCCGATACGGTTGACTGGTCATGGCTTCCAGGGGCCTTAGTTAGAAGCCGGAATGATTGAAATATCTTCAACCCTGGCATATCAATATGTTCCTGGAACATCAATGGCCTAGGACAAAAAATTCAATCACAGCCACCAGTGGTTTTCTAAAGGAGCATGATATTATCCTACTGCAGGAAACCTGGGCAGAAGACAATATACCCATCGAAGGCTATCTAGAATTTGCGTCCCTTCAACAAGACAGTTCAAGTTTGGAAGGCCAAGTGGCGGCCTGGTAATTTATGTGTCAACCAAATTATCCCTGCGTACCAA
The DNA here is from genome assembly GCA_963921515.1 of Calotriton arnoldi. Classification (NCBI taxonomy): domain Eukaryota; kingdom Metazoa; phylum Chordata; class Amphibia; order Caudata; family Salamandridae; genus Calotriton; species Calotriton arnoldi. Next base: position 195,420 of record CAWUFW010015811.1, on the reverse strand, counting down.
GCAGCTAAAATTTGAGGAAGATTGGCTCAGCGGAATACTTTTGGGAAGTCGCCAGATCGACAGTCAGCTGCTTCTCCTTAATGTTTACATATCTCCGCGCACCACTGAGAAAAAATCCAAATTGGATTGTCTGACCAACATCGTGTGCAACCTGCTCAGCGAGTACGGCAGCATACCAAGTATAATTACAGGAGATTTTAACACCAACCTTTTCTGCAACCCTTTTGAGGATCCAGAGACTGCTCCCCTAATGGTTCCATCACACCTTGCCACACAGTTAATCCCCGTAGGAAACAGACCATCTAAATTGGGGAGTACGCAGTCACCCAGCTAAGCAGCGTAGGTTATACCGTATTGAACGGTCGTTTCCATACGGATATCCCACCAGCCTGGACACGATCTGACGGCCGAACTTTCTCTTTTCTGGACTTTTCCCTAGGTAGTACTGAAATTCTCCCTTTGATAGAGAGTTATTACATTGCACCTCAAGGTGAAAGCGATCATCGGCCTCAAATAATAACAATACTCGTTAAAACCCCACGTCACCAGGAGCTCGCTTACACCCATGCAGGCTGCCACACAGAGAATTTAAAACGAATGAAATGGTCAGACGACGAGGCTCCTTTCTTGATGGAAGAATGCAGAGCATTGTTAATCCAACAACCAGATACAGATTTCTCTGCTATTAGCAGCTGGGCTAGCTTTATCAACCGACTATTAGAAGTAGCTCCACTTAAGAGGAGAATTGGGCAGTACGTATTTCGACTGCATATTTCACCAGTAATAAAAAAACTAAAGCTTTGCAGAAATCGAGCCCTTCGGCAATAAAGGAAGAGCCCAGATAATAAAACCACATTTTCTAACTATAAACAAGCCCAAGCAGCCCTTAAGTCTGCCGTACGCAGGAAAAAACAAGAGGCCTCAGATCAATTTTGGCTGAAGCTCTTCTATGAAAGTAAGAAATCAAATTCAAAGCAATTCTGGTCTCTGGTAAATAGGGGTCAGCGAGGTGGAAGTGGCTACGGCAGTGCAAGTATTAGTGCTGATGAATGGACCCACTTTTTAACATCCCATTTCAATATCGTTAACAACAAAGATAACTGCCCCAACCTTCTAAACATAAATAATGCAAAGTTATTATCACCGGAGGCTATGAAACAAACATGGCTGCGCCCAGCTCCCCATCCATTAGTACATTCGAAGAGCCCGCAAACGTGGCCAGTGGGAACAATAGCGACTCATCTCCTGCGACAATAGTGACATCTGAAGAACTAAAACATAAGATTCTACGCTCAATAAAGAAAGCTGGGCAGATGGAGCACCTGGGCCAAACGGTCTCCCCCAGGCAATGTTCAAATCAGAAGCCGAATTTTGGTCAGACCATCTGGTCCCCTTGTTTTCTCAATGCTGGTTAAACAACGTAGTTCCTGAGTCCTGGAGAGGTGCTATCATTCACCCTATTTATAAAAGTGGGAAGAGAAATGACCCCAGCAATTATCGAATGATAGCACTCCTAGATGTAGAGTCCAAATATTATGCCAGTACCCTATTGGAAGACCTGCAGACTTGGGCAAACGAAACAAAGCGCCTCCCTTTCAATCAGACGGGTTTTGTGGCCAACTCTGGCACAATAACCAATCTACTAACATTATCCGTTTTAATAGGGAAAGCAACAGTTCAACAAACCCAATTGCACTGTTGCTTTGTGGATTTTAAAGCGGCCTTCGACCGTGTGCCCCGGGGCCTACTGTGGCAAAAATTAAAGGGCTGGGGCATTCCCCAATCTTTGCTAATTGCAATAGTTCAACTCCACTCCGAAACATGGGTAAGAATCAAGCTGGGTGAAGGTTCCCATGTTTCTAGGAAGATCGAGACCAGAAGCGGAGTAAAACAAGGGTGCGTGCTGGCTCCACTCCTTTTTAATTTGTTCATATCGGACCTTTCGCCAATTCTTGACAGCGTTAATTGCCATCCCCCTCAATTAGATGGAGTACGTATCAGTAACCTCCTATACGCCAACGATCTGGTGCTGCTTAGTCACACGAAGGTAGGCTTACAGAGGCTACTCGATGAACTGCTCCCTTACACTAAAAACAACCTTCTAGAGCTGAACTTATCAAAAACAAAAACAATTACTTTTGGGAAGCAAAAGAAGACGCGTGGAGGGTGGCATTTTAACAACGTAAAAATCGATTCAACAACTCACTACAAATACTTGGGAATATTCCTTGACACCAGAAGCTCATTTGTCAAGCAAAAGAAGTACTGAGGACCAAAGCCCTGGCATTAGAGGCTGCTGCTACAAAACTGTCCAAAAAATTACTTGGTCCCAGTTTAACCCCAATGTTGAAAGTGATGAAGGCGAAGATAATTAATTCATTGACGTATGGCCACGAGATCATGAAGGGAACCACAAATACTCTTTTAAATAAACTAACAATCAAAATTTTTAAACGTGCATTCCACCTGCCCAAATCTGCATCGCCGGCACAAGTCCGTCTTGAACTCGGTCTATTTGACCATCACGGCGTTGAGGCTGGAGCATTTATAAAGTTTTGCAATACACTGCATCATGCCCGGGAGGGTTCCTTGGAGGCCAGACTCTGGCAAGAAATTCAGAAAAGTCATGCCAGTCATAAATATCGGCTTCACCTGAACCATAGTTTACAACTACTTGGTATTAAGGAATTCTGGGAACAAACCCTCCCAGTTAGCATTAAAAGCAGTAATCAAGAAGAGTGTTAGGTTGTGGTCCTTTCACTCGGATAGGGCAATACTGTCAAAAGGAAACACGCTTGGGCAGTGATCACCAATTTTAAACCAGGAGCTCTACCCTTTTATTTATCAAGCACGTTCGCACTTTATTTGAAACGAAAGTTCCTGGCCCTGAGGTTGGTTGAATGGCCTTTTCTAAAGAATCTCCCAGAATGGCGCCGCCAAGACAATCATATCCAATGCAGGTTGTGCGGCTACCACACCGAAGGAATGGAACATATAGTTTGTTTATGCCCAGCAATGCTTACTTCTAGACGATTTTTACTGCGGGAAGAATGGAAAAGGCTCGGAATTCGATCATGCCGTCAAGCCATAATAGCAGCCTTTAACCCGGACAACACAAAGTTGAATATCGGGTTAACAAAATTTGTTATCAAGGCGTTAAATCTGCTGGAAGCCATCGGCGCTGCTAAGCAGCACGACATTCCATCATTGGACACAGTAACAGTTTGTTGACCATCAATAAACTGTTGATCAGAACCCGGCCCTCGAGTCGATCATCACTGCTGAGAAATTCAGCAGAGTTTTAAGTAAAATTTTAATTGTAACTTTAATAATTTTAATTAATGTCTTTTTTAAGAATATGTTGCTTGCGTTTTTATATTGTAAGGGTTTTAATTAACCAACAATAAAGTTCTCATACATATATATAGATGTGATAGGATTGAATTTGGAAGAACTAAATGTATTTATATATAAATATCTCTCAGTTTTCCCCATTGGAGTATGGCTCTCTCTTAGTTTACTGCCCCAGGTGTATTCATAAATACGACATATATGTTAGTATTTATACCAATTGATCAGGGTTTAATTAATAATCTACAAGTGGTTATCCTCTTTTTTTTCATTCAGTCACCACTAGTGGATCTTGGAGGAAGAACCCAATTTGTCATTGCTAACTAGGCCTGAATCCAATCATCTACATAAGTAAACACTGCAACAAGATTTGTAATAAAACGAATACAATGACAAGATAAGGACAACACCCACTCAACTAGGCCAGTTCAAAGGTATTTTCTCATTTATTAAAAACTATGCACAGACTCTGTTTAGTCAAAATACTATTCAAATATCCTTTAAAACCTATTCAATATAAGCTGCATTGTCAATTCATCCTAAAATGTATCAATGTATCCGTCAGCCTTCTAGTTTCCTTTGTTATTCAAATGGTTGAAAAATAAATGCTAATTTTGCATAACAATACTCCTAACACTAATCTTGTCCTTTCAGTTTTCACTGCTCAAAAATCTTGAGCTAAAGAGTTAGTTCACATTGCAATTCATGCCCCACCCCCAAAAATTATTTAATCCCATTGAATGTGCACCATCAACTCAGGAAACATGGTTCTTGAAGAGCATGTTGATACCGTTCAATGATAGAGGGAATCTCACTTGTACTTCACAGTACACAATGACCCATATAAAGGTCACTTTTCTGGTTCATACAGCTTTGCAATATCAATTTTCTAAATTAAATCCCTTTATTGCAATTTGTTATTGAAATACACAGCGAAATAGCATTAACAAATAATAACTTTTAAAAATGAGAAGATTATGTATTCTTTGCTGTTACACATGAAACATCCACCTTCGTTCCCAGCACCCCTTTATCGACTCTCTTTGGAGCAATGCCACGTCAAATAAAAGCAGAGCCTTTATCCTTTACCAAAAATAATTGCATTACTGCCACACATATTGTGTTTCCGTGTGAGCTCATTTATACATGTTACCTGTTGCTATTTCCTTTCCTTTTATAAAATACTACCAGTCGCTCTCTTTGCAATAGAAAGTTGGTGCCTGTTTCACAAGTTACATATTTTATTCTACTAATGCTCTGCTATGATTGAGGTATGTTGGGATACTGGAAAATATATAAGCTGTTCTTTACGCCCTCAACAAGTCCCTGAAAGGAGCCACAACCAGCAGTTCAGACAGCAAGCCCTAATAAAGCGAATCTCGTTAATTAAAAGAAATATAATTTCATTATCTGGGTCGCATCCCTACAGACCCTTTGAAGGGTACAAGCAAAGTTAATAATTCTGAGTGATCTGATGAGATTGATTGGACTTGAGCAGCGACGTGCTTCAAAAAGTGAAACCCATGTAAAAGTAAATGAGATAACTTTCAAATACCAGAGATCCTGCTCACATCTCCAACGGTCACCATTGGCAAATCGGACTCACAAGATAAATGTACCAAAATAACATCTTACAAAAGCAGTGTAGTACCACTATATCGACTTTTAAATGTCAACCTGTAATAATATCGACTGTAAGATACTGGGTTGCACAATATCAAACATGCAGTTGGAACACTGAGGGCAGATGTAATTTTTTGGGGAAAACGCAGGTCAGCAACCAAAGTTTTCGCAATGCACAATGGCAAGAAAGCAGCAGAGGATCATATATATTTTTTAAATGGCCTGCAGAAAAGCTGGCTAGTGCCAAGCACAACACTTACAGTATGGCACAGAGGTGTGTGTGTGTGATGTGTAGCATAAGATTTGTACTGGAAATAAATCCTTCCAGTACAAAAGCCCATGTTTAGGCACATTTTAATACATCCCACACTTTGGGTGTATGTTGTACAGTGCAGTACGCATGCAATGCGTGAAATGTTTGGAGAAATAAAAATATTTCTCCAAGTTAGTGCCTGCTTCTAGGAAGAGTTTTGGGGCTAAATGTACAAACATTTTGCTCTGGTTTTGTGAAACAAAAATGACGCAAACCAGCACAAAATGTTTTGTGTTTTCTTTCCAGCCCAAAACATGTTTTGCATTGAAGAGTTGCCTGAAAGTAAGGCAAAGCAGCGCAAAGTGCTGGTTTGCATTATTCTGCATCAAGGGGGCATTCCATGAGTGGTATGTAGGTGTTCTCATGCAACCACCCATGTTTTTTTATACAAAACCCTACTAACAATAGTAGACAAGGTTTTGCATCAAAAAATAACGCCACTTGAAAGCAGTCGTTAAAATGGATAAATGCTTTTATTTCTTTTAAGGCTTAGAGCCAGCACTTCCATAGAACTGGACAACTGCATATTATAAATAACTGTGTCTCACATAAAAATGTTTTTGTGTATCTGGTATTCTTTGTCAAATGTAGGAGTAATTTATGAACCCTGTCTCCTTACTATGTATCAATATTTTCTTGGGTGCTATGTGTTTAAAATAAGGCCACTTGAAAGCAGGCATTAAAAAGGAGAAATGTTTTTGTCTCCTAACCTCTCCCACTTTACATGTTTGCTGGACTGCACAGCACACATACATTGTAGGGAACATATTAAGGTTTGTCTGGGCATAGTATTTTGTACGGGAAGGATTGTCTAGTATAGGATTAATTTATGAACCCTGCCTTATTACCTGTATCAATATTTTCTTGGGAGCTGTGTATTTTCAGATACACACAAAAATATAAAAATACTTTTGTTATTTGCTTTTTCTTTCACCCTGTGATCACTGCTTACTCCAATCATCTCACTCCTTCATTAATTGATAGTTTTTTTTTTTACTGTAGGGTATTTTTTGTCCATTTCCATTTCCATTTTATTTATACAGCACACGGCTACCTCCAACGGTGGTGTCCCGGCGCGAAACAGCGGATACAACAGATAGGAAAGGGGGGCGGGGCAAACTAAGGTAGGCCGAACAGCCAGGTTTTCAGAGCCTTCCTAAACTTAAGTTGTGACTCAGCCTTACGTAGGTGGTCCGGCATAGAATTACAAAGGGAAGCAGTTCTCACTGAGAACGCTCGCCCGCCAATCCTGGCTTTTGCAAAGCGAGGGATCCGGAGCAATTCCTGGTAGTTAGATCTCAAGACCCTGGTCTGGCGATATTTCTGGAGTCTCTGCTTCAGATATCCAGGGCCCCTGTCTCTCGAAGCTCTGTAAGCCAAGGACAGCGCCTTAAACTCTATTCTCCTTTTGACTGGGAGCCAATGGAGGCTTCGCAGATGGGGGGAGATATGATGGAGGAGTGGCACGTTTCTAATGAGCCTAGCCGCGGCGTTCTGAATAGTTTGCAGTTTCCTAATCAAATAGGCTGGGAGACCCAGGTACAAGCTGTTGGCATAGTCAAGCTGAGACGTGACTAGAGCATAGACCACCGTTTCCCGGCAGACCATATGCAGAAGATGGAGGAATATCCGCAAGGCTTTTAGTTTCCAAAAACAGGATGAGGAAACTTGGCCAATCTGGGCCTTGCCTGAGGATTGGAATCAAATTTAAAGCCTAGATTTCTAGCTGAGGTGACAGGGGTGGGTGGGGGATTTAGCTCTGCCGGCCACCAGAGATCGGACCGTGGAGGAGAAGGTTGGTTAAAGAACAGTACCTCCATTTTGTCAGCATTTAATTTCAAGCAACTGTCTGTCATCCAGGATGAAATATTGTTCAAACAGTGCTTAAAACTATCAAACACTGCCTCTGCGTGATCTTTAAAAGAGAACACCAGCTGAGTGTCGTCAGCGTATGAGACCACTCTCACACCACATTGCTCGACTAACGATGCCAGGGGGGTAAGATAGACATTAAAAAGAGTTGGCTCAACGCCGATCCCTGTGGGACTCCACACACGAGAGGACTAGAGGAGGAAACATGGGGACTGAGAAATACTTACTGTGACCGGGCATTGAGAAAAGAACGGAACCAGGCTAGAGTGGTTCCCGTCACTCCTAAAAGCGCCAGTCTCTCCAGCAGAATCTGGTGCGATACCTTGTCAAAAGCTGCAGACAAGTCCATCAGCACAAGCATTGCACAGCTACCCTGGTCTAAAGAATCACGTATAGTTTCCGCCACTTCCAGCAGGGCAGTCTCTGTGCTGTAGCCCGATCTAAAGCCAGATTGGGAGTCATGGAGATGGTTGTTAGCCTTCAGGAAGTCAGATAACTGCCTCTGAACTTCCTTCTCTAGGATTTTGGCAGGTGCTGGCAGGAGAGAGATCGGCCTAAAGTTCTTAAGCTGGGTCCGCGTCCTCTTTCTTAAGGATCGGCAGGACGTATGCCTTTTTCCAAATGGAAGGATAGCTGCCCGTTGTCAAAGACATGTAAAATACATCCTATGTCTGACTGCAAAACAGCTATATATTCTGATTATTGAAAATGCATTAATTGCTTGATTGTCATGAAAGTGTTTTTGATTTGCAAATTGGACATTGTTGTTTCTCATATCTTTTTTTCTGGTGGTAAATGCTGTTTTGGAAAAAAATATTTTCATTTGTATTTAGGTAAGATTTTGGCTGAAGTTGTAAAGTTGTGGTGTGTCCTTACTGTGGTTCATGATTTGTGTGTGGTTTCTGGTACTTGTAATGAACATGCTCTTGTTCTTCTAGTTTTGTTGAACACCTCAAAAGCATGTATAGTGTTGACCATACCATATTGCTGAGCCATCCTGAATCTTCCTGATTGGGCTGCTCACTTCTGCTTTCATTTAAATTGTTTGTTTCTGTAAAGATTCAAGCATTCTTCTGATACTCGGCTTGTTACCTTGTGTGTTTGTGTATGCTACTTACACTTCCAAATCTTTTTAACATTAATGTTGAGCCATTGGCTCACCAAACATGCTCCTGGAGTCTCTAAACATGTATGCTGAGGAGATGCATATTCCTTAGGTGGCATCTTCTTGGCTGCAAAAATGTATGGGTAGCCCAAAGCTAGAATTCATTGTTAAACATGTGAACCTTAAACTAACTGCTAATTGTAATTGGTCCACAGATTTTGGTGGCCTTTTTAAACCGATGTACCGTTTGTATACTGTTAAATAGAACTCTACCTGGATTACTCCTAAAACAATAATTTCTACTGTGATAGCCCTACTTCAATCAATCAATCAATCACAGAATTTGTAGAGCGCACTACTTACCCGCGAGGGTCTCAAGGCGCTGGGGAGAGGGAAGGGGGGGGGATGCTGCTACTGGTCGAACAGCCAGGTCTTGAGTAGCCTCCTGAAGGTCAGCAGGTCTTGGGTCTGTCGTAGGCTTAGTGGAAGGGTGTTCCAGGTCTTGGCGGCGAGGTGTGAGAAGGATCTGCCGCCGGTGGTTGTTCTTCGAATGCAAGGGACGGTGGCGAGGGAGAGGTCGGCAGAGCGGAGCTGGCGGTTGGGGACGTAGAAGAAGAGTCGTCTGTTGAGGTAGGCTGGGCCAGTTTTGTGGAGTGCCTTGTGTGCGTGGATGAGGAGTTTGAAGGTGATCCTCCTGTCGACGGGGAGCCAGTGCAGGTTCCTCAAGTGGGGGTGATGTGGCTGTGGCGTGGTACGTCGAGGATCAGTCGTGCGGAGGCGTTTTGTATGCGTTGCAGTCGCTTGATGAGCTTGGCCGGGGCTCCCGCGTAGAGGGCGTTCCCATAGTCCAGTCTGCTACTGACGAGGGCCTGGGTGACTGTTCTTCTTGTGTCTGTCGGGATCCACCTGTAGATCTTGCGAAGCATGCGGAGGGTGTTGAAGCAGGAGGAGGAGACTGCGTTGACTTGCTTGGCCATGGAGAGCGTTGAGTCGAGGATGACTCCCAGGTTGCGTGCGTGGTCGGTGGGTGCCGGGGCTGCTCCCAGCGTCGTTGGCCACCAGGAGTCGTCCCAGGCTGAGGGGTTGGAGCCGAGGATGAGGACCTCCGTTTTGTCCGTGTTCAGCTTTAGTCGGCTGATCTTCCTCCAATCGCGACGGCCTTCATTCCTTCGTGGAAATTGGCTTTGGCGGCGAGGGGGTCCTTGGTGAGGGAGAGGATCAGTTGAGTGTCGTCGGCGTAGGAGATAATGTTGAGGTCGTGTTGTCTGGCGATGCGTGCGAGCGGGGCCATGTAGATGTTGAACAGTGTTGGGCTGAGGGACGATCCCTGGGGTACGCCGCAGATGATCTCAGAGGCTTCGGATCACTTAGTTTAAAACTTTGTAATAGCAATCCCCTAGTTGTGGGTAATCCCAACTCTCCACTTGAGCATCTCTTTTCTCAGTAGTGGATCTGTAATTCATGTAAATATTTTATGGCAAAACTTATCCATATAAGGAATCAAAATAGTTACTAATTTTCCTCAATTGTAAGCTTAATGATTCTCTTTGCTTAGATGTAAGAAATCAGACTATAAGTTCACTTTTATGCAACAGACACAGCTTAGCTATCTAGGAGACCTCATGTTCTCAGTGCAACAAGTGGGCTTTGGGCTAACTCCCTTCAGCCATTAGTTCTGATGTGTTTTTAATGGTTTTCCATTGTTGATGAAAGCTGTTCCTCAAGCCAAGAAAATTCTGTAAATTGGATATTTTTATATTGACAGCACCAAAAATTCAGCAGAAAGTGAATGACACCATTATTTCATTTATAAAACATCATGCAGTTAGCCTTTAATATATTATTCATAACCTTGATTTTTTGAGGAGAAAAGAACAACTTGCTACCACATGTACAGAAGAGTGTTCATTTCCACATACAAGTGCCTGATAATAACTAAGAATATTATAGTGACAGCTTACAGCACATACAAAAATGCACTTGGGTCTTACTGATGTATAGTATTTGCATCACAGCACAGCACTAGAATATTTATTTAGACCATATGAAACAAAGAAACAGCAACAGACTTGTGAAAGTGAATATGCAAATTTACGTTTAAACCACACCCTCTGTGTGATCTGACCTGCTAAATACAGAAGCACTGTGCCAATATTTCTTTTGCATCTTCGAACAAAAGACATTTAAGGCATCTGCTCTAGTCTTAATTCTCTGGTATCCTCAGATTGAAGTGTCAGCGGTGGATTGTTGGACACCTGTTGGACCTTGAGTCAGCCTAAGCCTCTGTACCCTAATACAGAAAGGATATGTTCCTTTCTCCAGGGACTTCTAGTAATGAAATAAAGAACTGCAACCTTATTTTGGCAAGGGCAAATAACTGACTTCAAAGACCTCCAGGGACCTCTACTAACGAACTAAGAAACTATAGCCTTATTATGGGAAGGGCATATAACCGACTCCAAAGACCTCTAATTACAGTAAATGTAAATGTCCAGTATTTGTAAATGTCCAGTATTTGTAAAGCCACAGCTACCTCCGGAGAGGTGTCCCAGTGCTGGGGGCAGTCGGGAAGATTAAGCGAACTATTGCCCAGAGTCACATGGTGCTGGGCTGACCTGCCGCCGGCGATCAAACCGTGAGCCCCAGTATCCGGAGTCAGTCGCCCTGGCCGCTGCACCACACCTCTTCCTCAGTCTTAGGGGCTGCATCCTGATTAAAGCAAAGACATGTATCTTCTGCCAGGTGTCATCCTGGTAGCAAATATATTGCCAAAGTCAATCACTTAAGGAGTTTGAGCCAATATCTTTTATTTCAAAATTTCTTTGAAAAGAATGTCTGGAGTTCGAGTTTAACAGCTCTCTTCTTTCTTCCTTTCTTTAGGACCATGTGAGTTCCTGTCTGCCAGTACCCTTGACAGAAAGTAGAGTTCAGGTAAGTCACTGTTATGTGTGTCCTTTTATTTTTATTGGTGGAATGTTTGTTCGTAGGATCTGTCTAAGTACTGGGGTTAATAAGAAAGATGCTAAAAAATAATAGAGATCTGGGATAGAGTTGAATACAATAAAATAAATAGTTGGGGCTCAATATCACCCTAAAGTTGAAAAGAAAAATAAGAAACCTTAGTGGATATTCAGCCAACCCTTCTTATGTATAGGAGATATTGTACTCAAAACTCATTCCTTTGGATATTCTCAGTGACAGGTGTTGCACCATTTATCTACCCCACCCGTCCTCTTTAAAGAAAATCCTTATCTATTCCCACTCCTCCCATTTACGGGTTTCCCTCCCGTTTGTCAGCTCTACTCAAAAGTCTTCCACACACCTGACTGAGCCACGTCCATCCGGGAACGTGGCTAGGAGCTGGATTCGACTGATGAACAGAACTCGTCCTCGGCTCCCCGGGTGTTGTCCAGATCTCCTTGGTGTTTATGCAGGTCTCCAGCCCCTCCCCTCTCAACTCCTCCGACTTCTTGTTCTCCTGGTCAGAAATGTCAACTCTGTAGTTTCACGTAACGGCTTTGCTTGGACGCACGTACTCCAGCTCTCCGCTCCAGTCTCCTTCCTCCCCCTTTACCTAGCCCACCTCCCTTCTTCTAGGGATGCGCAAGTCCCAGGGGAGTTCCGGTTCCTCTCAGGTTGCCTGACTACCTCTCTGTGCCTTCTCGTTGTATCGGGCACAGTCGGCTCCATTGAGATAAATCATCTCATCCTCTGCCCCAGGTTTGTGACACCACGAAACTCTAGGAATGAACTAAAGTGCTGCAGCATGCTACAAAAGATTTATTTCTGACACAATTGGATTATATTAATGACCTTAGGTACTTCACCCTGCATCAGAGAATATTTGTTTATAATTCCAGAACTTCTAGTACAGATGTAAGGTACTTCAGCCTTATTACAGAAAGATTATATGCTTGACTTTAGTAACAGCCTATGGCATTGCCAATTATTGTACCCTGCTTCAGATGAGATTTGCATGTGACTCAATGACCTATAATACTTACCTAAAGATATGTTTCCAGGTCTGGAACTGTTGCTTTTTAAAATTATTTCAGGCATACTTTTAACCTGCCTGGGTCAATGGCCCAATCACAGAAAATATAATTTTGTTTAAAAAACTCATACAAAATTCACAGGATTACATTTTATTCAATTAATATTTCAGTTTGCATGAGTCATTTATCAAGGTATCACACACCACGACACACAGACACACACACACACAAGACCGGTCATTGATCGTAATGAAGTGTGCATTTACTATTCAATCTCCATGTGCTCTAATAGTAGGGTAGGTTATAAAGCGGACTGAGGCAAATATAACCGCACTTTTAGTTTTTTTATACATTTGCTCGAAAGTACCTAAACACACTACCGGGACTGGTCATCCAAATGCACCGGTCCTTACAAAGATAGTGTTTGTCTAGTTTTGACAGGGTTTAGCCAGACTATGAGGACCAATCCGGTCCTCAACGCGTGGGTTATACATGTCGACATACACACACACTCACACAAACACCCACATGCACACACACACATTAAACGTTTCACAAGGTGTAAAAGCTAGGATTTTCTTAAGATGATTATAATCACATAGACCATCAATCTTCTTTTCACAAAGTGTTGTCTGCATTATTTATTTTTTTAGAAGGACATTATTTCTTCATTTAAGTGACTGTTATTAGCCTTGAATATTGGGGAAACTTCTTACATAACCTACTTAGCGCACTTACATTATTAACAACACTCTTGTTGGCATACTGCACCATTTACATTTATATTTAGGCCATAATAAACAAGCAAAAATTGATAAACTCATGAAAGTGAATTTATGTAGAAGCCACACCCTCTATGTGATCTGGTCCACTGAAAAAAAAGCTACTGTTCATTTTAACTTGTAGCAAAATATACATCGAGGGGCATCTTCTCTATTCTTTATTCGCTGGTATCCTGATATTGAGGGGGCAGTAGTGGACAAATGTGGGACTTCATGTAGTTGAATAAAATACTGCAGCCTCATTGCAGCAATGTCATAAGTCTGATACAACGGACCTTTAGTAACAGTCTAAGGGAAGGCACCTTTCTAAAGTAAGTATTTTGATTTACTCCCAAGACCTCTATTAATAGCCTAAGAAAGTGTAGCCTGTTTGCGTCAAAGATATATGTCTGACTCCAGTGGCCCCTAGTAATACCCGAGGTGCTACAACTTGCTCAAAAAGATTTGTTGGTGACTCCAACGACTTCTAGAAATTACTTGGAACACTGCATTCTGCAACAGAAACATATATTTCTGGCTCCGGGTGCTTGTATTAAAATCAAAGGCATTACAGTCTCCTACAGAAAATATTTTGTGTCTTTCTCCAGGAACCTAATATATTGCACCCTGTTTCAGAGGAAATTTGTTTCTGACTCAAGAAACCTCTAGTGACAATGTAAGGTACCGCATCCCAGTACAAAACAGATTTGTTTACAGATATGGAATGCTGACATTTTATATCAGATGATGCTTGCATTTACCACACGTGGAACTATGAACTACTCATGACCACTTTTTTGTGTTCCATAAACCTTCATTTACAAAGTCCACATTTCAAATGGTGTGACATTTATGTTCAATTAAGCACATACACTGCTAAAATATTCATAAAATAAACATCATTATTTTTATAACTTGGATATAGATGATGCCGTGGAGCAACTAACAACGCAATCTCTGCATAAAGTCATCAAAGATTTTTCCCCATTGGTCGTGTGGAACTTTGCTGGTTGATGTGAAGCAATTTAAGGAAGAAGAGATCAACAATACATTTCTAGCATCTAATGCCAATGTGACTCCACAATAAGGAGCAAGAATCACCAAATATGGTTAAAGGGATTTTGCTTTGCATTACCAATCAATCCAGTATATAAGCAAGCCAATAATAAGTCCAATAGGTAGAGCAATACAGCAGATAAGCTGAAATATCTCAGTAGGTTGTGGCACAATAAAGTGAGATACAGAATAGTGATAGCCAGAACAATAAAGAAACAGATAAAATCAAACAGGTTTCTCCATAAAGAAACTTTCCTTCTCTCTTCTAACACTAGGTCAAATGTAGGATCATCTATCAGGGGTCCCAATTAGGGATCACAGAAGGTGTACGCATGATCAGAATTCAGTAGAAGTCTTGTAAAAAAGAAAATAAGTGCCATAAATGCCAGAATAAGGCAAGCAGAGAGGTCTGTACCCCTCGAAATCTAAACGGAATCTCTATCTTCCAACTGTAAGAAGACCAATTTAAAAGTAACAGGAGATTCAAAAACTTCCTTATCTCCTTTCACACCACCAGAAACCAAACAAATTGTTACTTGGGTGCATCTGCAACTTCCCTTCAGTTTCCCATATCATCAAAACTTGGACTGTAGTTCTCATCCTTGAACATCTCTGCATTCTAGTACATGATGAACAGAAGGCCTTTTTTGACCATTAATTCTTCACATTCACTGGTATTTTGTTTCCTCCAGCAGGCCTCACTCTTATCAGTCTAATACAAACAATAAGCCTTTCTCTAACTAACGAGAATCATTTTAATCCACCTGCAAAGAAAAAGAGAATATGTTGGAAAAACAAAATGCATTTCAATTGTGCCATGTAGTCAGTCTAAGTTTAACAAGCATTTAATATGCACTTCGAATACATGGTTATGCATACACACGTATAACTTGAAGAATAAATGAAAAATACTAGTAAAATACTACATGTTTTTGCTTTTGAACTGAATATTAGCGTACACTTGTATAGATCTCTAACCGCTACAATGTTTTCAGTTCATTAGTACATTTAAATGCTTCACACATGTTAATAAAGTGAAGGAACACAGTGAATATAATGTAAATTATGAGCATATAATTGAATATTTGTGGCGTATAAGGGTGGAGACTAAATTGCGCTGCTCTGTAGACATGAAGACCACTGCTCTTGTTTAAAAAAAACTTGATCATGCCTCACCTTTTGCTTTTTTTATGCTTGTTTTGGACATGTAAGAGCCTTGTAACTAAAAAAATTAGGTTAACTTCTTCCAGAACATAGAGTGATGCAATGAATGCTTTAATTTTTCTATTATCATCACAACCCAGCAGGAGCATATGTACTTAGGCTACATAAAACAAGCAAAAAATGATGGACTTGTGAAAGTAATATGAAAATTTATGCTGAATCGTTCTCTATCTGTGGCATGCTGAAAACAAAAGTGCAGTCATCTTATTGCCATTGTTTCCTTCTACTTTCAATAAAAGACATTTAAAGGCATCTCCTCTATTCCTAATTGTGTGCTATTATGAGATTTACGTGCCAGTGATGGACACCTGTAGGACTTTGAGTAATTGCATGAAGTGCTGTAGCCTTATTACACCAAAGACATGGGTCTGAATCAAGGACCTCTAGTAACACCTTAAGGTACTGTCCTGTACTACAGAAAGGAATTGTGCCTGACTCGAGGGGCCTCTCATAGCAACCTAAAGGTCTGCAGACTAATTAAGTCAAGGGCATAGACCTGACTCTACTGACCGCTAATAACAGCCTCAGGTGCTGCATCCGCATCCTGATTAGAGAACCATTGTACATTCAGGAAGATCAAGGGCTTTTAAAATATTTTTTATTGGATGCAATGATAACTAGTTTGTCCATCAAAACCTAGAATTGGGCAGCCATATATAATTAAAGGTACAAAATATTTTTTAATCACAGTAACCAGTAGAGAGAGCGAGTAACCATCACAAAGCCAGTTGAATCTGCATAAACCTGCTAATAACTATCAACTACTAATTTCTCTTTCCAAACCATGAGCAAGATTTAATCCTCAGTACTCTCTTTTATGATTGTTTCCCACAAGATCATTTAAAATGCACTAGTTAAGTAATGTCGAGATGGTGAGTTCTAAGCCAAAAATAATAACATGCTATGGGTGTTAAACTCATTTTTGGATAGAAAAAAGTACAGTTTCTCAGAGCTGCAGATAAATATGCCAAAAACTCACAAACAGGGTCTGATCTACAATGCAGCCTTGTTTCCAGCCATTCCCAAAAGAAATAATCGACAAGATGGTGCATCTTCCACATGTTCCCTATTCTGTGAGTGTAGCAGGTGAATCACTGTTTAAACGCTTAATAGAAGTCCAAGAACCAGCAAAATAACCCTCCCAAGCCACACTGTGAACCTCCTATCAACCACCTAAAGAACAAGACATTGGCCAACCGTGGAGCACTGTCTGGTCTGTGGGGATTAAATCATGCCCCTTGGCTCAATAATTGACATGCAGCAAGATCAGCTTTGCAAATAATTTTTCAATTGAGTCTAAATGTGATCAAACCGAATAACAAGCCAAGCATGTTCATACACTTGTTTTTTTATGTTTTATTACTGTCACACAACAAATCCCATAATCTTTCCACTTTCTACCCACTAGCCACTTAGAAAGCAGCTGAATGTTTTCTGCCCACCATTTAGAATTTCATTCCAGAATACACTCCGGTAAGTTACCCGGACCTGCTCCATGAAGACCAGAAAGAGGACAGAAGTTGATGGAAGTCGCCTGGTGTCTTATGAAACAATCTTCTACGCAGAAGATCCAGAACTACTCAAACTAGTTACCACAGAGGCAGTAAAAGATTCTGATATTTAAGGGCCAGTGATGGACACCTGTGGGACCTTGAGTAATTGCATACCTTTGTCTTTGGTGTAATGAGGCTACAGCACTTCATGCAAATACTCAAGGTCCCACCGGTGTCCATCACTGTCCCTTAAATCTCAGAATCTTTGACTGTCTCTATGGTAACTGATTCAAGTAGTTTTAGAACTTCTGTGTAGCAGATTATTTCATAAAACACAACGGCACCTGCATCAACCTCTGTCAAGAATCTAACCCAGTGGGTAACAGAAACGAACATTCAACAGACCAAATTAATCTGCAGAGTCTTCGAATAGCCATCTCTTTGGGCTGGTGCAAAGTGTCTACAAATTCCACTAGAGCTATACCTGTTAGTTCTCTGAACATTCATTTAACCTTCATTGGGCCCACTGCCAGGAAGCTGAGAACACCCCAGAAAAACTGTTCCTTGAAAAATTAACACAGACTTCATCTCACAGAATTTCTCAGCTCCTACCCAGGCTGTTGTACAAGGAAGATAATGAATGATCCCATCTTTTCACTGACAGATTTCTCCTAGACATTCTTATCAAGTTTCTCTGTGTTGTGCCCGGCACAATACAAAAAGTGGGAAAGAAAGTTTGGGTATAGTTCTGGCAGCAACTGGTTTGACTTGGAGCATAAGCAAATTCCCCATACTCAACAGAGGTCTAAGAAGTTTGTGGCAGGGATATAGGGAATAAATGGAATGCAGGTTCTCAAGTTTGTAAGAAGACAAAGAAAAGCTCATTAAGATCCCCATGGGTATGTCCTTCATGGACATCAATCACTTAGTACACAATCTCATTGTCTCTCAAATGTGCACCCCACTTGGCATCTATAAAACACCTGGACAGGGAGGAACAATTAAGATCTCCTGGTTTAGGGGATCAGCATGTTAAGCTTCGGTGTATTTTCTTCCCCACCAAAGGTATAGATACAAGAGCATATGTGATGCGACTAAATACAGCTGCCATGAACTATCAATCTCTTCATAGTTAATTACAAAGGGACAGTATCAAACCTTGATCATGGGTGGGGGTACACTTTGCGTACACCACCTAACAAGTGCCCCCCCCAAGTCCTAATACAAAACATATTCTAAAAACATGAAGCACTTTCAGAAGTCTCACAGATTTCTATACGCACTGTGGGAAATACTGGGGACAGGCCACAAAAGTTTAACATGACACAGTTCTTCAGCTTTTCCAAGCCATGTGTGGCATCTATCTCTAGGCCTTGTCATTTATGGTTCATTACTCACTTCTTATCTAAGTTGAGTGTGGAAGTGGGTAAGCAAACACACTTGCCTAGCTCTTGGGCACACTAGCCAGATATCCTCAACACACTAGTGTATCAGGGACTTGTCTAATGTGTGGTCCTAGCTGAAATACTGCAAACCATACTATTTGCAAGGCAGAGGTTGTTGTCTGCAAACTCTTTTCACTCAAAGTTCAGTTATTATTACAAAAATGGATATACCATTAATCTGAGTGATCATAAGTGAGTAATTTGACTAAGTGGCTTAGTAGCATCTAGGGTTTGAATTATAATTATAATTAATATTATTGTTAGTATTATTATTATTATTATTGGTTTCAAGGTAGGCTACTAGAATATTTTGCATATGTGAAGACAGAAAGCAAGACTTTTGGTATATCCAAGTGCAAATATTCACACATTAAAAATGTAATAAGTATTAGATGCTACAATACAAAACTGCATTTCTGGAGCTAAAACAATATTTAATGTTTTTAAAATTATGTTACCAAATTTCCAATTTAATTTAGTAAGCTGTTGCAGTATTAAATAATGGATGGATCCAACATTCTGCTAATTTAAAAAAGTATCTTGTCTATTCCATTTACTAAACCAGTACATTATCCCTCCTACTTAGAAATTGCAAATTCAAATAGCTGGATTGTAATGTAGAAAAACACTCACTGTACTCCCTTATTTCAAATTGATAAAGCACCTTATCAATCCACAGTTAAAAAATGAGCAAGACAATCTGATTATTGGTTTGGTTACAGTTATGTGTCAGAAAGTACTTAGCTTCTACTTTATATCTGTTAGACCTGACAGCCTTAGCGTGGTCTTCCCCCCAACTTTTTGCCTGACGTCTCCACTCTTCTAACCTCGTTTTTGCTGTTATTAGGACTCTGTGCACTTTACCACTGCTAACCAGTGCTAAAGTGCTTGTGCTCTCTCCCCTAAACATGGTAACAATGGTTAATACCCAATTGGCATATTTCATATACTTATAAGTCCCTAGTAAAATGGTACCTCTCTGTACCCAGGGCCTGTAAATTAAATGCTACTGTTAGGCCTGCAGCCCTGATTGTGCCACCCACTGAAGTAGACCTTTAACCATGCCTCAGGCCTGCCTCTGCAGAGCCTGTGTGTGCATTTTACACTGGCAGGTCGACCTTGCAGAGTAAAAAGTCCATAGTGCAGACAGACGCTTCAGAGCATGCACAGGGGTGGTCTTAGCACAGTTAAATGAAACAGGCCTAGATCAACTGGTAGCCTTCATCAGTAGGAGGTTACTTTTACAGGACCAAAGGTGGAGTACGATTAAGAGAGAAGATTTTGCTGTGGTCTGGGCACTGAAGGAATTGAGACCATAACTGTTTGGGACTCACTTCCTGGTTAAGACAGACCAGAGGCCCCTTAGATGGTTCACCCAGATGAGAGGTGAAAATCCCAAACAGCTGAGGTGGTCCATCTTCATACAGAGAATGGATGTTACGGTGGAGCAATGTCCGGTGTCAGACCATGCCAATGCTGTTGGTCTCTCCAGGTTCTTCTGCCTTAGTGAAGAGAACTCACAAGAGGTTGGATAGCTCTCCCCTCGTTCACC
This sequence comes from Calotriton arnoldi, assembly GCA_963921515.1. Taxonomy (NCBI): domain Eukaryota; kingdom Metazoa; phylum Chordata; class Amphibia; order Caudata; family Salamandridae; genus Calotriton; species Calotriton arnoldi. The sequence goes on along the minus strand of CAWUFW010015811.1, from coordinate 175,630 downwards.
TGGGGGGACATGTGTTAGACCTGGCAGCCTTAGATCGGTCTTCCCCCCAACCTTGTTGCCTGCATCCTCCACTTTTCTGACATTTGTTTTGCTGGTATTAGAACTTTGTGCACTTTTCAACTGCTATCCAGTGCTAAAGTGGTTGTGCTCTCTCCCCTAAACATGGTAACATTGGTTCATCCCAATTGGCATATTTCATTTACTTATAAGCCCCTAGTAAAGTGATAGCCCCTATACCCATGGCCTGCAAGTTAAATGGCACTAGTGGTCCTGCAGTGCTGATTGTGCACCCACTGAAGTAGCAGTTTAAAATAGCCCTTTAACCATGACTCAAACCTGCCACTGAAGAGCCTGTGTGCGCATTTTACACTGCCACGTCGACCTTGCAAAATAAAAAGTTCATAGTGCAGATAGACACTTCAGAGCATGGTATAGGGGCAGTCTTAACACAATTGAATTAAGAGGGCCTACATCAACCTTTAGCCTTCATTAGTAGCAGGTTTCATTAATGGAAACAGAGGTGGAGTGCGATTGAATGAGAAGGGGTCTGGGCTTTGAAGAAATTAAAAACCATAACTGTTTGGGACTCACTTCCTGGTTCACACAGATCACAGGCCCCTCAGATGGTTCATGCAGATGATGGATACAAATCCCTAACTCTTGAGGTGATCCATCTCCCTACAAGGATTGGACTTTATGGTAGAGCACCATCTGGGCTAGACCACACCAATGCTGATAGTCTTTCCAGGTTCTTCCACCTTAGTGAAGAGAACTCCCAAGGGGTTGGGTAGCTCTCCCCACTTTCATTTGTACTGGTATTAGTACTCTCTGCGGGAAACAGCGTTTACACCGTTGTCTCCACAACGCGGTACCATTACAACACAGTTGTTACAACGACCGCGTTGTTACCATGCATACCATTACATCGCAAGTCATTTCAACGACTTGCTGTAGGGGGCGCACTGGTATTGGATTTAAAATCCAACACCTTCCCTGCTGTTGCGCAAACTGGAGTTGGAATAGTAAATAATAATATTCCTAAGTCCAGCGCGACCCCTACAGCAAGTTGTTGTAATGACTTGCGATGTAATGGTATGCGTTGTAACAATGCGGTCGTTGTAACGACCGCGTTGTAATGGCATGCGATGTATTCGCATGCGTTGTAAACAGCCATATACCTCTCTGCACTGGTCCACTACTAACCAGTTCTAAAGTACTTTGCTCTCTCCCCTAAACATTGTAGCATTGGTTTATCCCCAAATGGTATGATTCATTTACTTATAAACCCCTAGTAAAATGGTATCCCCTGTACGAGGGACTGTAAATTAAACACTACTAGTGGTCCTGCAGCACCTATTGTGCTACCAACTGAAGTAGCCCTTTAACCATGTCTCAGTCCTACCACTGCAGAGCCTGTGTATGCAGTTTACACTGCCAAGTCGAGCTGGCAAAATAAATCTTTTGCCAGGCCCAAACCTTCCTTTTTTATGCATATAAGTCACCCCTAAGGTAGGCCCTGGACAAGCCAGAGGGCAGGGTGCAAAGTATGTAAGAGGCAGGACATGTACTTTTACGCAGGACATGTGCTTTTAAGTTTCACCTGACCTTGTAGTGAAAAACTCCTAAAGTCATTTTTCCCCTCTGCAAGGCCTATCTCACCCCTAGGATAACATTCAGATTACCTTATTACATTTTAGAAGTGTAATTTCCAATTGGAAAGAGATAAGACCCCCAAGTCTGGTGTCTCTAAAATGTCAATTTAAAATCCAAACTGATGGTGAAGTCGGATTTTAAATTGCAATTATGAAAATGCCACTTTTAGAAAGTTTTAAAATGTGAAACAAACAAAGGCCAGTACTGATGTTACTTCACAAGGGAAACAACGTTTACAACGCTGTTTCCACAACGCATGGCTTCACAACACGTGCCATTACATCGCAAGTCGTATCAACGACTTGCTTTAGGGGGCGTGCAACACCAGGGAATGTGTTGGATTTTAAATCCAACACCTTCCCTGCTGTTGCACAAACTGGAGTAGGAATAGTAATTAATACTATTCCTAAGTCCAGCGTGCCCCCTACAGCAAGTCGTTGATATGACTTGCGATGTAATGGCACGCGTGGTAACAACGCGGTCATTGTAACAACCGTGTTGTAAAGGCATGCGTTGTGAATGTATGCGTTGAAACATCATACATTCCATCACAACAATGATACTTTACATTTGTGGTCGCAAAACTCAATTACTTTGATCACCATTTATTTGCATCACTATTTTTCAAAACAAATTGGTGATTTTTTTGTTATATCTGTCCTATGCATAGGAACAAACAAATAACAGATTTCACTTCCAAAAATAAATTTTGGGCAACCTACATCACATAAAACAGGACATGATGATTTTTTTAACAATTAATTTACATCAATTGCAAAACATAACTTTTAAATTATCATACACATAAATGTCCCAGTTCTGAATTTCAACACCATAAGGAGCCTGTTTGTGGTTCTAGTATCAGTGAAGGCCCTTATTTTATGGGCAAAAGCCAGGAGATGAAAGCATTGTAATATCACCAAAGGCAAAAGTCAGGAACCCCAAAATAGTGAATTGTTCCAATAGACAGTGCCCTGGTTTATGCCACTGTCGATGTGATTCGAACCCGAACAAGAATTTGCGTTCTCCTCAATACTAAAAACTGCTAGACACTATACAAAGCAAAACAAAAACATGGTAGAAAAACTTTAAGAATCTTCAAAATTGATTTAGTAGTGGGCTAACGTTCGTTCTTCAGTTAGACTTCACTTTAAAACTTACATCAGCTTCAGTCTTATAGGCTCAAACCTCTCTGTTGCTACATGTACTTCTTTTGCAATGGTTTGGCTATGGCTGTGGCTGTGTTAAGACAAAAATGGATTTGACCGGTTGGGGAACTCCACAGGTGGGGGAACTCTACAGGTGGATTCGTGAAAAAGATTAAGGGCTGGATTGACTAATTACACTCAACTCACTTGTTAGATGTGAGCGCAGTGGTACCCTTGGTCTCTTTACATCTTTTTTCTTTTTCTTTTGTACACAATGTGTTGTCATCAATGATCCTTTAGATTCCTGTGTAAAAAAGATAGTAATGGCCATTTTCAGTGTTGTTACTCTGTTCAAGTAGCAGCAGAGGTGTTTGTTTGACCATTAATACCAGTGTTTTATTTCCAAAATTGGACGGAATGGGTCTCTTCCTAACCTGAAGGCTGATCGATTACAACTACATACTGACTAATGGGTGGAGAAGGCTGCTTGCATTGCTTTAGTGGTGGCTGGCTAGTTTATAGCAATTAATTGAGAAACAATGTATCAGGATCCTGTGCATGTCTTGTGCAGTTGGGCTGCGAAGTGACTCACGTGGATTGGTGGCTTGGTAACTGTTCATTAAATGTGATGCAAACTACACAATGCATCCTACTTTGTCTCTTTTCTTATGGCATAATGTGTCAGAAGTCTCCGTTACCCTGGTATACGGTGACCAGAGGTGTACATGCACAAGAGAAGCCACTTACTTTCGAAATTTGAGTCAGAGGGTCATACTGATCCAACGGCACTACCACACATCCTCGATATACTGTGTGTATGTGTGGCCTACTTCCATTGCCTGTTATGTATTCTGTTGATGATGTCACATGCCAGTTTTGCAATTGGTGGGCAATTTAGCCAAGAAGCTCACTTTCTGGTTTGCTTGGGGAACTGGGGGAACTTGGATGCCGGTCCGGGACCTGCTTGTGAAGCGAAATGCAATATGGGACATGTAGTCTCACTTTCCTAATTTAGACCTATGTGTCATCAGTCTTGCGCTGTTCGCAGTGGAATTGATCAATTTAAACATCTGTGTCTGAGTTTTGGAGCCTAACGGGTCTAGCCTTCCGGAATGGAAAATTGGTTGAGGTGCAGTTGTCGGTTTTGTATACCACATTGAGTCATAAGGGCTCCTAGGACCACAAATTGTGCAGCTCTGTCATTTTGTTTAAGCCATTGATCACTGTGTTAAAGTGAAGTGTTAGATAGCCTTCCTTTTGAACTAAATTTCTTTCCAAGAAACCTTCTCGAGGGTTTGTTTGGCTAGATGTCAATACTGTCCAGTGGAAATCATCTTCTGTATGCTGTCTTTCCATGAGGTGATTGACCAGTGGTGCTGAGACAACCTTCTGACGTATTCTTGATTTATGTTGAATGATTCTTTGTCGGATCCCTTGATTTGATTTTCCTATATACAGCTTATTGCATGGGCAGATGATCCCATAGACAGCATTTTTGGTCTTACAATTAGAAAAAAATAATGTGTTTTCACTTGATGTTATTGTTCTGGAATTCAATTCCTTCAGTGGTTTTATTACAGCCCACAAGTGCCTCATTTGTGAAGTCCTTATATTCGTGCAAGAGTCCAAAGTTGTCTGCGATTACTCTTGAGTGTTGGTGGAGGGCTGTACACCTGGACTATTTGTCAGCCTATACACAGGTCTTTTCTAAGTGCAAACAATGGCCGGTCAAATGACTCATCCAGATTTGAGATTAAGTGCCAATTCTGTAAGACGATTCTTTTGAAATGGTTAGTTTGTGGGCAACATGTCAAGACTCAAACTAGATGCTCTGATGTTCTTTTTGTTTTTTTGACCAGGAGAGATTCCCAGGCGGGGGGGAGGTGCTCTTTTCATTGAGTTTTTTAACAACGTGCATGGGTAGCTCCATTCTTTGCATATTTCTAGCAAGTTTTTATCATTGTGAGAAGTTGGCCTGGCATATGCTGTCCACTAATTATAGTGGGCACCTTGCACCAGTCCAAACAACCCCTTATTGGAGATAGGTTAAAGACAACCTTATTGAAAGCTATCCTAGTGGTAGCTATGGAGAGCAGCCTTCAGGCTAAGTCTTGAAGGAATGTAAAGCAGCTTGTTTTACCAGTCTATAATCTCTTGAGTGACCAAATGAAAGAGCACCACACCAGGTATATATTCAAAATATATGTATTTATTGCTAAACACACCCCTCTAGTCTCTTTATGAGGCTAGAGTTCGAAGTACATAAGTTATAAGTTATCAAATCACAGTAATAGCACAAATACACGTTTGGGCCCTAGGGGCGTACCAAACCATATACCAATAAAGTGGTATGCGAACCACGACTGAACTAGACACTAGGCCTAGAGCCTCTAGAAGTGCTTGGACCACAAGGAACCACCCAAGGTAGTGACACAGGGGACCTACGGGAGACGCGTGCAGTGTAAATACACAACCGCGATACGCCGTTGACTTCTATGGAGAAAGTCGGGATCGGGAAATTATAGAAAAGGGACACTTAAAAGAGGACTAGGACAAAACCCTTTGAGATCTAGGACTTTGAAGAGTCTCTACCCACGGGAGCACCGGAGTACTCGTGTTACCTCACCCAGGGAAGCCGGGTGCATAGGTGCCTTTCGGGGTCGGGTTTCGTCGTCGAATCGAATGGTGATCTGCTGCAAAGTGCTGCTGGCGGCCAAGAGAAAAGTGTCCGGGTGGATCCAAGAGTGGATCGGAGTTCTGAAGAACCTGAAAGCAGAGGGGACAGAGTCTGGGTCACTAGCCAGTGACCAGGAAGGCGATGGACAGATGCCCACCGATGTTGAGTGCTTCAGGTGCGTTGACGGTTGTCTTGACTCTTCAGCCACGAGGTCCAGGAGGCGTTGTCGGCGACCAGGAGCAGGATTCAGGCTGGTACACAATGTTTGTAGAGTGCTGAGGTGTCGGCGACCGGATTGGACCCAACAAGCCTTGGCAACGGCAAGTCTCACGGAAAATGTAGATCGTCGATGGTGCAGACCAGCAAGGTCTGTGGAACTCACCCAGCAAGGGTAAGTGAGGGCAGGCCTGGAGCAACCAGGATGCCAAGTAAGAAAAGGATTGGCCTTCGTTAAGGGCTACTAGCCAACGGGCTAGCGACCGCGAAGGAGCCTCGTGACGCCGCACGTGGAGCTGGCTTACAGGACACTCGTGGAGTGGGGGCCAGTGATCTTCGGTGCAGGTGGTGCTGGAGGCTAGGGCTACTCGGAGCCCAAAGCACGACTTCTTGGGAGCCCCAGAAGATGGTGCACTTGCAAATGTGCTCGGTGTCCAGGGGTCACGGTCTCAAGTCACCCACGATAGCCACGGGCCTCAGCTTTGCTGGGGACTCAGAGTAGCCTCGGGAAGTCTGAAAATCCACCTCTGGTGATGCGATGACTTCGGCGTCCGACGGGAGCTTCAGAAATGCGAACCAGACAGATGCTTCTTTGGTGCCTGCCAAGCAGGGGAGTCACTCCTTGACCCCAAGGGAGATTCTTCAGTCCTCTAATCTTGTCGTAGAGTGTCGAAGGTCCAGGATTCAGTTTCAGAGTTTCGTCCAGGTATAATCTCATCTTGCTGTGGCAAGGGTTCCCCATTTTAACCAGTAAAACAGGGAGGGACTAACTCTATGACCCCACCTATGGGAGGGTCAAGGGAGGGGTGGCTACACCCACTTCCCTTTGTCCAGTTTCGCGCCAGAGCAGGGGCAGGTAGCCCCTGAGCTGGTTTGAACTGGCATATGCACAGAGGAGCCTTTTGCTCCCCCAGTGCAGGACTTCAAAGCACTCTAAGAGTGCACCCACCCAGCCCCAATACACATTATCCTGTCTGGGGAGGTGGTCACACCTCCCTGCAACAGGAAACCTATTGTCCAGGCCTCCCCTGCCGGAGTTTCGTCCAGCAGCAGGAGGCCAGACTTGTGTCTGTGGCAGCAGCATCCATTTTGTGATGCCAGGGCTTCAGAAAGAAGTTACCGGGTAAGCCAGAGTTAACATGTCTTTCCCTCTAGAAGGGTGGAATGCTACCCCCGCCGCTAGGATTGGCGGGGGGTAGTATTCCAAGATGTTTGACACCAAACACGACATGTTTAGGTGCAGCCATTCCAAAGTTAGCATTTTACCGCGAGGATATAATGCGCTTAAGAGTATATGGTCAGGCTGCACTACAAACAGCATCAGAGATGGTCTCCGAATGCTGCAGAGGGGCCCTGCTCATGCAGGGGCACCCTCTCACATAGGAACCATGCACTCTGCCTTTAGGATTGATAAGGCCTGCCTTAGGAGTGACTTATAGGTTTATATGTGTGTATGTATTTAGTGATATAGGTAACCTATATCACAGTAAGGGGTGCATGCACCACCTTACCCAGGCTGCAGTAGCAGACCTGTGGTGTCAGTTTGGATGGCCTTCCAGGGGTGGCACAATACATGCTGCAGCCCCTGGTAGGCCTCTGAGGTACCTATGCCCTTGGTACATAGTATACCATATACTAGGGACTTATAAGGGCACTCCAGATTCCAATCAGAGATGTGCCTAAGGCACATGGAAACGTTTTTACAGAGAAAGCAGATAGACTGGGGCCCTGAATAGCAGGATCCCAGTCCAACTAAGTCATAAACCAGCAAAACACCATAAAAAAGTGGGGGCAACCATATAGTCAGATTCCACCTTCCTACATAACCCCCCCAAACGAAAGGAGATAAGGCTAACCTTGGCCAGTTGAGCCTTCATTGACTAAGTGGTCATATAAGGAAGCACCTGCACTAGCATGGTTGCCCCCTGTCTTATGGTCCACTAAGCAATCCCTCACCCTAAGGGTATGAGAGGGTCTCCACCATGGGGAATCACTACCTGTGGTGTGCTTAGGTAAAGTACAAGGCTGGTGAGGTGTCTGAGTGGGGAAGTGAGGCCCTAGGAATGTTGGCCTCAGCTTCATCAGATCACTGGTCACCATGTATGCCTGTCTTTCCATGACTGAGTTGCACTTTGCTCTAAGGGTCAACCTTTGGCTGCCTACAGCTGGGGGTTGGGTCCCTTTGGATGGACTGCTGGAGGAAGAGGGCAGGTTTGGAACCTTCAGGTCCCAGGTTTGCCCTTGCCTACCAGAGTCCTTCTGGGGGAGGTCCCTACATAAAGGCATGGGGGATCCCTCAGTGTGTAGAGGAGTTTTCACCTGGCTAGGGCTACTAGACTGGGTGCCCCTAATCTGCTGATGGGGGATTCCTCTGGACAGGGGGCCCTGGGGGTCCACTGACCTCCCTGACCTCTGCAGCCCTGGGCTGACTGAGGCAGGGTAGAGAGGGGCAGGTTACCTGCTCCAGACTGGGTACCACCTTGGAAGGGTCCTCTGCCATCAGGGGGTGGCCAGGCCAGGCCTGACTACCTCTGTGGCAGTTCCTTCACTAGGGGTAGGGTCAGCTCCCTGAGGAGGCTGACCCTTACCTACTGTCTGGGGGAAGAAGACTTTTCTTCAACCCTTGTGCTCTCTTTTGGGGGAGAGTGGGCCATTCTTTCAGGCTCCATCTCTCCAAATTCTTGGGCTGGGGCTGTGGCCATCACAGCCCCACTAACCTTACAGGGACGCCCAACATCCTAAGATGGGTTTGGTGTTCAACTTCAGCCCAGGCTGAAATTTCCAAATCATTGCCCATCAGGCAATCTACAGGTAAGGTGGGGGACACTTCCACTCTCTTTGGGCCTGTGACCCCCTCCCAGCTGAGATTGACTATGGCCATGGGGTGATCTGTTCTGACACCATCAATGTTGGTCACCTGGTATTTAAACTCAGGTAAAAGCTGGTGAGGGGGACTAGTTTCCCTGCCACCATGGTGACACTAGCCCCTGTGTCCCTAAATGCCACAGCTTTCTGACCATTAATTATTGGCTCCAATCTGTACCTGCCCAATGCTATGGGACCCATGGTAAAGGTGGCAAATCCTATACCACCATCAGAGTCAGAGGAGTCTGTTGAGGGGTCCCTGTCTAAACTAGGGCCCACCTCTGTTCCTCTTGCAAAAGCACCTAACTTTTTGGGTGCACTACTCCCAACTGGAGGATTACTACTGGTAGTACCAGGAGGGGTGGTAGTAGTTGTGGGAGGAACATTTTCTTTATTGCCAATCCTGGGGCAACTGGGATCAGTTTTCCAGTGCCCAGGCTTTTTACAGACATGGCAATATGGTTTCTTTTCAGGAGAGGAAGGAGTTTGGGACCCACCCCCAGAAGAGGAATTTTGGGGCCCTGTAGGGGACTTATCCTTAGATTTATCCCCACCTTTCTCTTGGGACTTAGTAGAATCTTTCTTCTGGTCACCACCCTGATTTCTAGTTTTTACTCTGGTTCTGACCCATTTGTCTGCCTTCTTTCCCAATTCTTGGGGAGAGGTCAGATCAGAGTCCACCAGATACTGGTGCAAAAGCTGGTTTTGACAATTATTAAGGATCTGCTCCCTCATAATCAAATTGTACAATCCTAAAAAGTCATGCACTTTGTTGCCAATGTATCCAACCTTCCAGAGCCTTTGTAGCACAATCTACAAAATCAATCCAGTCTTGAGTCTGAGCTTTTTGGGTGTCTCTGAACTTCAACCTATACTGTTCAGTGGTTAGGCCAAACCCATCTATCAGAGCACTCTTCAAGACTGTGTAATTGTCAGCATCCTCTTCTCTTACAGTGAGGAGCTTGTCTCTACCTTTGTCTGCAAAGGAGAGCCACAAGATTGCTGCCCACTGCCTCTGGGGGACCTTCTGAACTTTACAGGCCCTCTCCAGTGCAGTTATCCATTTGTGGATGTCATCCCCACTCTGGTAGGGAGGGACAATCTTGTTTAGGTTTCTATGGTCATAAGACCTGTCCCTATCTCTAGGGATATTGCTGCCACCATGGGACTCTAGTCCCAACTTTCTTCTCTCCCTAAGGAGATCTAGGGATTCCCTATCTAAAGCCAATTGCTTTTTTCTGATTTCCAGCTGAGTTTCCTCATACTGGACCAGTCTGGCTCTCCTCTCATGAGAGGATTCCCTCCTGTGAGAGGAGATAGAGCTCCCTATGGAGGTGCCAGAGTGGTTAGACTCCTGAGAAGGAGATCTAGACTTCCTGGGCACACTCTTAATCCTTCCTGGGGGGACAAAGAGGGCATCATTCTGATCATCCTCATCATCTTCCACAGGAGGGATTGGGTTATCCAGGTCAGGGTCATTGTCACCCTCCTGGCCAGTCTCAGAGGGGGGGCTGGGGGTATTGGTACCTCTGGCCTCCTCCTCTTCCTCTGCCCCACCCTCAGATCCTGCCCCTTCAGTCCCCAAGGGCCTACTAAGGTCATAAGCCACCAACAACTCCTTGAGGTGTTGGGTGGTCGGGCTTTGGCCTGTCCTTATTTTTCTCAAGTTGCATAAAGCTCTCAATTCCAAGAATGGGAGTGTATCATACTTGGAGGGTGGAAGCTCAATGGCTTCCTGCAAGGATTCTTTGGATCCTACCCTTAAAGACATTACTAGTGTGGTGTGGTGTATGCACTACCTAGTCTAGTGTGGCCTACTAAACTCTCTTGAGTTGTAGAAAGGGTTGTGCTATCCCTTAACACACAACTCTAAGTTCAGTAGAACTTACTGTATTCTAAGCTTAAATTATATGTACCTTAGGTACCTTTAGTGGTTTTCAGTTGATCAATTCAATTGAGATTATCTGGTAAAACAATAGCAAGCTGGAATCCCACACGCTGCACACCAATGTGAGAAGTTGGCCTGGCATATGCTGTCCACTAATTATAGTGGGCACCTTGCACCAGTCGAAACAACCCCTTATTGGAGATAGGTTAAAGACAACCTTATTGAAAGCTATCCTAGTGGTAGCTATGGAGAGCAGCCTTCAGGCTAAGTCTTGAAGGAATGTAAAGCAGCTTGTTTTACCAGTCTATAATCTCTTGAGTGACCAAATGAAAGAGCACCACACCAGGTATATATTCAAAATATATGTATTTATTGCTAAACACACCCCTCTAGTCTCTTTATGAGGCTAGAGTTCAAGTACATAAGTTATAAGTTATCAAATCACAGTAATAGCACAAATACACGTTTGGGCCCTAGGGGCGTACTCAAACCATATACCAATAAAGTGGTATGCGAACCATGACTGAACTAGACACTAGGCCTAGAGCCTCTAGAAGTGCTTGGACCACAAGGAACCACCCAAGGTAGTGACACAGGGGACCTACGGGAGACGCGTGCAGTGTAAATACACAACCGCGATACGCCGTTGACTTCTATGGAGAAAGTCGGGATCGGGAAATTATAGAAAAGGGACACTTAAAAGAGGACTAGGACAAAACCCTTTGAGATCTAGGACTTTGAAGAGTCTCTACCCACGGGAGCACCGGAGTACTCGTGTTACCTCACCCAGGGAAGCAGGGTGCATAGGTGCCTTTCGGGGTCGGGTTTGGTCGTCGAATCGAATGGCGATCTGCTGCAAAGTGCTGCTGGCGGCCAAGAGAAAAGTGTCCGGGTGGATCCAAGAGTGGATCGGAGTTCTGAAGAACCTGAAAGCAGAGGGGACAGAGTCTGGGTCACTAGCCAGTGACCAGGAAGGCGATGGACAGATGCCCACCGATGTCGAGTGCTTCAGGTGCGTTGACGGTCGTCTTGACTCTTCAGCCACGAGGTCCAGGAGGCGTTGTCGGTGAGCAGGAGCAGGATTCGGGCTGGTACACAATGTCTGTCGAGTGCTGAGGTGTCGGCGACTGGATTGGACCCAACAAACCTTGGCAACGGCAAGTCTCGCAGAAGATGTAGATCGTCGATGGTGCAGACCAGCAAGGTCTGTGGAACTCACCCAGCGAGGGTAAGTGAGGGCAGGCCTGGAGCAACCAGGATGCCAAGTAAGAAAAGGATTGGCCTTCGTTAAGGGCTACTAGCCAATGGGCTAGCGACCGCGAAGGAGCCTCGTGACGCCGCACGTGGAGCTGGCTTACAGGACACTCGTGGAGTGGGGGCCAGTGATCTTCGGTGCAGGTGGTGCTGGAAGCTAGGGCTACTCGGAGCCCAAAGCACGACTTCTTGGGAGCCCCAGAAGATGGTGCACTTGCAAATGTGCTCGGTGTCCAGGGGTCACGGTCTCAAGTCACCCACGATAGCCACGGGCCTCAGCTTTGCTGGGGACTCAGGGTAGCCTCGGGGAAGTCTGAGAATCCACCTCTGGTGATGCGATGACTTCGGCGTCCGACGGGAGCTTCAGAAATGCGAACCGGACAGATGCTTCTTTGGTGCCTGCCAAGCAGGGGAGTCACTCCTTGACCCCAAGGGAGATTCTTCAGTCCTCTAATCTTGTCGTAGAGCGTCGAAGGTCCAGGATTCAGTTTCAGAGTTTCGTCCAGGTATAATCTCATCTTGCTGTGGCAAGGGTTCCCCATTCTAACCAGTAAAACAGGGAGGGACTAACTCTATGACCCCACCTATGGGAGGGTCAAGGGAGGGGGTGGCTACACCCACTTCCCTTTGTCCAGTTTCGTGCCAGAGCAGGGGCAGGTAGCCCCTGAGCTGGTTTGAACTGGCATATGCACAGAGGAGCCTTTTGCTCCCCCAGTGCAGGACTTCAAAGCACTCTAAGAGTGCACCCACCCAGCCCCAATACACATTATCCTGTCTGGGGAGGTGGTCACACCTCCCTGCAACAGGAAACCTATTGTCCAGGCCTCCCCTGCCGGAGTTTCGTCCAGCAGCAGGAGGCCAGACTTGTGTCTGTGGCAGCAGCATCCATTTTGTGATGCCAGGGCTTCAGAAAGAAGTTACCGGGTAAGCCAGAGTTAACATGTCTTTCCCTCTAGAAGGGTGGAATGCTACCCCCACCGCCAGGATTGGCGGGGGTAGTATTCCAAGATGTTTGACACCAAACACGACATGTTTAGGTGCAGCCATTCCAAAGTTAGCATTTTACCGCGAGGATATAATGCGCTTAAGAGTATATGGTCAGGCTGCACTACAAACAGCATCAGAGATGGTCTCCGAACGCTGCAGAGGGGCCCTGCTCATGCAGGGGAACCCTCTCACATAGGAACCATGCACTCTGCCTTTAGGATTGATAAGGCCTGCCTTAGGAGTGACTTATAGGTTTATATGTGTGTATGTATTTAGTGATATAGGTAACCTATATCACAGTAAGGGGTGCATGCACCACCTTACCCAGGCTGCAGTAGCAGACCTGTGGTGTCAGTTTGGATGGCCTTCCAGGGGTGGCACAATACATGCTGCAGCCCCTGGTAGGCCTCTGAGGTACCTATGCCCTTGGTACATAGTATACCATATACTAGGGACTTATAAGGGCACTCCAGATTCCAATCAGAGATGTGCCTAAGGCACATGGAAACCTTTTTACAGAGAAAGCAGATAGACTGGGGCCCTGAATAGCAGGATCCCAGTCCAACTAAGTCATAAACCAGCAAAACACCATAAAAAAAGTGGGGGCAACCATATAGTCAGATTCCACCTTCCTACAATCATGATCGAATGTAATCCTCCTTGCAAGTGCAATTTTGCCTGATCTTTTAAAATTGCCCGAATGGCAGATTGTCTTGGAGGCAGCAAGGGTGTAAGCTTGAGTAGTTGAGGGCATTATTATGATCAGTTGGTTTTGTATGCAATGAAGTCATTAACTGTTCATCTTTTTCTAGAACTTTCACATCCAAAAATGTGATGGTTCCACTATTGCTGTTGTGACACAACTTGATATCTGCAGATCTATTGTTCAACCAAGTGAAGAGCTGATTCAAGGAGTCTGCTTCCCCTGTCCAAATACAAAAGACATCATCTATATATCTCAGCCAACTTGACACTTGGTTGGAAAAAGGGTTATTCTGATAGTTGAATCGTTCCTCAAATTGAGCCATGTATATAACTGTCTGCTCTGGAGCGAAGGGACAGCCCATGGCAGTCCCTCTGACTTCTGAGAAAAACTCTAAACCAAATTTGAAACAATTTTTCATAAGGACCAATCTAGCCAATTCTGTAATGAATTTAGTAGGCACTTGGTGCTGTCTTGGTTTTGTCTTAAGGTAAATCTCAATTGCTTATTAACCATCTTCTATATCCATCTGATCTGGGGGATCTGGGTATACAGTACTATTGCAACTTCAATCTAAGCCATTTTAGGGAACATTTTGAACATTGTAGGGATCAAAATTACTATTCTCACTCCATTCTAAATCATTTTAGGGAAGGTGTTGGACCCTGAAGGGATCAAAATTCCTATTCCTATTCCAGTCTAAATTATTTTAAGGTAGGTGTTTCACACTGAAAGGCTCAAAATTACTACTGCTACTCCAATCTAAACCATTTTAAGGAAGGTGTTGGACACCGAAGGGGTCAGATTTACTATTCCCACTCAAATCTTATACATTTTGTGGAAGGTGTTGGATATTAAAGGGGTAGATTTGCTATTTTTGCTCCAATCTAAACTGCTTTTTGGAATGTGTTGGACACTGAAAAGGTCACAATTACTATTCCCACTCCACTCAGAACAATTTTAGGTAAGGTGTTGGGCACTGAAGGAGTCACCTGTAGTATTCCCACTCCATTGTAAACAAATTTGGGTAATGTGTAGGACACTGAAGGCTTCAGGATTTCTACTCCCACTCCAATCTAAACCACTTTGCAGAAGGTGTTGGACACTGAAAGGATTTACATTACTATTACCACTCCCATGTAAACCACTTTGAAGAATATTTTGGACAATAAAGGGGTCAAAATTTCTATTCTCACTCCAATCTAATCTAAACCATTTTGGGGAAGGTTTAGGACACTGAAGGGATCAGTTTTACTATTTCCACTCCAATCTAAACTACTTTGGGGAATATATTGGACACTCAAATGGTCAACCTTACTATTCCCACTCTGCTCTTAACTAGTGTGGGAAAGGTATTGTGGAGAAAGTAATTCCTAAACTATTGTTTCTCTGGCAGAGTTTTTAAGCATGCGATTAGCACAGAAGCCCGGCTAGAGAGTGGCAAAGCCTTTTGCCATTTTTACAGCTAAGTCTTTGAGCATAGGATTAGAAGTAGCATCCACACCAAGCTGAAATATGACAAAAGCCTTTTGCCACTCTACTAGAAAAATGGATGACTTAGGTGAGAACAGATTCAGAGGGTCAGTGGTGTTGTACATATGTACAATGTTCTCACAAATGATCTCATTTGAGATGTTATAAGTGTTGTTCTGAAAGCTTTGATTTCACATAGTATAAGTGATATAATATGAAAGGGTATAAGCAGTGCATCGTAAAGGTGCGATTTATAGTTATTGTACTGTGTTTAGAGAGCTGATAACACTTCATTCGGAGGTGAGTAAGTTATAGTAATTTGAAGCTGATGCGTAGATTATAAATGTATGGTATAAATATACCTTTAGAATTTCTAATAAGGCGTGGCCGAGAGTGAAGTGGTGTAGAGTAGGCCTGGGCAGAGTTTGCAGAGTTCCGCATAACTTCCGCTGTGTAGAACTCCACGAAGTACCAAAAAACTCCACCACGCTACACGGAGTTCCGCAAGCGGCAGAGTGCATTAGGTTGTGCTGTACGCACTGCTTTTTAGCACCGGATGTTTGTCCCGGGCTGGGAAATCAGCATAAACAGCACCATGCGCAAGATGGCGCTGCTTCTTTTTGCTGCTCAAGTAGATGTTCTACTCGAGCTGCAGCTTCCTCAACGTGAACAGACGGTTTCTCAACACGAGCAGTAGCTCCATCCGTGACCCCCCCGCATTGAGAAATAACGTGGGGATGTGGTCTGGAGTAAGATTTTTCACGCTTGCCAACTTAATGTTGGCGAATGAGGAAAAAACTGCTCCGCTAGGCAGAGGGGAGTTTTTTGGAACTCTACGTGCTACATGGAGCACGGAGTGGGAAAAACTCTGCAAACTCCGCAAGCGAAGCAGAATTGCATGCCCAGGTCTAGTGTACAGTGGAACTGCATAGGCCTGAGTGGCGTAGAGTGGAGTGCCATAAAGTGGAGAGGAGTAGAGTGGAAAAGCGTAGAGTGAATTTAAGTAGAGTAGAGTGGGATAGAGTGGAGTGGCATGGAGTTGAGTGGCATATAGTGAAGTGGCATACAGTGGAGTAACATAGAGTAGAATAGCGCAGAGTGGAGGGGCATAGAGTGAAGGGGTGTAAAGTGGAGTGGCATAGAGTGCAGTGGCATACAGTGGATTGGCGTAGAGTCTAATAGCACTAGTGGAGTGGCATGGAGTGGAGTGGTGTACAGTGGAGTGACGTACAGTACAGTGGAGTGGCATAGAGGGGAATAGCTTAGAGTGGAGTGGAATAGTGTAGAGCAGAGTGGCATACAGTGGTGTGGTGTAAGGGGAATAGTGTAGAACTGAGTGGTGTAGAGTGCAGTACATTTCAGTGGCATACAGTGAAATACTGTAGAATGGAGTGGCACTCAGTAAAGTGGTGTAGAGTGGAGTGGGATACAGTGATGTGGCATAGAGTGGAATAGCGTAGAGTGGAATAGCAAAGAGTGGACTGACATAGAATGGAGTGGTATAGAGTGCAGTGGTGTAGAGTAGAGTGACTTTGAGTCTAGAGGAGTAGAGTGGAATAGTATAGACAGGAGTGGCGTACAGTGGAGTGGCATAGAGTGGAATAGCGAGAGTGGAGTGGTATGGAAGGGAGAGGCATACAGTAGAGTGGCATAGAGTAAAGTGGTGCAGAGTGGAATAGTGTAGAGTGGAGTGGTGTAGTGTGGAGTGGCATAGAGTTGAATGGTGTAGAGTGGAGTGGCACAGAGTGGAGTATCAGAGAGTGGAATAGTGTAGAATGGAGGGGAATAGAGTTTTGCACAGTTGAGTGGCTTAGAGTGGAGCAGCATTGAGTGGAGTGACATGTAGCAGAATGGCATAGAATGGAGTGGCATAGAGTTGGGTGACATAGAATGTAATATCATAAAGTGGAGTGATGTAAACTGTAGTGGCATAGATCGGAGTGACATACAGTGTGGTGGCATGGAATAGAGTGGAGTGGCAAACAGTGGAGTCCCATAGAGTGGAATAATGTAAGTGTAGTGTACAGTGGTGTAGAGTCCAATGGCATACAGTGGAATACCATAGAGTTGAGTGGCATGCATTGGTGTTGCATAGAGTGGAGTTGGGTACAATGGAATAGCATAGTGTGGAGCGGCGTATAGTGCTGTGGCATAGAGTGGTGTGGCGTACAGTGGAGTGGCATAGAGTAAAGTGGCATAGACTGAAATAGCTCAAACTGGAGTGGATCAGAGTGGAGTGGCATGAAATGGAGTAGTGTAGAGAGGAATAGCATAGAGTGGATCAGCATAGAGTAGAGTGGCTTAGAGTGGCGTACAGTTGAGTGGCATTGAGTGGAGCAGTGTAGGGTAGAGTGGCATAGAGTGGAGTGGCACACAGTGGAATAGAATAGAGTGTACAAGTGTATAGTGGCGTACAATCACATAGTGTAGAGAGTAATATCGATGAGTGGAGTTGGCATAGAGTGGAATGGCATAAAGTTTTGAGGAGTACAATAGAGTGGCAGAGAGTGGAATTGCACAGAGTGGAGTGCCATAGTGTGCAGTTGAGTGGTGCAGAGTGGACTGGTGTAGAGTGGAAAATCATAGAGTGGAATGGGATTCAGTTGAGTGGCATACAGTCGAGTGGCATACAGCTGAGTGGCATACAGGTGAATAGTGTAGGGTGGAGTGGCATTGATTGGAGTGATGTACAGTAGAGTGGCGCACAGTACAGTGGGGTAGAGACCAGTGGCATAGAGTGGAGTAGCATAGAGAGGAATAGCACAGTGTGGAGTGGTGTAGAGTGGAGTGATGTACATTGTATGGTTTTACAGTGGCATGTAATACAGTGGAGTAGAATACAGTGGATTGGCACAAAGGGGATTGGTGTGCAGTGGAGTGGTGTACAGTGGAGTGGCATAGAGTGGAGTAGCGTAGAGTGAAGTGGTATAGCGTGGAGTGTGTCATGGCGTACAGTTGAATGACATAGAGTGGAGTGCTGTAGAGTGTAATATTGTAGCATAGAGTGACCTGGAATGGAGTGGCATGGAGTCGAGCGTGGTACAGTGGAATAGGGTAGAGTGAGTGGTATACAGTGAAGTCATGTATAGTGGAGTGGTATAGAGTGGAGTATCGTAGACTGGAGTGCCGTAGAGTGGAGTGGCATTGAGTAGAACAGTGTAGATCGGATTAGAATACACTGGAGTAGAGTAAAGTGGCGGTAAGTTGAATAGCATAGAGGAGTGGGCTGGAGTGGCGTAAAGTGGAATGGCAAAGAGTAGAGTGATATAGAGTCAAATAGAGTAGACTGAAGTGGTTATATAGTGAAGTGGCGAAGAGTAAAGTGCATAGAGTGGAGTGGCATGGAGTTGAATAGTGTAGAATGGATCAGCATGTAGAAGAGTGGTGCAGACTGTAGTAGCATAGAATGGAGTGGAGTGTGGTATAGTAGAGTGTAGTTTAAAGAGACATAGCGTAAAAGTGTCCAAACGGATGCAGATGAAATTAGGCAGGAATATAGATCATGGGGTAGAAAGGATAATATTTGGTATTAGCTGTAAATTGGTTAAGTAGGATTAAAGTTGTAAGTGACAAAACACTGCATGCCGATCATAAGGCAGTATATCATTGGCTAATGGCTGCTTTAGAAATTGAGGTGTTGGATGACTGGGGTATGAGCCCCGGTCAAACAACAGGTACCCTCCCTTGCAGGGAGAAACACAAAAAGTCACTAGTCATTAAATTAACCTGCGTTTAACCCTGGGTAGCTTGGCACAAAAAGTAGTCAGTCTTAACTTTGAGTCAATGTGTAAAGTATTTATGCAACACACAATCAGGAATAAAGTAAAAACACAACACAAGAAAAATCCCAAACTAATTTAGAAAAATTTTGTAAATTATTTGACACCAAAATGACAAAAATCACATCAGCAGAACAAGAGTTATGAATCTTTAAAGATTTTAGTGAAAACTAGCGTCTAAAATATCAAAGTGCCAACAGCTAACATCTAGGCATGTGAGACCAGGTCAAAGTTGAGAAAAATGACTGACTGTGAAGGAGCACGATTCGGATACAAGAAGTGGATTGGGACAGGTCAGCGCTTACCTACGGACTTTGAAGAATTTCTGAGAAAAAGTGTCTGAGAAGGTAAAGTTCAGCAGGGCAAGACTGCAGGAGGTGTCTGGGGAGGGAGTGTTGTTGTCGGATGGTCTTTTGGATTGAAGCCACAGTGAAGCTTTCAACATTCAGACTGAGTCACCAAAATGGAAGTTGAAAACCTCCAGCGGGATGAGACGGAGCGCTGGGGCCGAAGACAATTTCAAGAGGTCGGATACCGATTTAGTGAAGGTCCACTGAAAAGGATTTGGTGTTGCGGAGAAGAACGTAGTACAAAGCCACAAGGTCAATCTGACCGGCGATGCACTTTGGGCATATAAGCAAGCAGTTTGGTCCCGGTCGCCTCTTAGGTCCCAGAGAACCTTAAGGCCAACACTTGTTTAAGTCCCCCCTTTTGTTTTATGCCATCTGGGTACCTTTAGAACCACAACCAGGGGTCCAGGACGGGTTGGACACCTGGGTGGGTACAGGATATACTCAGGCTGGGTCCAGGTGCGGGTTCAAGATAGTGGGAGTCTTTTATGTCCCTGTGGCTCTGAGCAGGAGGTAAGTAACCTAGCACTTGGAGTCACTTCTGGTGGTCCTGGGTGCAGGGGAAGATGCAGGGCTCAACAGTAGGGCTGGCCTCTAAGGGTTCAAGGCAGGCTCCAGGCAGCAAAGCAGTCCTTCCAGGTTCAGCAGTCTTGCAGAGTACACAGCAGGTCACAGCAGAAGGCAGTCCTCTGAGAGTCCTTCCTCAGGCACAGTAGAGAACTGAATAGTGGGTCTGAAGGTATTATATTTATACCCTGATGCCCTTCTGCTGAAATTTTGGTGAAGCTTCTCGAAAGGTTTTTTGAAGGGCATGGAATCTCCTGACATGGCTCCAATCTGGCTGCAGTGACTATATAGGGTTGTCAGACATTTTGTGTGAAGGCAGAGCACAGGCTATTCAGTTGTAAGTGGAGCAGTGCTTAGCTCTGCCCCACCCATTCTGCCAGGAAATGGCCCATTGAGGCACACCTAATTCCTCTATTGTGTGACTGTCTGGTAGGAATGCATAAAGTCTAACTATCAGTACACCCAGTCATGTGACCAAGGCAGGCTGCAGGCACAAAAATGCCAAGGGCAGGAAAATGCCAACTTTCTAAAAGTGCCATTTTCGAAATTCTAACGAAAAATCTGACTTTACCATTAAAGACAGTTTATCATTACACTTTCATAGAAAACAAACATGCGATAGCTACCATCTACCAATTGGATATTAAAGCTTATTAATTGTAATAAGGAATCCCCAATGTTATCCAATGGGAGCAGTATGCCTCACAGTAGTGAAAAATGAATTTAGAACATGTAAAACTTAACAGTATACGCCCGGCTTTCTAATTACACAGTGCTCTGCCCTATGGACTACCTAGGCCCTACCTTAGGAGTGACATATGTGTAATACAAGGGTAGTTTAAGGCTTGGCAAGGGGATTTAAATGCCAAGTCAACAGGTCAGAATAAAACTGTATTCAGGCTGCAATGGCAGGTCTCGGACAAATTTTAGAATGTTACTTAAGTGGATGGCACAATATGTGCTGTACCCCCACTGGTAGCATTTACATGCCTTGGGTATATGGTATACCACTCTACAAGGTAAAATAAATTTGCCAATCAGGGGTATAACAATCAAACTATGTTTAGGGGAGTGAGCACAAGCACATAGCACTGGTTAGCAATGGTAAAGTGCAGAGTCTAAGGCCAACAAAAACGAATTTCAGCAAAATTGGAGGTAAGAAGTCAAAACGTTTGGAGAAGACCAGCCTAAGGCTGACAAGTCTTACAGCTGCCTTTACTAAAGTAAAAGACAACCATGTAGTTTTCAGCACACTTTAGCAGCATTCTGCCTTAAGGCCATAGATATAAGTAAATAGTTGGTTTTATTGTTGGCCCCTGCCTATTTCAACTTTATTAAAGTTGTAATAACTAGGAAATGTACTATAATGTTTCTATATATTTTTTAGAAGGTTTACAAAGTACTGCACTAGTACCTACAAAGTGCCATAGTAGTTACAGGGAAAAATAAAATATGTAAAAAATATGAAATACACTGTACTAAACTATATTTGTGAAATATAGTGTAGTACAGTGTATTTTCCTTTACAAATTATTTGTTCTACATTTTTCTAAGCAGCACAGTACTTTTTAAGTACTACTGCGGTGCTCCGTTAAATTATTTAAAAAAATGTAAATATTTAAAACATTGAAAAAACACTATAGTACACTATGGGGCACATGCATCAACGTAAGGAATTGCGATTCCTTAATAGCGATTATTAAGGAATCGCTATAAAGGACTCGCAATTCCCTATGCATGTAGGAATCGCTAAATAAATTGCTATTTCTACACATGCCCTATTAGCGAATCGCAAATTGCGATTCACTAATAGGGAATGCCTTCCTATTCATTCTCATGGGCCTAGAGGCCGATAGCAATGAATGGGAAACCACTCGCAATTTGCGATTACCAAAAAGGTAATCGCAAATTGCGCATGCAATTTCAAGGGTGCTAGGGGGCCAAAAGGCCAGCCTGATGCACCCGCAAAAATGGCATGAGTGCATTTTTCTAAGTGCCATGTGGCACACACATGCCCCTAGGGCATGTGTGTACGTCACATGGCACTTAGAAAAATGCAATTTTTAGCATTTTTCTAAGGAATTGCAAATTACCATCAACTTGAAGTTGATGGTAATTTGCGAATTCCTTAATGCAAAGTCGCATTCTCAGAATGCTTCTTGCATTACATTTAGGGAATCGCAAATTGTGATTCCCTAATTACATTCGCAAAATAGGTAATCGCAAAAATTCCGATTACCTATTTTGCAAATGGCTTAGGTCTTGATGCATCCCAAAAGGCTAATTAACAGTCGCAAACGGACTGATTCTGCGAATCGGCCTGTTTGCAACCGCTAATTAGCTTGATGCATGTACCCCTACATTTGTAAAATATAGTGTAGTACAGTGTATTTTTTGATTTTTTACCTGTATTTTTTTTAAGTACCACATTTATTTTGTTTTATTTTTTTTTAAGTATTGTGTTATCTCCTAGGTGGTACCACGGTACCCTGTGATGTTTCTTTTTTAAATATATAGAAGCTTATAAATAATCTTCCCTACCTATTACCACTTTAGTAAGTATAAGAAGGGAAAATATAAATTACAAATATCTAAGGCCCTAGGCCCCTAACCCAGAACGCAGCCAAAGTGTGGGTAAAACAACTTGACTGCCCTTTACTTTTGTAAAGGTAGCCATTAACCATTCATATGCTGCCTTGTCATTTGCAAGAACTGCAAAATTACCACAAAATTTTGCTGTATGCCATTACATTTTGCAATTTTTTTGAGGCCTCAGATTTCACTAAGATTAAGTGCCTAATAACTTTAAAAATACTTACCCTACTTACCTGTCCTAACAAAAAGGATCATCTGCACACCATTATCTATAATTCTTTCAAATGTCATGAAAATTCAACTCGCCATTTGGCTGATAAGTGCGTGTCTATGGAAAATGCGTTCGTGGAAAAACGTGTTTTGTGACCCCTTTTAGGTCGAGCCTAAGGCGGCAGCGTGCATGCGCTGCTCGCTTTGTGAGGCATGCAGTAATGCAGTATGGAGTGGAAGCTCCGTGGAAGCTCCGCCCACTCTCCACCCATTTTTTTAATTGGCTTGTGTCATTGTCTTTCGTAAATGCTGCCGTCTGATTGATTATGAGGATTGTTAGTCCCTCCTTATTAAGGCCATGTTGTCATTTGTCCCTCCCATGGCTGCTGGCCCCTTTACTTCGAGTGTTACACAGTACATTTAGACTGTGAGCACTACTTTGTATGTGCCTTCTCGCACCCTTCTCCCCCCACCTTCCCCCCGCCCACACTCCCGTGTCCGTGCTTCCGCCCACCCTCCAGTTGTCCGTGATGCAATGCAATAGGTCTCGCATAAATGCGAGTCCTATTGCATTGCAAATGCTTGTTTTTTAATGTTAACCTTCACGCTCCATGAGGCTGTGTATTTCCGTGAGACCCACATCCGTATCGCTCTCTCTTGCGCCTGTGGGTCTCTGCTCCCTCTCGCCCCTCTAATTTCCCTACTCCTCTGTTTCGTCCATGTTTCTCTCCCCGCCCTTCTGTTTCTTCAACCTTTCCTGGCCAGGCCCTCCCTGCGCACACACACGCATCAACTCTTGCCCGTCAGTGCTGAGAGGCCACACATTTCACGATCACCCCCGGGGAACCTCTGATGCTGTTCTGCAGATGTGAGACGGGCAGAGGGGCAGTTCACTTCTAGGTCCTACGTTAGTAGGAAGGAGAACGCTGTGATCCTGTGCAGTGCCTGCACCCCTGCCTCCTCTGTGGGTCACTTAAGCTGCTCCCTCTTCCCCGTTCAAAAGAGAAACAACAGGCAGTAGGGCTGCATCTTATCATAGCTGACCGCGCAGCTTAGTAGGTTCAAGCTCCTTCTGCAGTGCTCTATGTACAGTGCAATAGCTTTGTCATCACGCTTGACTGCATCAGCCTGTTATCCTTCCAAAGTTTTTAAAAAAACGAGATCCACTGAGCAGCTGTTTCACGATTTTGCAGGGCTTCTCAAAAAGCTATGTAAAAGATGGGGGTGTATTACTGTCGTTCAACCTCCCATCCCCCACACCTCCAAGAGCAGAGAATTTGGCAGGGCAAGGCTCCCCTGCTCATGAAATTGGACATCAGACAGGGCAGCATTACCCAACGCTGGGTGGACGCGGATGATGTAAAGTCTGGCACAAGAGTGCACAGCTGCCAAAGGGCCTTGTGTCACGCATGACCACTTCAGCCAGCCCTAGATCTCCACACAACTATCTGCATGCTGGGACTTTTCAAACCCATGCAGGTACCGCTAAAAACAAAACAGCATGCCTCGGACAGCACAGTGCTGTTGGGTCAAAAAGAGCAAGGACTGACGGAGGGTGTCCCTTGACAGCTACTGTTGCGCCACCTGGCGGTGAGCTTGTCCATCGCCAAGGAATTCTGCCATCTCATCTCAGTCTCCTTCTGCCAACTCACTGAGGCCGACTGACAAAGGATCTTGCGCCTCACAACCAAAGATGCCTGCATAAGAAGCTCAACTTACTGTGCATCAGCAGAAACCTGCTCAGATGTAACTTGATCATATGCTTTACAATACGATTTTCTTAATTTTAATAATTGTATCTCATTAGGGAGATGGTGTGGCGTACGGCCTGAGCTGCCAACTTTGGAGCTGGGGAACCCAGGTTTAGTCTCCCAATTTGCTTCTGCTTTTCACTGCAACCAGGCTGCTTCTACTTTAATCTTTTCCAACTGTAGTGCAGCTCTTTGCTGCTACCAGATTGTTGTTAGTTTACGCTACTTCCAGGATGCTGCTAAGGTAAGCTGCCTTCAGAGAGATGCAACTTCATGCAGTGCCATGGGGACGGCTAGCTTTCACTATCCCAAGGTGCTGCTGTGTTATTTTAGATTGTTCCATAGCGCTTCGCCTACTTTATGCTGCCCCTGTGGCGCTGCCACTGGACGTTACTCTCAAGGTGCTGCATATCTTCGCTGTCCCCGGGTAATGATCCCTCACACTGTTACCAGAGTGCTGCAACTGGGAGTGCTTCTGTGTTAGGCTGTTCAGATGTGCTGCAACTTTACTTTGACCCCGAGGGAGCTGGTACTTTACATGCTGCTCTGAACTGCTGTTCATTTTAGAAACAGTGGGATATAATCAGCTTTTACCCAAAAAAACATAAATACAGTTTCTTTCTGCAGCCTGGTAATGGCACTTTGTTGTATTCGGAGCCAGCTCTCATCTGATTTTTAAGACCTGCAGTGATTTTGAAAGTTTGTAATCCGTGTTTGGACAGGAATACAAGTAAAATAGAAAGAAGTTTGAGGAATTGTTCCCTTTTTTTCTTTCAGTGTTTGGATTAATGTTTTACTAAATGGAAGTGCTATTTCCCCGCAGCCCGCCCTCGGATCAATGTAATGCGCTCTTACCAATGAGTTATACAAAAATAACACTTTAAATAAGTACTTCTCAGTGCAGTTCGACAATATGCCTATGTGTCCTTATGTAATGTAATTGGGGCTCTTGTTAAGTGCTCCAAAACCTGCAAGTCTAGTTTGCGCTATATAAAACTGCAAAAAAACAAAAAAACGTTCACGTTAAAGAACACTGGATGTTGTAGCACCCAGGATAATGTGCTGCATAGCTAAAAACTTATAAGGTCCCAAAGGCGAGACCTATTGCATTGCAAATACTTGTTTTGTTTGCACCCCCTTAACCAATCATCATTAAACTTTGCATCATCTGCCAATGTAGGAAAATTGTAATAGAACAGTGGGAAACCCAATATACCCTTGGAGGTTTGGGCAAATAAACAATTGTTAACATAAAGATACCTACAAGGGATTTTGTTTACTTAAACTTAGTTCAATTTCTTATAGACTTCTTATCTATTGGTCAAGCCCCAATTGGTAGCTTAACTTTGCAAAAGTCAACACATCAATGCTAGTGTACTTAAAATTAATATCAACAAATAAAATTAAAAGACAATTTTAGAAAAGCAATTCATCAAACAATTCAACAAACAATTCAAGAAACAATTCGAAAAACAATTCGAAAAACACGGGTATATCTTTCTTTCAAAATATACAATTTTAATGTAAAACAAGAATGCAAGGGGTACATTCAAAAACTATGCAACACTATGATAGAGGATACAAAAAAGGGGCCTACAAATCATAAGTGTGATCATCTATTCCAAAAAATATATAAATAGAGGAAAAGAAACTAAATTGAAAGCAATTCCTCAGACGCCTTAGTTGTTGGGAAATAGATGCAAGAGTCGACGTTTCGGTCTGTCGTGGCAATAACGTCCATCAGACCATCTTCAGGACATATACAAGTTTATAAAACAAGTCCCTCAAATAATTATTCAGCTAGTTATGTCAACCCAAAGTTGGTTGAACAATGAAGTTGAAGACAGGGCCTTATAACTAGACTCCTCTCTTAATCGAAAATGCAAATAATTTATGGCGAATTTAAACCATAGGGAATCAGGTGTAGTTTCTCCACTCTGACAAGGGAGACAACAGTCTAATGGACACGTCTTCCCCGGGTTCACGTAATTTATAACGAGACTCCACAAGCTAACTTTGTATGCGGCAGTCCCGTGAGGAGACAAATCATTGTCAAATTAGTGTGGAGTCTCGTTATAAATTACGTGAACCCGGGGAAGACGTGTCCATTAGACTGTTGTCTCCCTTGTCAGAGTGGAGAAACTACACCTGATTCCCTATGGTTTAAATTCACCATAAATTATTTGCATTTTCGATTAAGAGAGGAGTCTAGTCATAAGGCCCTGTCTTCAACTTCATTGTTCAACCAACTTTGGGTTGACATAACTAGCGAATAATTATTTGAGGGACTTGTTTTATAAACTTGTATATGTCCTGAAGATGGTCTGATGGACGTTATTGCCACGACAGACCAAAACGTCGACTCTTGCATCTATTTCCCAACAACTAAGGCGTCTGAGGAATTGCTTTCTAATTTAGTTTCTTTTCCTCTATTTATATATTTTTTGGAATAGATGATCACACTTATGATTTGTAGGCCCCTTTTTGTATCCTCTATCATAGTGTTGCATAGTTTTTGAATGTACCCTTTCATTCTTGTTTTACATTAAAATTGTATATTTTTGAAAGAAAGATATACCCGTGTTTTTCGAATTGTTTTTCGAATTGTTTCTTGAATTGTTTGTTGAATTGTTTGATGAATTGCTTTTCTAAAATTGTCTTTTAATTTTATTTGTTGATATTAATTTTAAGTACACTAGCATTGATGTGTTGACTTTTGCAAAGTTAAGCTACCAATTGGGGCTTGACCAATAGATAAGAAGTCTATAAGAAATTGAACTAAGTTTAAGTAAACAAAATCCCTTGTAGGTATCTTTATGTTAACAAATGTAGGAAAATAGCAATAGGTCTGCAATGGTTTGTGGATATTCAGCAAATGGGTGCAAAGTTAATAACGGTCAAAAATCTGAGGAATTCCTATCTCTGGGAATCTTCACTATAACTACAATGTAGGACAGTTTATTTTTCTGTTTTTTCTACATTTTTTTTGTAATCTTTTTTCAGTACCACGTTTATGTTTTTAACGTTTTTTTTAACACAGCCAAAGTGGGGGTAAATTAACATGGCTGCCCTTTACTTTTGTAAAGGCAGCAATTAACTATTCATATACTGGCTTGTCATCGACAAGTACTGTGAAATTGGGTAGATAATGAGAGGACTGGATTCACTGAGTTCAGCAAGTGCAAAGCCAGTAAAATTGGCATGAACATGAAGTACATTACTGACTATAACAATTGGATAATAACTATAAATCAGAGAATAACATGTGAAACACAATATGTAGTGTATGTCATCTATTGGGAATAAGTTCTAAAACATGTAGGGAGCACCATTTGTTCCTTACAAATGAGAATCTTTCCACACAAAAGGGCAGTACAGAACAGACATAGCAGCTACGCCATTGTGAAACACTACATGCAACATCATAATAGAGAGTGGAACACTATGAGATACCATGACATAGCGGCAATCAAGTGTAGATAGAACAAGGGAGCTCCACTGCATGGAATTCAAACTCAGAGTAAGACTCAGAACTAAAATACCACATGGACTGAATAAGGATGATTAATTGCATGTACACCTCTAAGGATGGAAAGCCACTATGAAATGAATGCATTCCAC
Source organism: Calotriton arnoldi (assembly GCA_963921515.1). NCBI lineage: Eukaryota > Metazoa > Chordata > Amphibia > Caudata > Salamandridae > Calotriton > Calotriton arnoldi. The sequence continues at coordinate 147,893 of CAWUFW010015811.1, read as the reverse complement.
AGTTTTTATGAGATCTCAAACATCTAATATTCAGTAGAGTCCCAATTGAATCCCTTATATGAGAGACATAATTAGTATTAGGATGCTGACCACTTAGGCCAACATTTGAACTGGTTCCTGGGTGATTCAAATATGGAATTCAGTGGGGTGTTATATACATATTGATTGACCACTGAGGTCAATGAGAACGCATTTTTTAAATCGCTTTATACGATTAACAGAAATAAAAATTAAATGTATTAATGTGGTTTACAGCACGGTAAGCACTAATGAAATAAGTTGATACCATCATCTGTCATAAGGTCAGTGGAAGTCCATACCGCCCTATTTTATTTCCTTGTAGGAGCAACAGCGCTGTTTTGGAGTTGCCTGGCCCCAGGTCTCATGGCACCATCTCTACAGTGGTCCTGCTTGCTTTTAATGGTTTTATGGTTTTTATTTCCCCCAATTTGTTTTGACTTAACTTTATTTTACTAGTACATCACAGGATGCAGGGGAGCCTGCATCCTGCAACAGGGGTTGCTAGACTCAAGTTAATCCTTTTGAGTTCTCCTCACCTGTTTTTAGTCGGACACTGTAGCAGTGCTGCACTTTAGACACACACCCTGACATGCCCTCCTATGATGGGCTTCTTAAGACGGGAGAGATCGTGTCCGCGCAGCCTGTCATAAGGTCAGTGGAAGTCCATACCGCTATAGAGCTCAACTTTTTTACTGAAACGTGGCCAGACCTGTCTTTGAGTCCTGAGATGACTGGTTTTGCGATCTACAGGCTGGATAGAGAGCACAAAAAAGGATGGGGGTTAGGGGTTATTTACCACGATGGGTTCGCAGGCTTGCCTACCCCTGCACCTCACACCGACTTTGAGGGCCTCATCTTCAGCTTAGCACATAAGGCTTGGGGGCTTCCCGCATCACGGGGGATCTTTATTGCTGTTTCTAAGACTGGAGGGGAGAGACTACAACTCCCAGTGAGCCACGCCGCCTGCATGCCACCAATGACGTTGCCCTAACGCGCCAGGAGGCGCACATAAGGCTTGGGGGCTTCCCGCAGCGTGGGGGATCTTTATCGCTGTTTCTGAGACCGGATGGGAGAGACTACAACTCCCAGTGAGCCACGCAGCCGGCGTGCCGCCAATGACGTTGCCCTAATGCGCCAGGAGGCCCACATAAGGCTTGGGGGCTTCCCGCAGCATGGGATGTGAGCGGGCGTGCCCGGGCCAAGGGCAGGCCCATCTGCGCCTGTCCATGGCAGGACAAGGCTGGGCCACCCCCCTTGGTTCTACAGGAGCGGATAAGAACCGGTAAGAACTATTTCTTTTTTTCCCACTGCCCTTTATGAATAAACTTACTTGTGGGACAATGGGCAAAAGGAAACTACCGCTCACTACTGGGAAGCAGTCCACGAAAAAAGCACCTATTACCAAGTATCTGAAAAATGCGATGGGGTTGATCGATAATGAGATTACTTAAGTTGAGGAGCAATTGGCGGCCACTAAAATGGCATTGGATGCTGCTCTAAAAGAGTCGGGATCAGAGTGTGGGCCAAATTTCAGTATTAGTGGCAACTGGGACTGAAAGGGAATCAGTTATAGAGGCACATGGATCCAGTGCAAATAAAGAGGTTAATAATTCGAGAGTGGCTAACCCCTGTATATCAACGTCCCTTCTGGACATATCGGTGCTATCTATTTATTCAGACTTGGTCTCTCCACCAGCCAAAAAGTCAAAACAACAAACACTGATAACCATCCATCATACCCTCAGTAAAACAGATAGCAAATGTTAAAGCTAAGCCAAAGAAAGGGAGAAAAAAAATCCAGAGGTGGCAAAAGGCACGGGGACCTGTGAAACCACGAACCATGTGCAAAATGTGCAAAATCTTGATATGCTTTTTAAAAAATTGCACTGTAAAATTGACAACATTTAGCGACGCTTGATGTCGGAAATTAAATTAGTGCAAAAGGATGTCACCTATTTAAGAGATCTGGTTACAGAATTATTACCATTAAAATCTATGCACAAGGCAACTCCTACAAGTAAATCAGTTGAGAGGCCAAAAGAAGGACTAAGTACCACAGGTACCATCGGCAAAATTCACCCGAAGCTGATATTATCACCAAAGGATTGCACTAGCACACAACTTGTGGCAGAACCCAAGGTCAACAAGGCTAGCAGTATTAACCCCTAAGGACTGTTGGCGCTAATCAAGGGAATAAAGGGAAAAGGAACCTACGACCCACGATCTTTAGCAAGGCCACTCTCCATCTACCACCCCAGGCAACTCCCTATGTCATTGTCCTGAAAAATGTCCCGAAAATTGAAGACAATAATATAGAGTCATGGGACACTATGAAAAACCAGGTCATGCACTGGTTTTCTTCAAAGTCTAATTTTGGCATTAATTTACTACATCAGAACATTATAATGATTAGAAGAGTGAACTAGGAGTGCAGCATTAGAAAATCATGCCAGGGAGATTGTGTGGTTGTGAACTTCCGAAGTAGGGAGTTGGTGGGGTCCGTGACGGAAGAACTCTTAAACAAATTCATTGCCCATGCATTCACCATAATGCCTAGGGGTGAACCTGCTGGGAGGTGAAGCAGTGTGATCCCACATTTGTTTCCTGTTTAAAAGGCTCCCTCGAGCAATTTGAGCTGACGAGCTCGTGGAGAGGCACCTGCGTGCCTTGAGAGGTACTGTGAACCGAGAATATTTTGGCAGCCTGCTCAGCAACCCCCAATATTTGAAATGTCTAATCTCTACTGATGACAAATAAAAATCCAGAAACACGTATATAGAGATGGCCAGCACTAATCTGCACCTACCTGGTGAAACACTCGAGAAACTTTGCAAGTACACACACTTGGCGAACTGCATTCACCATAATGCCTAGGGGCGAACCTGCTGGGAGGTGAAGCAGTGTGATCCCACATTTGTTTCCTGTTTAAAAGGCTCCCTCGAGCCATTTGAGCTGACGAACTCGTGGAGAGGCACCTGCGTGCCTTGAGAGGTACTGTGAACTGAGAATATTTTGGCAGCCTGCTCAGCAACCCCCAATATTTGAAATGCCTAATCTCTACTGACGACGGACAAAAATCCAGAAACACGTGTATAGAGATGGCCAGCACTAATGTGCACCTACCTGGTGAAACACTCGAGAAACTTTGCAAGTACACACACTTGGCGAACTGCATTCACCATAATGCCTAGGGACGAACCTGCTGGGAGGTGAAGCAGTGTGATCCCACATTTGTTTCCTGTTTAAAAGGCTCACTCGAGCCATTTGAGCTGACGAGCTCGTAGAGAGGCACCTGCGTGCCTTGAGAGGTAGTGTGAACCGAGAATATTTTGGCAGCCTGCTAAGCAACCCCCAATATTTGAAATGCCTAATCTCTACTGACGACGGATAACAATCCAGAAACACGTGTATAGAGATGGCCAGCACAAATCTGCACCTACCTGGTGAAACACTCGAGAAACTTTGCAAGTACACACACTTGGCGAACTGCATTCACCATAATGCCTAGGGGCGAACCTGCTGGGAGGTGAAGCAGTGTGATCCCACATTTGTTTCCTGTTTAAAAGGCTCCCTGGAGCCATTTGAGCTAACGAGCTCGTGGAGAGGCACCTGTGTGCCTTGAGAGGTACTGTGAACCGAGAATATTTTGGCAGCCTGCTCAGCAACCCCCAATATTTGAAATACCTAATCTCTACTGACGACAGATAAAAATCCAGAAACACGTGTATAGAGATGGCCAGCACTAATCTGCACCTACCTGGTGAAACACTCGAGAAACTTTGCAAGTACACACACTTGGCAAACTACATTCACCATAATGCCTAGGGGCGAACCTGCTGGGAGGTGAAGCAGTGTGATCCCACATTTGTTTCCTGTTTAAAAGGCTCCCTCAAGCCATTTGAGCTGACGAGCTCATGGAGAGGCACCTGCGTGACTTGAGAGGTACTGTGAACCGAGAATATTTTGGCAGCCTGCTCAGCAACCCCCAATATTTGAAATGCCTAATCTCTACTGACGACGGATAAAAATCCAGAAACACGTGTATAGAGATGGCCAGCACTAATCTGCACCTACCTGGTGAAACACTCGAGAAACTTTGCAAGTACACACACTTGGCGAACTGCAATCACCATAATGCCTAGGGGCGAACCTGCTGTGAGGTGAAGCAGTGTGATCCCAAATTTGTTTCCTGTTTAAAAGGCTCCCTCGAGCCATTTGAGCTGACAAGCTCGTGGAGAGGCATCTGCGTGCCTTGAGAGGTACTGTGAACCGAGAATATTTTGGCAGCCTGCTCAGCAAACCCCAATATTTGAAATGCCTAATCTCTACTGACGACGGATAAAAATCCAGAAACACGTGTATAGAGATGGCCAGCACTAATCTGCACCTACCTGGTAAAACACTTGAGAAACTTTGCAAGTACACACACTTGGCGAACTGCATTCACCATAATGCCTAAGGGCGAACCTGCTGGGAGGTGAAGCAGTGTGATCCCACATTTGATTCCTGTTTAAAAAGCTCCCTCGAGCCATTTGAGCTGACGAGCTCGTGGAGAGGCACCTGCGTGCCTTTAGAGGTACTGTGAACCGAGAATATTTCGGCAGCCTGCTCAGCAACCCCCAATATTTGAAATGCCTAATCTCTACTGACGACGGATACAAATCCAGAAACACATGTACAGAGATGGCCAGCACTAATCTGCACTTACCTGGTGAAACACTCGAGAAACTTTGCAAGTACACACACTTGGCGAACTGCATTCACCATAATGCCTAGGGGCGAACCTGCTGGGAGGTGAAGCAGTGTGATCCCACATTTGTTTCCTGTTTAAAAGGCTCCCTCGAGCCATTTGAGCTGACGAGCTTGTGGAGAGCCACCTGCATGCCTTGAGAGGTACTGTAAACCGAGAATATTTTGGCAGCCTGCTAAGCAACCCCCAATATTTGAAATGCCTAATCTCTACTGACGACGGACAAAAATCCAGAAACACGTGTATAGAGATGGCCAGCACTAATCTGCACCTACCTGGTGAAACACTCGAGAAACTTTGCAAGTACACACACTTGGCGAACTGCATTCACCATAATGCCTAGGGGCGAACCTGCTGGGAGGTGAAGCAGTGTGATCCCACATTTGTTTCCTGTTTAGAAGGCTCCTCGAGCCATTTGAGCTGACGAGCTCGTGGAGAGGCACCTGCGTGCCTTGAGAGGTACTGTGAACCGAGAATATTTTGGCAGCCTGCTCAGCAACCCCCAATATTTGAAATACCTAATCTCTACTGACGACAGATAAAAATCCAGAAACACATGTATAGAGATGGCCAGCACTAATCTGCACCTACCTGGTGAAACACTCGAGAAACTTTGCAAGTACACACACTTGGCGAACTACATTCACCATAATGCCTAGGGGCGAACCTCCTGGGAGGTGAAGCAGTGTGATCCCACATTTGTTTCCTGTTTAAAAGGCTCCCTCAAGCCATTTGAGCTGACAAGCTCATGGAGAGGCACCTGCGTGACTTGAGAGGTACTGTGAACCGAGAATATTTTGGCAGCCTGCTCAGCAACCTCCAATATTTGAAATGCCTAATCTCTACTGACGACGGATAAAAATCCAGAAACACGTGTATAGAGATGGCCAGCACTAATCTGCACCTACCTGGTGAAACACTCGAGAAACTTTGCAAGTACACACACTTGGCGAACTGCAATCACCATAATGCCTAGGGGCGAACCTGCTGTGAGGTGAAGCAGTGTGATCCCAAATTTGTTTCCTGTTTAAAAGGCTCCCTCGAGCCATTTGAGCTGACGAGCTCGTGGAGAGGCATCTGCGTGCCTTGAGAGGTACTGTGAACCGAGAATATTTTGGCAGCCTGCTCAGCAAACCCCAATATTTGAAATGCCTAATCTCTACTGATGACGGATACAAATCCAGAAACACATGTACAGAGATGGTCAGCACTAATCTGCACATACCTGGTGAAACACTCAGAAACTTTGCAAGTACACACAGTTGGCGAACTGCATTCACCATAATGCCTAGGGGCGAACCTGCTGGGAGGTGAAGCAGTGTGATCCCACATTTGTTTCCTGTTTAAAAGGCTCCCTCGAGCCATTTGAGCTGACGAGCTTGTGGAGAGGCACCTGCATGCCTTGAGAGGTACTGTGAACCGAGAATATTTTGGCAGCCTGCTCAGCAACCCCCAATATTTGAAATGCCTAATCTCTACTGACGACGGATAAAAATCCAGAAACACGTGTATAGAGATGGCCAGCACTAATCTGCACCTACCTGGTGAAACACTCGAGAAACTTTGCAAGTACACACACTTGGTGAACTGCATTCACCATAATGCCTAGGGGCGAACCTGCTGGGAGGTGAAGCAGTGTGATCCCACATTTGTTTCCTGTTTAAAAGGCTCCCTGGAGCCATTTGAGCTGACGAGCTCGTGGAGAGGCACCTGCGTGCCTTGAGAGGTACTGTGAACCGAGAATATTTTGGCAGCCTGCTCAGGAACCCCCAATATTTGAAATACCTAATCTCTACTGACGACAGATAAAAATCCAGAAACAGGTGTATAGAGATGGCCAGCACTAATCTGCACCTACCTGGTGAAACACTCGAGAAACTTTGCAAGTACACACGCTTGGCGAACTACATTCACCATAATGCCTAGGGGCGAACCTGCTGGGAGATGAAGCAGTGTGATCCCACATTTGTTTCCTGTTTAAAAGGCTCCCTCAAGCCATTTGATCTGACGAGCTCGTGGAGAGGCATCTGCGTGCCTTGAGAGGTACTGTGAACCGAGAATATTTTGGCAGCCTGCTCAGCAACCCCCAATATTTGAAATGCCTAATCTCTACTGACGACGGATAAAAATCCAGAAACACGTGTATAGAGATGGCCAGCACTAATCTGCACCTACCTGGTAAAACACTCGAGAAACTTTGCAAGTACACACACTTGGCGAACTGCATTCACCATAATGCCTAGGGCGAACCTGCTGGGAGGTTAAGCAGTGTGATCCCACATTTGTTTCCTGTTTAAATAGCTCCCTCGAGCCATTTGAGCTGACGAGCTCGTGGAGAGGCACCTGCGTGCCTTGAGAGGTACTGTGAACCGAGAATATTTCGGCAGCCTGCTCAGCAACCCCAATATTTGAAATGCCTAATCTCTACTGACAACGGATACAAATCCAGAAACACATGTACAGAGATGGCCAGCACTAATCTGCACATACCTGGTGAAACACTCGAGAAACTTTGCAAGTACACACACTTGGCGAACTCCATTCACCATAATGCCTAGGGGCGAACCTGCTGGGAGGTGAAGCAGTGTGATCCCACATTTGTTTCCTGTTTAAAAGGCTCCCTCGAGCCATTTGAGCTGACGAGCTCGTGGAGAGGCACCTACATGCCTTGAGAGGTACTGTGAACCGAGAATATTTTGGCAGCCTGCTCAGCAACCCCCAATATTTGAAATGCCTAATCTCTACTGACGACGGATAAAAATCCAGAAACACATGTATAGAGATTGACAGCACTAATCTGCACCTACCTGGTGAAACACTCGAGAAACTTTGCAAGTACACACACTTGGCGTACTGCATTCACCATAATGCCTAGGGGCGAACCTACTGGGAGGTGAAGCAGTGTGATCCCACATTTGTTTCCTGTTTAAAAGGCTCCCTCGAGCCATTTGAGCTGACGAGCTCGTGGAGAGGCACCTGCGTGTCTTGAGAGGTACTGTGAACCAAGAATATTTTGGCAGCCTGCTCAGCAACCCCCAATATTTGAAATGCCTAATCTCTACTGACGACGGATAAAAATCCAGAAACACGTGTATAGAGATGGCCAGCACTAATCTGCACCTACCTAGTGAAACACTCGAGAAACTTTGCAAGTACACACACTTGGCGAACTGCATTCACCATAATGCCTAGGGGCGATCCTACTGGGAGGTGAAGCAGTATGATCCCACATTTGTTTCCTGTTTAAAAGGCTCCCTCAAGCCATTTGAGCTGACAAGCTCATGGAGAGGCACCTGCGTCCCTTGAGAGGTACTGTAAACCAAGAATATTTTGGCAGCCTGCTCAGCAACCCCCAATATTTGAAATGCCTAATCTCTACTGACGACAGATAAAAATCCAGAAACAAGTGTATAGAGATGGCCAGCACTAATCTGCACCTACCTGGTGAAACACTCAAGAAACTTTGCAAGTACACACACTTGGCGAACTGCATTCACCATAATGCCTAGGGGCGAACCTGCTGGGAGGTGAAGCAGTGTGATCCCACATTTGTTTCCTGTTTAAAAGGCTCCCTGGAGCCATTTGAGCTGACGAGCTCGTGGAGAGGCACCTGCGTGCCTTGAGAGGTACTGTGAACCGAGAATATTTTGGCAGCCTGCTCAGCAACCCCCAATATTTGAAATACCTAATCTCTACTGAGGACAGATAAAAATCCAGAAACACGTGTATAGAGATGGCCAGCACTAATCTGCACCTACCTGGTGAAACACTCGAGAAACTTTGCAAGTACACACACTTGGCGAACTACATTCACCATAATGCCTAGCGGCGAACCTGCTGGGAGGTGAAGCAGTGTGATCCCACATTTGTTTCCTGTTTAAAAGGTTCCCTCAAGCCATTTGAGCTGACGAGCTCGTGGAGAGGCATCTGCGTGCCTTGAGAGGTACTGTGAACCGAGAATATTTTGGCAGCCTGCTCAGCAACCCCCAATATTTGAAATGCCTAATCTCTACTGACGATGGATAAAAATCCAGAAACATGTGTATAGAGATGGCCAGCACTAATCTGCACCTACCTGGTAAAACACTCGAGAAACTTTGCAAGTACACACACTTGACGAACTGCATTCACCATAATGCATAGGGGCAAACCTGCTGGGAGGTGAAGCAGTGTGATCCCACATTTGTTTCCTGTTTAAAAAGCTCCCTCGAGCCATTTGAGCTGACGAGCTCGTGGAGAGGCACCTGCGTGCCTTGAGAGGTACTGTGAACCGAGAATATTTCGGCAGCCTGCTCAGCAACCCCCAATATTTGAAATGCCTAATCTCTACTGACGACGGATACAAAGCCAGAAACACATGTACAAAGATGGCCAGCACTAATCTGCACATACCTGGTGAAACACTCGAGAAACTTTGCAAGTACACACAGTTGGCGAACTCCATTCACCATAATGCCTAGGGGCGAACCTGCTGGGAGGTGAAGCAGTGTGATCCCACATTTGTTTCCTGTTTAAAAGGCTCCCTCGAGCCATTTGAGCTGACGAGCTTGTGGAGAGCCACCTGCATGCCTTGAGAGGTACTGTAAACCGAGAATATTTTGGCAGCCTGCTAAGCAACCCCCAATATTTGAAATGCCTAATCTCTACTGACGACGGACAAAAATCCAGAAACACGTGTATAGAGATGGCCAGCACTAATCTGCACCTACCTGGTGAAACACTCGAGAAACTTTGCAAGTACACACACTTGGCGAACTGCATTCACCATAATGCCTAGGGGCGAACCTGCTGGGAGGTGAAGCAGTGTGATCCCACATTTGTTTCCTGTTTAAAAGGCTCCCTCGAGCCATTTGAGCTGACGAGCTCGTGGAGAGGCACCTGCGTGCCTTGAGAGGTACTGTGAACCGAGAATATTTTGGCAGCCTGCTCAGCAACCCCCAATATTTGAAATACCTAATCTCTACTGACGACAGATAAAAATCCAGAAACACATGTATAGAGATGGCCAGCACTAATCTGCACCTACCTGGTGAAACACTCGAGAAACTTTGCAAGTACACACACTTGGCGAACTACATTCACCATAATGCCTAGGGGCGAACCTGCTGGGAGGTGAAGCAGTGTGATCCCACATTTGTTTCCTGTTTAAAAGGCTCCCTCAAGCCATTTGAGCTGACGAGCTCATGGAGAGGCACCTGCGTGACTTGAGAGGTACTGTGAACCGAGAATATTTTGGCAGCCTGCTCAGCAACCTCCAATATTTGAAATGCCTAATCTCTACTGACGACGGATAAAAATCCAGAAACACGTGTATAGAGATGGCCAGCACTAATCTGCACCTACCTGGTGAAACACTCGAGAAACTTTGCAAGTACACACACTTGGCGAACTGCAATCACCATAATGCCTAGGGGCGAACCTGCTGTGAGGTGAAGCAGTGTGATCCCAAATTTATTTCCTGTTTAAAAAGCTCCCTCGAGCCATTTGAGCTGACGAGCTCGTGGAGAGGCATCTGCGTGCCTTGAGAGGTACTGTGAACCGAGAATATTTTGGCAGCCTGCTCAGCAAACCCCAATATTTGAAATGCCTAATCTCTACTGATGACGGATACAAATCCAGAAACACATGTACAGAGATGGTCAGCACTAATCTGCACATACCTGGTGAAACACTCGAGAAACTTTGCAAGTACACACAGTTGGCGAACTGCATTCACCATAATGCCTAGGGGCGAACCTGCTGGGAGGTGAAGCAGTGTGATCCCACATTTGTTTCCTGTTTAAAAGGCTCCCTCGAGCCATTTGAGCTGACGAGCTTGTGGAGAGGCACCTGCATGCCTTGAGAGGTACTGTGAACCGAGAATATTTTGGCAGCCTGCTCAGCAACCCCCAATATTTGAAATGCCTAATCTCTACTGACGACGGATAAAAATCCAGAAACACGTGTATAGAGATGGCCAGCACTAATCTGCACCTACCTGGTGAAACACTCGAGAAACTTTGCAAGTACACACACTTGGTGAACTGCATTCACCATAATGCCTAGGGGCGAACCTGCTGGGAGGTGAAGCAGTGTGATCCCACATTTGTTTCCTGTTTAAAAGGCTCCCTGGAGCCATTTGAGCTGACGAGCTCGTGGAGAGGCACCTGCGTGCCTTGAGAGGTACTGTGAACCGAGAATATTTTGGCAGCCTGCTCAGCAACCCCCAATATTTGAAATACCTAATCTCTACTGACGACAGATAAAAATCCAGAAACAGGTGTATAGAGATGGCCAGCACTAATCTGCACCTACCTGGTGAAACACTCGAGAAACTTTGCAAGTACACACACTTGGCGAACTACATTCACCATAATGCCTAGGGGCGAACCTGCTGGGAGGTGAAGCAGTGTGATCCCACATTTGTTTCCTGTTTAAAAGGCTCCCTCAAGCCATTTGATCTGACGAGCTCGTGGAGAGGCATCTGCGTGCCTTGAGAGGTACTGTGAACCGAGAATATTTTGGCAGCCTGCTCAGCAACCCCCAATATTTGAAATGCCTAATCTCTACTGACGACGGATAAAAATCCAGAAACACGTGTATAGAGATGGCCAGCACTAATCTGCACCTACCTGGTAAAACACTCGAGAAACTTTGCAAGTACACACACTTGGCGAACTGCATTCACCATAATGCCTAGGGGCGAACCTGCTGGGAGGTTAAGCAGTGTGATCCCACATTTGTTTCCTGTTTAAATAGCTCCCTCGAGCCATTTGAGCTGACGAGCTCGTGGAGAGGCACCTGCGTGCCTTGAGAGGTACTGTGAACCGAGAATATTTCGGCAGCCTGCTCAGCAACCCCCAATATTTGAAATGCCTAATCTCTACTGACAACGGATACAAATCCAGAAACACATGTACAGAGATGGCCAGCACTAATCTGCACATACCTGGTGAAACACTCGAGAAACTTTGCAAGTACACACACTTGGCGAACTCCATTCACCATAATGCCTAGGGGCGAACCTGCTGGGAGGTGAAGCAGTGTGATCCCACATTTGTTTCCTGTTTAAAAGGCTCCCTCGAGCCATTTGAGCTGACGAGCTCGTGGAGAGGCACCTACATGCCTTGAGAGGTACTGTGAACCGAGAATATTTTGGCAGCCTGCTCAGCAACCCCCAATATTTGAAATGCCTAATCTCTACTGACGACGGATAAAAATCCAGAAACACGTGTATAGAGATGGCCAGCACTAATCTGCACCTACCTAGTGAAACACTCGAGAAACTTTGCAAGTACACACACTTGGCGAACTGCATTCACCATAATGCCTAGGGGCGAACCTACTGGGAGGTGAAGCAGTATGATCCCACATTTGTTTCCTGTTTAAAAGGCTCCCTGGAGCCATTTGAGCTGACGAGCTCGTGGAGAGGCACCTGCGTGCCTTGAGAGGTACTGTGAACCGAGAATATTTTGGCAGCCTGCTCAGCAACCCCCAATATTTGAAATACCTAATCTCTACTGAGGACAGATAAAAATCCAGAAACACGTGTATAGAGATGGCCAGCACTAATCTGCACCTACCTGGTGAAACACTCGAGAAACTTTGCAAGTACACACACTTGGCGAACTACATTCACCATAATGCCTAGCGGCGAACCTGCTGGGAGGTGAAGCAGTGTGATCCCACATTTGTTTCCTGTTTAAAAGGTTCCCTCAAGCCATTTGAGCTGACGAGCTCGTGGAGAGGCATCTGCGTGCCTTGAGAGGTACTGTGAACCGAGAATATTTTGGCAGCCTGCTCAGCAACCCCCAATATTTGAAATGCCTAATCTCTACTGACGATGGATAAAAATCCAGAAACATGTGTATAGAGATGGCCAGCACTAATCTGCACCTACCTGGTAAAACACTCGAGAAACTTTGCAAGTACACACACTTGACGAACTGCATTCACCATAATGCCTAGGGGCGAACCTGCTGGGAGGTGAAGCAGTGTGATCCCACATCTGTTTCCTGTTTAAAAAGCTCCCTCGAGCCATTTGAGCTGACGAGCTCGTGGAGAGGCACCTGCGTGCCTTGAGAGGTACTGTGAACCGAGAATATTTCGGCAGCCTGCTCAGCAACCCCCAATATTTGAAATGCCTAATCTCTACTGACGACGGATACAAAGCCAGAAACACATGTACAAAGATGGCCAGCACTAATCTGCACATACCTGGTGAAACACTCGAGAAACTTTGCAAGTACACACAGTTGGCGAACTCCATTCACCATAATGCCTAGGGGCGAACCTGCTGGGAGGTGAAGCAGTGTGATCCCACATTTGTTTCCTGTTTAAAAGGCTCCCTCGAGCCATTTGAGCTGACGAGCTCGTGGAGAGGCACCTGCATGCCTTGAGAGGTACTGTGAACCGAGAACATTTTGGCAGCCTGCTCAGCAACCCCCAATATTTGAAATGCCTAATCTCTACTGACGACGGATACAAATCCAGAAACACGTGTATAGAGATTGACAGCACTAATCTGCACCTACCTGGTGAAACACTCGAGAAACTTTGCAAGTACACACACTTGGCGTACTGCATTCACCATAATGCCTAGGGGCGAACCTACTTGGAGGTGAAGCAGTGTGATCCCACATTTGTTTCCTGTTTAAAAGGCTCCCTCGAGCCATTTGAGCTGACAAGCTCGTGGAGAGGCACCTGCGTGCCTTGAGAGGTACTGTGAACCAAGAATATTTTGGCAGCCTACTCAGCAACCCCCAATATTTGAAATGCCTAATCTCTACTGACGGCAGATAAAAATCCAGAAACACGTGTATAGAGATGGCCAGCACTAATCTGCACCTACCTGGTGAAACACTCAAGAAACTTTGCAAGTACACACACTTGGCGAACTGCATTCACCATAATGCCTAGGGGCGAACCTGCTGGGAGGTGAAGCAGTGTGATCCCACATTTGTTTCCTGTTTAAAAGGCTCCCTCGAGCCATTTGAGCTGACGAGCTCATGGAGAGGCACCTGCGTGCCTTGAGAGGTACTGTGAACCGAGAATATTTTGGCAGCCTGCTCAGCAACCCCCAATATTTGAAATGCCTAATCTCTACTGACGACGGATAAAAATCCAGAAACACGTGTATAGAGATGGCCAGCACTAATCTGCACCTACCTGGTGAAACACTCGAGAAACTTTGCAAGTACACACACTTGGCGAACTGCATTCACCATAATGCCTAGGGGCGAACCTGCTGGGAGGTGAAGCAGTGTGATCCCACATTTGTTTCCTGTTTAAAAGGCTCCCTCGAGCCATTTGAGCTGACAGCTCGTGGAGAGGCACCTGCGTGCCTTGAGAGGTACTGTGAACCGAGAATATTTTGGCAGCCTGCTCAGCAACCCCCAATATTTGAAATGCCTAATCTCTACTGACGACGGATACAAATTCAGAAACACGTGTATAGAGATGGCCAGCACTAATCTGCACCTACCTGTGGAAACACTCGAGAAACTTTGCAAGTACACACTTGGCGAACTGCATTCACTATAATGCCTAGGGGCGAACCTACTGGGAGGTGAAGCAGTGTGATCCCACATTTGTTTCCTGTTTAAAAGGCTCCCTCGAGCCATTTAAGCTGATGAGCTCGTGGAGAGGCATCTGCGTGCCTTTAGAGGTACTGTGAACCGAGAATATTTTGGCAGCCTGCTCAGCAACCCCCAATATTTGAAATGCCTAATCTCTACTGACGATTGATAAAAATCCAGAAACACGTGTATAGAGATGGCCAGCACTAATCTGCACCTACCTGGTGAAACACTCGAGAAACTTTGCAAGTACACACACTTGGCGAACTGCATTCACCATAATACCTAGGGGCGAACCTGCTGGGAGGTTAAGCAGTGTGATCCCACATTTGTTTCCTGTTTAAAAGGCTCCCTCGACCCATTTGAGCTGACGAGCTCGTGGAGAGGCACCTGCGTGCTTTGAGAGGTACTGTGAACCGAGAATATTTTGGCAGCCTGCTCATGAACCTCCAATATTTGAAATGCCTAATCTCTACTGACGACGGATAAAAATCCAGAAACACGTGTATAGAGATGGCCAGCACTAATCTGCACCTACCTGGTGAAACACTCGAGAAACTTTGCAAGTACACACACTTGGCGAACTGCATTCACCATAATGCCTAGGGGCGAACCTGCTGGGAGGTGAAGCAGTGTGATTCCACATTTGTTTCAAATTCATTGAGCCTATTTACCAACAGGATGAGTCCATAACTGCTGTCCCTCTTGGATATTTTTATAGACCCAGAAATGAACTCATAAATAGTAAAGAGAACATACCTCACAGTTTTGACCCATTTTCGATCTATCCCTTGCATAACAGGTTTGCTCCCCTAAGAGGTTGTAGTGAAACCGATTGACAGAGGGAGAACATTGGTCGAACATTAGCCTTTAACAAGGATTATATCGCCACCTGTAATACAAAAAAATGTGCCCCAAGTCTACTAACACAGGGGCCTCAAACCATTGTGTCCTGGAACGTTGCAGGGATAAAAAATAAGTTAAAAGATGGGAAATTGCTAAAAATGATACAGGATTGCACCTTAATTTTGATGCAAGAAACTTGGCACACTGAACCTTTTTTTATTAATGGGTTTAAAACGATTTCTACACAAGCCACCCCTTCTAGGGCGGGGAGAGCTAAAGGTGGCTTAGCAGCCTTAATTTCAGTAACCTCACCACTAATGCTAGGGAAAGCCCACACCACGTCACAGTTCTATCAGTTTTTACATTTTCGTTCTGAGGGGAAATAGTCCATCATTGTAATACATTTTTATATCTATGTTTTCGATAGTACAAGACAAAGGGGAATTGTGACATTAGAAGACGAATTAGATAACTTTTTAAAGGGGGTGGGAGAGATTATCTACTGATCTGGGCTGGTGATTTTAATAGTGAAAAGTGTCAAGTTTTAACTGGAGAACAATGCGGACACTGCGATCAACTTGGTGACCCAATCCTTCACTTCCCACATATTTCCTATGCAGAAGCAATTAATTCCATTATTTATAAATATAACTTAGAAATCATGGAGCCGGAACATGAAGGAGAGATAATCACTCAAACATATGAAGGGGCGAGATCTTCCTCGATCATAGACCACATCATTGTATCGTGGAACTGCAAGGGCTTAGTGGAAAAAAATGTCATTCATGCAAGTCTGTTTAGTGACCATCACCCGTTATTTTTTATCCTGAAGCTAAGCCTGCCTCGGCAAGAAAGGGGAAGGCAGCCGACATAGATATTGAAACACAAGGTAGTAATGGAGTCTCTATTAAATGGTCAGGCGTGAACCCAACTACATTTATGAAAAAATTTAATAGGGAAAAAACAAAAAGACATTAACACCTGTTTGGATAGCTCTTCCGTAAACACAGATATTGTATGCGCCTTTCACAATATCATGACTGAAATCGCTGGTGAATTAAAAATGAAAAATAAGAAAAATAGTAACCACACCCCAGATGGTTCGATCAGGAGTGTTCAAAGTTAGATAGGGAACTAAAAGCAGCCCTAAAAGAAGACCCATGGATAGTGAAAAGATCAGCTCCTTAAGGAAAAATTATAAATACACCCTGAATTTATGGAAAGCAGAAATCCGAGAGAAGGCTTGGGAAAAATTGATTCAAGCTGCAGAGACATGCGACTCGATTTTATTTTGGAAAACGATAGAACACCCTTTTTTAAGGATACAAAAGTGGCAAAAATAGATACCCTTGTAACACCTGATGAATGGACAACGCACTTTGAGCGTATTTTTAATCCGGACGATGAGATCACCACAAAAGATGGTAACAGTAATCTTTTTTTAGTGGAAACCGTTAAGATAGCACCCATCACCTTGGACGAAGTTAAAAACACCTTAAACAAAAGTGCAAATCGCAAAGCTGCAGGACCAGACGGGGTACCTATTGATGTTTTTAAACATAACATAGATTTTTGGTCACCGATTTTATTAAGTGTTTTTAATGCTACTATAGGAGGAGGAAGCATAATAGTACCTATTTTTAAAAAAGGCGACAGAGGGAAAGCTAAGTGCTATCGCACCATATCCCTTCTCGATTCTACATCCAAACTGATGGGCAGAATTATGTTGGGAAGATTGGAAAGCTGGGTAACTGAGTATAATATCCTAACTGAGGCTCAGTATGGATTTAGAAGGGGTATTGGGACAGTGGAACAGTGTGTAAACCTCGAGCTATTAATAGGGAAATACACCCTAGCAAAGGAAGGCCAGTTGCACCTCTGCTTCGTCGACCTCACCAGTGCTTTTGACCTGGTTAACCATGCTAAACTATGGCAAACACTGGAAGGGTTGGGCGCTCCGAATGATATTATGTTTTTTTAGCGCAGATTTATACCTTTTTAACTTCTAGAGTACGGTTTGGCACAAAGGGCGAATGTACCCCTGATTTTAGAGTTACTCTGGGAATACGACAAGGATGTGTTTTAGCGCCCCTTTTATTTTCCTTATATATTAACAATGTTGATCTATTTTTATAAAACCTAAGCGTCGATGCCCCCAGAGTTGGCACACGGTCTACCCCAGTACTCCTATACGCAGACGATGCGGTCTTGTTGTCGTGAACTGCGAATGGTTTACAATGTTTAATAGAAAAATTCACCTATTTCATGACTGAAAAAGATTTACAGTTTAATCTTAGCAAAACTTTCATCATGACTTGCGAGAAAGTAGAGCGACGAACAGGCAACATCACGTGGGAGGTGCCCAAATCAACAGAGTAACATCCTTTACTTATATGGGTATCCTTTTCGATAGGAATGGTTCGTGGGGTGCACATATTGACCTATGTAAGCTGAAATTTTTACGATCATGTGAGGACATTTTTAGATTTTCTACAAAAATAGGCAACAAACCGGTACGGGAAATCCTCACACTGTATAGGAGTAAGCGTATTTCAAGCCCATGCTATGGTGCAGCTATATGGCGGAGGGCTAACACAACCCTGTTACAAATCCAGGAAAATACATTTTTAAAAATGGTGTTGGCAGTCCCAAGTTCCACTGCCTCAAACATAGCTCACAAAGAGCTGTGCGCCCCCTACATTAGTGATTTTATAAGCACGGCAGCACTTACTTTTTGGCATGGAATTAGGACAAAAGATGAGACTAAGTTTACTAAGGATATAATAACGGATTGCCTTACCCTTGACCATAGTAGGAATATTCCCTGTTTAGAGTATATTCATAATCTTTTAAAAGAATGCAAGGTGGACTCTGATCTCCATGAGCCAACGTCCATCCAGGATTATAGCAAAAGAGACCTAAAGACAAGGCTAGTCACTTCTAGGGAATGTGTAAGAGATGAGGAAGCTGGTCTAAAACAGAGTGTTAAATCTTACTGTGAGCGCCCATTATCGGTGGGCATCCAACCACACCTTATCTCGGTAAGAAACATACAGTATAGATTCTATTTGACCAGGCTAAGATTGGGCTCCCTACATTACCTAATAGCTTTCCCTAGTTCGGGAAAGTGGAGTCATAATCTCCCAAACTGCCCTTGTGACGGAAAGTCCCCTTAGTCCACGCTGCATTTTATTCTCTTTTGTAGTTTTTATCGGGACATTCGGAAATTTGTGTTAAAACCACTTTTTTTAGATAATAAGCTATATTCTTATAAACATGCTTTTAATTATATCTGTAGCTTGGAAAACGATAAAATTAGAAATGCAGTTATTGTTTTTATACAAATGGCAATCAGGAGAAGAAAGGACAATTCACTTTTAGAAGCCTTGACATATGAAAAACAAGACGTTTGAAATACTTGAAGGACAACAATTCTAGGCCCGATATTAGTCACTGCCTTGCACTTATTGCACTTTATCATGTAAGCTCCTTTGTCTATATAAGCTAAATGAACATGAAAAATGTAACTTGTACTGCTCCCTGACCTTGAGCCTAAGTTCATATAAATGTAGTTTTTATAGGGTAATGATGTGTTCAATATCTGTACGGATCAAAATGTTTTTATATGCTTATTTTATGAATGCTCTTATTAATCATGATCAATTCTGTACCGGCTAAATGTTTTCGTGTTATTAATTGTTTCTTTTTTATAAGATATTAACTATTATTGATATTGGAGTAGTAATCTGTATAGAAATTTGTAGACGGAACGCCTGAACGTAAGAAAATCTTTTTAGAATGATGTTATCTTTTTGATTAGAATGCTTTTATGGTTGTATATTATGCACCGAATAAAGCTTGATTGAATTGAATTGAATTGATGGATTCTCCTATGTATCCATACCCCTATCCAACAAGGACTTATCTGTCAAGGAAAAACAGAAGGCTGTTCTGCAATACATAATGCATGTCACATCTGAACTATTTGCAAATAAAGGAGAAGACTTGGAAAACACATTTCTGAAACTGACTTTGTTCTTTGTTTATTATTGTCTAATATGCAAGTATTCAGTGGTGCACCATTTGATTTTTATTGCAAGCTATAGACCTAACTCTAGGCTTCCGTTCCCAGCGAAGGTAATTGAGAAGGAAATGAACTCTCAATTAGTAATTTTCCTGGACAACAAACAACTGTTGGATGACTCCCAATTCGATTCCATAAAGGACAATCCATGGAATCTGCCCTGATCATTGCCACCAAAATGATTAGGGCTACAATAGATAGAGGGGGAAATGCCACCCTCTCTCTACTTGATTTGACCACGGCTTTTGACATGGTCAATCATGACCTGATCAATCGGTAAGAGGGTCTGGGGATTGAGGGTATGGTCCGTCCTTATTTATATCTTTCCTGACAGATGGAATACAAATAGTGACCCTGGAGGAATTTTCATCTCCTCTCTTTTCCATGCTGTGCAGTGTCCCCCAGGGTTCAGCATTAAGTCTAACCCTGTTCAACATTTATGTCACCCCATTGGCTGCTCTTGTTAAGTCTTTTGGGTTGTTGCTGGTATCTTATGCAGATGACACTAAGATTGTAGTGTCACTTTCCAGTAATGTCCCAAATTTGAATGAGACCTTTCGCAACTGTATGAGGGAAGTCAGCATATGGATGGATAACAACTGTCTTAAGTTGAACTCCTCCAAGACTGAGGTTATCCTCTATGGGAATAATATCTCTGTCTGGAACCCATCTTGGTGCCCACTGAACTGAGTCCACTCCCAGTAAAAAAACTAAAAAATCTGGGAGGACTGATCAATGATAGAATCATTTACAAGACCCAAGTAAACAAGATAATTTCCATCTCTTGTTACCTACTCCATGTTATCAGGAAGATAGCACAGTTTCACCCACTTAACCTGTTGAAGACAGTAGGCTTGGCCCTTGTAGTGTCCAAAATGGATAATTGTTATGGCCTTTACCAAAACTTGCATAAAGTTGCCTTAAAAAAAACTCCAAACACTCCAGAACTCAGCAGCTAGGCTTCTGATGAAAATACTCAGATTTCAGTCTGCTTCTCATGCCCTACAGAGGCTACACTGGCTCCCTATCCAAATGCTAATAGTGTTTAAGGCTCTCTGTAATACATATAAAGCACTTCATGGATCAGGCCCAGCCTATCTGCGAGAGAAACTCAGAAGGTATGTCCCAGGGAGTTACCTCTCGATATAAAAAATGTTCCTTTTCTTTTGAAGTTTTGCAAGTCCTTAAAGATTTGGCTCTTCGGAAATTACTGGCTATGGACCTCCCACCTACCTTAGGCTCCAGTGCCAAGTCACCTCAGGGCACAAGAAATCAAATGAAATCAAATCATCAATATGGAATGTGTAACTGTGACTCGTGACGATTCAACCATAATTGCACTAAGCAATAATTCAATGTAATGGGGTCAACAGAACAACAGCACATAAATGTGAGAGACCCTTGCAATCAATAATTAAACATCAATGCATTGCTGTTTTCAAATGTGTGTTACATTGAATTTTATTGCAATTTTCGTTATATACTACATTTCATAGAATGCTCCATTATGAACATGATTGGCTTGTATATATAAAAGGTAAACAGGTGATGGACTCACTAACCGTGCTAAAGACTATGTTGGTCGAAACGCGTCGGTGTCTGTCTCAAGATCTAATTAAACTGTCTTAAAAACTTGAAAATCCTGGAGTGCAACATATTCTGTTTTGTTGAACGCATGTAACGCAGAGAAAACACACTGCCAAAGTAAACAACTGTAAAAGCAATCTGTCGGTGTGGCTCATTCTTCCAAAACTGGAGAAAGAAGGTTTGGATACAGAGCAAATATATATATTATAACTACCTATTGGCTGTCGCCAGTAGGAGGATATATATATAATATATTACCTATATATAGATATTACCTACTGGCAGTCGCCAGTAGGTAGTTATAGTTAGGACCTAGTTTCCATAGGAAAAGTGTTTTTGATTTGCCAATATCTTTGGCGCCGTTTGACAAATCTTCGCGAAATATTCAAAACTAATCAGGCGCTCTGGTCAGCTCCTGTCTTAAAGGTTTCGGGGTGATTCGTCAAGCGGGGCCTGAGAAAAAAGGGGGTCCTAAAACACGTTTTCCCCATGTTAATTTCCACAGCACCTTTAGACACGGCTACAGCCCGAACTGCTTAACGGAATTACACCAAACTTGGCAAAAAGGTAGCTCTTGGTTCAGAAAGCGCCCTTTTTTAAATGGTGTAAATCCGTTCAGTAGTTCCTGAGAAATTAAAAAAATAAAAATATCGATATCTGAGCACCGAGGAGGAGCCGCAAATCCTCCAGAGCACGAGCTTCAATCTGATTGGCCATGAACACTCCAAACCAGGAAGTGTTGGCAGCCATCTTGTGACGCGGTAACCGAGTCACAAGAAAAAGGTAAAACAAAGATAAAAAACAAGAAAAGGGGGCAGGGTTACATCTCCCCACATGGAACGTCAGGGGACTAGGGGACCCCCGTAAATGTAGGCAAATACTTACTTATCTCGATAGGCATCAAATTCACATTGCCATGCTGCAGGAGACTCACCTTGATCCAAATCGTACTCCTATTTTTGCCATCAGGTGGGCCGCAGACCGCGCTTTCTCCTCGTACTCCACCAACTCCAGAGGCACGGTGATTCTTGTTAAAAAGAATACTCCTTTCATTCTAGGTGGGAGGTATCATGAGTCACTAGGGATGAGCTGCATGCTCTGGGGTACACTGGGAACGCAATCTGTCACACTAGTGTGTTGTTATGGGCCGAATATAGATGACCTGGAATACTTAACAGCTCTTTGGGGACGCATACTTCAGGTAGGCTCCACTCACATTATCTGGGAGGGGACTTCAACACAGCATTTCACCCTGCTCTAGACAGATCTAACCCTCTCCCTTCCTATTACACCAAAACGCAAGGCGCACTGGAGGACATGTTCTCTGCTCACGGACTCACAGACGCGTGGTGGCATGTGCATCCGGGTGGGAGGGAAGGCACCCATTACATGGCGGCACATTCATCTTGGGCTCGCTTGGATTACTGGGTAGGTTCCCGAGGCGTTGTTTCGTGGATTGATAAAGTTGAGCACCTTGCCAGGACTTATTCCGATCATGCCCCAGTTCGCATGGCAGTTGCACCCCCCAATTCGATCGCTACTCCTAAATGTTGGAGACTAATGCCAGAGGCTCTGTTGGACGCTGCCCTCAGGGCTGAGTTGGGAACAGAAATCACTGATTTTTTCCAAAGGAACATAGACTCTGTCGTGAAGGTGGGCACGGTCTGGGAAGCCTTTAAAGTCACGATAAGGGGGTCATGTGTTGCCAAGAGCTTCAGTGTCTTACGGGACATCTGCCGCAGTTTGGGGACAGTTGAGGTGGAGCTGAAACAATTAGAAAGGGAGCTATGGAGGGATGCCTCCAGGCCTCAGCAAGCAACATTTAGAGATAAGCTCTCAGAATACAAAGACACTGCTGACCGGGAGGCTCGATTTCGGGGGAAGTATTTTATAGCGCGCAAATATGGGGAGGGCGAGCGCCCAGGCAGAGTCTTACCAATGGAAGTTCGACTGCCCAGGTTCTCTAATTATGTCCTTGAAATCCAGGATAATATTGGCACGCTTCATAGAGACAGTCTTGATATCCTTAAAGTCTTCACCGACTTTTATGCTGATTTATACAGTACCCGTAGAACCGAACCTCCGGACTTTTCAATATACTTAGGAGAAGTAGCTCTGGGCTGGTTGGGAGATGTTCAGGGAGAGTTTCTTGCCGCACCACTTGAAAATGATGAGATACGTGCTGCAATTATGCAGATGAAGTCAGGGAAAGCCCCGGGTTCAGACGTCCTCCCCATTGATTTTTATAAAACATACATTGATCAACTACTCCCCATACTTAGACGAGTATACGAGGAAGCCCAGGAGCTAGAGACTCTTCCGTGCTCGATGAGAGAAGCCCTTATTACCTCACTCCTGAAGCCTGGTAAGCCTGCGAACGCTAATGGAGAAACTAGTTCTTCCGGACCAGGCTGGGTTCATTCCAGGCCGGGCGACATCACATAATCTGCGTATTCTCTTCTCTATTTTACAATCGGTAGACCCTCAACTGGCTTTGGTGGCAGTCTTTTTAGACGCCACAAAAGCCTTCGATTCCGTTGAATGGGATTATTTATTTGTTATCCTTCAATGCATGGGGCTACCTAAAGGGTTCCTGTCATGGATACGCCTCTTATATACTGGTCCGGAAGCAAGGGTTTTAATTAATGGCCATTCCTCTCCTCCCTTTTCCTTTACCCGGGGTACCCGGCAGGGATGCCCGCTCTCTCCCCTACTTTTTGCGCTGGCTATTGAGCCCCTTGCGGCCAAAATTAGGCAACACCATCATGATAAGGCATTCCGCTGTTTTCTCCGCCCAATACTCATCTCCCTCTATGCGGATGACATCACTTTATATGTTAGAGAGCCACACCACAATCTTGATCCATTGCTCCGGGAGTTTGTTCGCTTTGGGGGGCTCTCTGGAATCCATATCAACTGGGTGAAGTCTCAGATTCTCCCCCTTACTCCCTCAGTGACGACATTTGCCCCTGATTTTCCAATAGAGTGGTGTGCTGATGAAGTGAAATACCTAAGGATACGCATCACGACTGACCGTGAGGAGCTGATGCGTCTCAATTATGGCAGGACTTTGGAGGGCATCAAAAGCAGTGTCACGAGTTGGATTGCTCTTCCTCTCTCTCTTGCAGGACATACTTCCCTCATAAAAATTATTGTCCTCCCCAAATTACTCTACCTTTTTTTAAATATTCTGTATGACCCGGGCAGACATTTCTCCTCTGCACTCCGTTCGGAACTGATACAGCTAACTTGGGGTGGCAAACAACCCCAGCTACAGTGGGACACACTCACTAGACCCTATTCCCAGGGAGGGTTTGATATCCCTAACTTTGAGCTCTACTATCTTTGCGCGCAGGCTCATTACGCTAATTTTTGGTTTCACCCCCCCAAATACATGCCGCAGGTAGCAACGGAGCATTGGTTGTCTGACCCCATACCGCTAGAGGGTGCCATTTTGACTGCCACAGCGCTGCGAGAGGCTGACCCGACGCCGATCGCCTGCACGGTGAAGGCATGGCAATGTATTGCCAAACGTCTACAGGCCCCCATGCTGTGCTCCCCTTTACTTCCTCTGGTTTATCACCCTAAGATGCCGGTCTTACAGGAAGGCATTTAAAAAACAAAACAAAGCTAAATACGATATCACTTGCTGGGGGGTATCTCTACCTTAATGGTAAATTCTGCACAATACAACAGCTGTTTTCAACACAACCACCCTCTCCCATGGACATTTTTCTATATGTTCGTGTGCGACAAGGCATTAAAAAGCACACACCTGCATACCCTCTGGAGCCCCCAGAGGTCGCTCCACTGCGCATGATATTACGTACTGACGCTGCTTCCCATTTAGTTTCTACACTGTATCATAGCCTATATACCAATCTGGACTCTACCCATTGCGCTGCCAGAGACAAATGGACTGCTGAGATGGGACATGAAATCACTGACAAGCAATGGACATACTGCTGCAGACAGACAGAATAAGTCTCATCTAGTAGCCGACTACGCATCACTCATTATACATTTTTACATCGCACTTACTACACCCCGGCCAAAATGCGTAGATTTAAATTGCGCGATAGTGACAAATGTGATCGGTGTGGTACGGCAGCAGCATATTTCCTGCATCTTGCCTGGGATTGTAGCGTTGTGCTCACAGCATTGGAGCAGATGACTTCACTGTAACTCCCGTTTTCCCCTTTGCTGGCCTTATTGGGATTCATGGAGAATTTGACTGTGGCACATCGGAAATTTGTTTCATTTGGCCTCCTTTTGGCTAAAAGAAGAATAGCATGTAGGTGGGGTTGGGGCACGGCACCCAAATTTAAGGAATGGATCAGCGACATGTTATTTTGGCAGGAACAAACATTCACCTTTGCAGACCTTCTCCCCCCACATCGCGCCCTCGAGATATTTGGGACCCCTTAAAGGCATATTTACTTGCACATCCAGTTGATACCACAAGCACTACACGTGCCTCCGGATCAGGTCGAGGGTGAAAGACCTTTTACCGCCCTTACACGTTGTCTACACATTATAAGCAGAGATTGTAGACTCCGCTTGCACAGATTAGTTCTCTGGTTACAGTAACGGGTCTGGCATATATGAACATTGCTTCAGTGATTATTGCTTTGAATGTTGATTTGGACGATGTAATGTACTTATCTATTATCTCGATCTCTTTTTTTTCCCCTTTTGTAATTATGTCTCTACCTGTGCATTATAACTGCTGTACTGGTTATATGTTCTTACAAAACCTAAATAAAGTTTAAAAACAAAAAAGGGGGCAGGGTAGAAACACCCTGACCCCCTAGGCCTGCTCAGGGGGTCCCACAGGGACCCCCAGGGCCCAAAAAAGCTTTTTTTTTTTTTAAATCGTCCGAATTCGCGGTGGGTGCGCGAATCCGGCTGAGAAAATTTAAAAAAAAGAAGCGCGGGCTCCCGCGCTTCGTTTTCCTTATGCGACCGGGTGGGCCAGGTCCCAGTGGCAATGTGGAATTATATAGTGGGGCCCCATGGGGGCCCCACAGCCCCGGGGACGCCACCTCTCCGGGCTTTATGCATAATGTGCGGGGGGCACGCACCCCCCCCCGCAGCCCCGGGAACCACCAAATCCCTGGGGCTTGTAAAATAAGGTGTGGGGGGCTCCTGCCCCCCCAAGCCCCGGGGACCGCCCAGCCCCGGGACATTGCTGTTTGCTATGGCAGGGCGGGAGCACGGCACCCACCCCGCCATAGCAAACACTGCTTTGCTTCGTTGAAGCGAGAGCAGGAAACCTGCTCTCGCTTCAACAAAGCAAAGCAGAATTGCTTTTGGGCAAGGGGAGCTGCATGTTAGCAGCTCCCCTTGCCCAAAAGCAATGCCGGCTCCTGCGGTAGGCGGGGAGCCGGCTGGGACTGCGGGGGCATTGGGGCTCCCCTGCGGTCCCCAATGTGAGGGCCGGCCCCGCGGGATGGGGTCCCCGAGACCAGAAGTGACCTGGGAGGGGGCCTCTCAGCCCCCCTCCCAAAAACAAAAAAAAAATGAAAAAAGCTGGCCAGGCCCCGGTGGATGGGGTACCCGGGGCCAGAAGTGGCCCGGGAGGGGACACGAGGCCCCCCTCCCCTTTTTCAAGACATCTTTTAAAAAAAAAAATAAGGCCAGACCCTGGGGCATGGGGTCCCCGTGGCCAGTATTGGCCAAGGGAAGGGGGCCATGCGGCCCCACTCCCGTACTTACAATTTAAAAAAAATAAATAATGAGGCCAGGCCCACAGTGGATGGGGTCCCCAGGGCCAGAGGTGGCCCAGGGAAGGGGGGCCACGCGGCCTCCCTCCCGTAACATAAAATAAATAAAAAAAGAGGCCATACCCCGGGGGATGGGGTACCTGGGGCCAAAATCGGAATCGGAAGGGTCAGGCCCTGGGGGATGGGGTCCCCAGGGCCCCAAAAATACTAAAAAGGGGGCCACACAGCCCCCTTCTAAAAATATATTTAAAAAAGCCGGCATTTCGCCAGAAGCCCTGCCACCTCCCTGCACCAGTCTGCAAACGCGCCCCCTGGCGCGTTCTAAGTTGGGGAAGTAAGTACCCTTGAATACTGAGGGTCCCTGGGGGCCAACTAGCCCACCAGGTACCTCCAGTAAGTGCCACACAGCTGGATTGCAGAGAGGTGGTCCAAGGCCACGCCCCTTTTTACACCACTCTGCAAACACACCTCTTTGCGCACTGCTGGTGGGGCGATGAGGTCCTCTTGTGTCCTGAGGACCTCAGGACACAAGTGGACCTCATCCCCCGAGCAGCAGTGCGCCAGGAGCCGCGTTTGCAGAGTGGTGTAAAAAGGGGGTGTGGCCTCGGACCACTCTCAGCAATCCAGGTGTGTGGTGCTTACTGGAGGTACCTGGTGGGCTAGTTGGCCCCCAGGGACCCTCAGGAATGAAGGGGACTTAATACCCCAACTTAGAATGTGCCAGGAGGCGTGTTTGCAGAGTGGTGGGGAAAGGGGGCATGGCCTTGGACCACTCTCAGCAATCCAGGTGTGTGGCGCTTACTGGAGGTGCCTGGTGGGCTAGTTGGCCCCCAGGGACCATCAGGAATGAAGGGGACTTAATACCCCAACTTAGAACGTGCCAGGACGTGCATTTGCAGAGTGGTGGGGAAAGGGGGCGTGGCCTTTGTCCACCTCTTAGCAATCCCACTGTGTGGGGCTTACTGGAGATAAGAGGTAGGCTAGTTGCCCCTTAAAGGACCCCCAGCAGCGAAGGGGACTTCAATCCCCATCCAAAAGCATGCCAGGGAGCGCGTTTGGAGAGTGGTGGGCAAGGGGGCGTGGCCTGCTATGAGAACTTAGCAATCCTGCTGTGTGGGACTTACGGGAGGTAATAGGAGGGGTAGTTGGCCCCCAAGGATGTCCTTGGGGGCCAACTACCCCTCTTTTTACCTCCTGTAAGTCCCACACAGTGGGATTGCTAAGACGTCTTCGGAGGCCATGCCCCCTTTCTTCACCACTCTGCAAACACGCCTCCTGCCAGACTACGGGATGGGGGATGAAGTCCAATTTACTCCTGAGGGACTTTGGGGGCCAAAAAGCCCTCCTCGTACCTCCTGTAAGTCCTGTGCAGAGGAATTCCTGAGCGCTGGTCGGAGGCCCAGCACCCTTTCTCCACCACTCTGCAAACGCGACTACTAGTTAAAGAAGTGTTTGCAATATAATAGGTTTCGCATTTGCGAGAATAAGAGCTATTGGCATTGTAAATGTAAAAGCTTTTTTACTAATGTTTTTTGGAGTGGAGTGGATGTACGTTGTGTGTAGTGGAATTATGTGGTATGTTGTGCAGTGAAATTATGTGGATAGAAAGTATGTGGTATTTATTTTATAGGAATTATGTAGAGTGGGATTATATGTTATGGAGCGTAATTATGTGGTATGGTAGTCTGTGTTGTGGAGTGGTAACCTCAGGTTTAGTCTTCCTCATTTCCATAGAAGCTCAACTATGTACTCAGTGAGACAAAAAAAGAAGGAATCACTGAGGAGCACTTGTGGACCTAGTCAGAGGTATGAGCAGGGCCACTGGAATTATGCGACTATTTGGCAGCACCGACGTTCGCACAATTATACATTTTCTGCATTAGCCACATAATTCATCATCTGCTCCCTAATCTGCAGATTTGAACAAAAAAAACCTTGTTTCTGGCTCAAACATTACCAAAAATGCAGCGACAAGTGTTACAGCGTGGTGGAAGGCCCTTTGCAAACCTAGAATGGTCACCTGTTACTTATTGCTAAATGTGGGTGTTAAATTGGTACTAATGGTGTGCAAGCCACTCTTGCTTTCTTCTGCGCCTCTCTTGCCTCTTTCTGCATTTCTGTTGCTTCTTTCTGCACATTTATTTCTTTTTTTGCACTTCTCTTGCCTCTTTTTGCAAATCTCCTCTACTTTCTCCACCTCTCTTCCCTCTTTCTCCACGTCTGTTGCCTCTCTCTGCACCTCTCTTGCTTCTTTCTGTACCCCTCTTGCCTCTCTCTCCACCCCTCTTTCCTCTTTCTGCACTTCTGTTGCTTCTTTCTGCACCTATCTTGCTTCTTTCTGCACCTCACTTGGCTCTTTCTGCACCTCTATTGCCTCTTTCTGCAGTTCTCTTGCCTCCTTATGCACTTCACTTGCCTCTTTCTGTAATTCTCTTGCATCTTTCTGCTACTCTCTTGCCTCTTTCTGCACCTCACTTGCTTCTTTCTGCACCCCTTTTGCCTGCTTCTGCACCCCTCTTCCCTCTTTGTGCAAATCTCTTGCCTCTTTCTACACCTCTCTTCCCTCTTTCTAAACCACTCTGTACCACTGTTCCTTCTTTCTTCACCAGTCTTGTCTCTTTCTGCACCCTTCATGCCTCTTTCAGCACCTCTGTTGCTTCTTTCTGCAGTTCTCTTCCTCTTTCTGCACCCCTCCTGCCTCTTTCTGTACCCCTCTTGCCTCTTTGTGCACCTCGCCTACCCAATTCTGCCCCCTCGTGCCTCTTTTTCCACCTCTGTTGGATCTTTCTGCACCTCTTTTGCTTCGTTCTACACTTGACTTGCCTCTTTCTGTACCCCTCTTGCCTCTTTCTACACCTCTGTTGGTTCTTTCTGCACAGCTCTGGCTTCTTCCTGCACCTCTATTCCAAATGTCTGCATCCCTCTTGCCTTTTTCTGCACCACTCTTCCCTCTTTCTGCACCTCTCTTGCCTCAGTCTGCCCTCCTGTTCCCTCTTTCTGAACGCCTTTTGCCTGTTTCTGCAACTCTCTTGCCTCTTTCTGCAGTTCTCCTGCCTCCTTCTGCACCTCACTTGCCTCTTTTTGCACCTCTGTTGGTTCTTTTGCACTGCTCTTGCTTCTTTCTGCACCTCTCTTGCAAATTTCTGTACCCCTTTTACCTGTTTCTGCACCGCTCTTGCCTCTGTCTGCACCTCTGTTCCCTGTTTCTGTACCTCTTTTGCCTGTTTCTGCAACTCTCTTGTCTCTTTCTGCAGATCTCTTGCCTCCTTCTGCACCTCTGTTGCTTCTTTCTGCACTTCTCTTGCCTCTTTCTGCACCCCTGTTGCTTCATTCTGCACTTTCCATGCTTCTTTCTGCACCTGTCTTGCTTCTTTCTGCACCCCTGTTGTCTCTTTCTGCACTCGTCTTCCCTCCTTCTGTACCTTTCTGCCTGTTTCTGCATCTCACATGCCTCTTTCTGCACTTTTCTTGCTTCTTTCTACACCACTTTTGCTTCTTTCAGCAATTCTCTTGCCTCTTTCTGCACTTCTCTTGCCTGTTTCTACACCTCTTGCCTCTTTCTGCACCTCTCTTGCCTCTTTCTGCACCTCACTTGCTTCTTTCTGCACTTCTCTTGCCTCTTTATGCACCCTTGTTGCTTCATTCTGAACTTTCCATGCTTCTTTCTGCACCTGTCTTGCTTCTTTCTGCACCCCTGTTGTCTCTTTATGTACCTCTTTTGCCTGTTTCTGCAACTCTGTTGCCTCTTTCTGCAGTTCTCTTGCCTCCTTCTTCACCTCTGTTGCTTCTTTCTGCACTTCTCTTGCCTCTTTCTGCACCCCTGTTGCATTATTCTGCACTTTCCATGCTTCTTTCTGCATCTGTCTTGCTTCTTTCTGCAACCTTGTTGTCTCTTTCTTCATTCGTCTTCCCTCTTTCTGTACCTTTCTTGCCTGTTTCTGCATCTGACTTGCCTCTTTCTGTACTTTTCTTGCTTCTTTCTACACCTCTGTTGCTTCTTTCAGCAATCAATTCCCTTGCCTCTTTCTGCACTTCTCTTGCCTGTTTCTGCACCCCTCTTGCCTCTTTCTGCACCCGTCTTCCCTCTTTGTGCAACTCTCTTGCCTCTTTCTATACCTCTTTTGCCTGTTTCTGCACCCGTCTTCCCTCTTTGTGCAACTCTCTTGCCTCTTTCTGCACCTCTCTTCCTTCTTTCTGCACCACTCTTGCCTCTTTTTGTACCTCTGTTGCTTCTTGCTGCACTTCTCTTGCCTCTTTCTGCACCCTTTGTGCCTCTTTCAGCACCTATGTTGCTTCTTTCTGCACTTCTCTTGGTTCTTTCTGCACTGCTCTTGCCTCTTTCTGCATCCCTCTTTGAGCACCTCTTTTGCTTCTTTCTGCACTTCTCTCTCCTCTTTCTACACCCCTCTTGTCTCTTTCTGCACCCGTCTTCCCTCTTTGTGCAACTCTCTTGCCTCTTTCTACACCTCTCTTGCCTCTTTCTGCACCTGTCTTCCCTCTTTCTGCACCACTCTTGCCTCTTTCTGTACCACTGTTGCCTCTTTCTGTTCTTCTCTTGCTATTTCTGCACCCTTCTCGCCTCTTTCAGCACCTCTGTTACTTCTTTCTGCACTTCTCTTCCTTCTTTCTGCACCTCTCTTGCTTCTATCTGCACATCACTTGCCTCTTTCAGCACCTCTGTTGTTTTTTTCTGCAGACCTCTTGCCTCTTTCTGCACCTCACTTGCCTCTTTCAGCATCTCTGTTGCTTTTTTCTGCAGATCTCTTGCCTCTTTCCACACCCTTCTTTTCTCTTTCTGTACCTCTCTTGCCTCTTTCTGCACCCCTGTTCCCTCTTTCTGCACCTTTCCTGCATGTTTCTGCACCTCTGTTGCCTCTTTCTGTACCTCTGTTGCCTCTTTCTGTACTTCTCTTGCTCTTTCTGCACCCCTTTTGCCTCTTTCTGCACTCTGTTGCTTCTTTCTGCACTTCTATTGCCTCTTTCTGCACCTCTCTTGCTTCTTTCTGCACCCCACTTGCCTCTTTCAGCACCTCTCTTGCTTTTTTTCTGCAGATCTCTTGCCCCTTTCTGCACCTCACTTGACTCTTTCAGCACCTCTGTTGCTTTTTTCTGCAGATCTCTTGCCTCTTTCTGCACCCCTCTTTTCTCTTTCTGCACCTCTCTTGCCTCTATCTGCACCCCTGTTCTCTCTTTCTGCACCTTTCCTGCCTGTTTCTGCACCTCTCTTGCCTCTTTCTGTACCTCTCTTGCCTCTTTCTGCACTTCTCTTGCTCTTTCTGCACCCTTCACGCCTCTTTCTGCATCTCTCTTGCCTCTTTCTGCACCCCTGTTCCCTCTTTCTGCACCTTTCTTGCTTGTTTATGCACCTCTCTTGCCTCTTTCTGTACCTCTGTTACTTTTTTCTGTACTTCTCTTGCCTATTTTTGCACCTCTGTTGGTTCTTTCTGCACTGCTCCTGCTTCTTTCTGCACCTTACATGCCTCTTTCTGCACTTCTCTTGCTTCTTTCTACACCCCTGTTGCTTCTTTCAGCAACTCTCTTTCCTCTTTCTGCACTTCTCTTCCTTCTTTCTGCACCCCTCCTGCCTCTTTCTGTACCTCTCTTGCCTCTTTGTGCACCTCTCCTACCTCTTTCTGCACCCCTCTCCCCTCTTTCTGAACCTCTCTAGCCACTTTCTGCATCCCTGTTCCTTCTTTCTGCACCTTTCCTGCCTGTTTCTGCACCTCTCTTGCCTCTTTCTGTACCTCTGTTGCTTTTTTATGTACTTCTCTTGCTCTTTCTGCACCCTTCGCGCCTCTTTTAGCACCTCTCTTGCCTCTTTCTGCACCTCACTTGCTTTTTTCTGCACCCCTCTTGCCTCTTTCTGCACCCGTCTCCCTCTTTCTGCACCTCTATTGCCTCTTTCTGCACCCCTGTTCCCTCTTTCTGCACCTTTCCTGCCTGTTTCTGCACCTCTCTTGCCTCTTTCTGTACCTCTGTTGCTTTTTTCTGCACTTCTCTTGCTCTTTCTGCACCCTTCGCTCCTCTTTTAGCACCTCTGTTGCTTCTTTCTGTACTTCTCTTCGTTCTTTCTGCATCCCTCCTGTCTCTTTCTGTACCTCTCATGCCTCTTTGTGCACCCGTCTTCCCTCTTTGTGCAACTCTCTTGCCTCTTTCTACACCTCTCTTTCCTCTTTCTGCACCTGCCTTCCCTCTTTCTGCACCACTCTTGCCTCTTTCTGTACCTCTGTTGCCTCTTTCTGCACTTCTCTTGATCTCTCTGCACCCCTTTTGCCTCTTTCTGCACCTCTGTTGCTTCTTTCTGCACTTCTATTGCCTTTCTGTACCTCTCTTGCTTCTTTCTGCACCTCACTTGCCTCTTTCAGCACCTCTGTTGCTTTTTTCTGCAGATCTCTTGCCTCTTTCTGCACCCCTCTTTTCTCTTTCTGCACCTCTCTTGCCTCTATCTGCACCCCTGTTCCCTCTTTCTGCACCTTTCCTGCCTGTTTCTGCACCTCTCTTGCCTCTTTCTGTACCTCTCTTGCCTCTTTCTGCACTTCTCTTGCTCTTTCTGCACCCTTCGCGCCTCATTCTGCACCTCTCTTGGCTCTTTCTGCACCCCTGTTCCCTCTTTCTGCACCTTTCCTGCCTGTTTCTGCACCTCACTTGCCTCTTTCTGTACCTCTGTTGCTTTTTTCTGCTTTTCTCTTGCCTATTATTGCACCTCTGTTGGTTCTTTCTGCACTGCTCTTGCGTCTTTCTGCACCTTACTTGCCTCTTTCTGCACTTCTCTTGCTTCTTTCTACACCCCTGTTGCTTCTTTCAGCAATTCTCTTGCCTCTTTGCGTATTTCTCTTCCTTCTGCACCCCTCCTGCCTCTTTCTGTACCTCTCTTGCCTCTTTGTGCACCTCTCCTACCTCTTTCTGCACCCTCTCCCCTCTTTTTGCACCGCTCTTGCCTCTTTATGCACCCTTGTTCCCTTTCTGCACCTTTCCTGCCTGTTTCTGCACTTCTCTTGCTCTTTCTGCACCCTTTGCGCCTCTTTTAGCACCTCTGTGGCCTCTTTCTGCACCTCTCTTGCCTCTTTCTGCACCCCTGTTCCCTCTTTCTGTACCTTTCCTGCCTGTTTCTGCACTTCTATTGCCTTATTCTGTACCTCTGTTGCTTTTTTCTGCACCTCTCTTGCTCTTTCTGCACCTTTCGCGCCTCTTTTAGCACCTCTGTTGCTTCTTTCTGCACTTCTCTTCCGTCTTTCTGCATCCCTCCTGCCTCTTTCTGTACCTCTCTTGCCTCTTTGTGCACCCCTCCTACTTTTTTCTGCACCCCATTTGCCTATTTTTGCACCTCTGTTGGTTCTTTCTGCACTGCTCTTGCTTCTTTCTGCACCTTACTTGCCTCTTTCTGCACTTTTCTTGCTTCTTTCTACACCTCCGTTGCTTCTTTCAGCAATTCTCTTGCCTCTTTCTGCACTTTTCTTCCTTCTTTCTGCATCCCTCCTGCCTCTTTCTGTACCTCTCTTGCCTCTTTGTGCACCCCTCCTACTTTTTTCTGCACCCCATTTGCCTATTTCTGCACCTCTGTTGCTTCTTTCTGCACTGCTCTTGCTTCTTTTTGCACCTTACTTGTCTCTTTCTGCACTTCTCTTGCTTCTTTCTAAACCTCTGTTGCTTCTTTCAGCAATTCTCTTGCCTATTTCTGCACTTCTCTTGCTTGTTTCTGCACCTCTCTTGCGTCTTTCTACACCTCTGTTGCCTCTTTCTGCCCTTCACTTTCTTCTTTCTGCACCTCTCTTGCCTCTTTTGGCATCTCTGTTGCTTCTTTCTGCACCCCTCCTGCCTCTTTCTGCACCCCTCTTCCCTCTTTGTGCAACTCTCTTTCCTCTTTCTACACCTCTCTTCCCTCTTTCTGCACCACTCTTGCCTCTTTCTGTACCTCTGTTTCTTCTTTCTGCACTTCTCTTGCCTCTTTCTGCACCCTTCGTGCCTCTTTCAGCACCTCTGTTGCTTCTTTCTGCCTTTCTCTTCCTTCTTTCTGCACCCCTCGTGCCTCCTTCTGCACCTCTGTTGCTTCTTTCTGCACTTCTCTTGGTTCTTTCTGCACTGCTCGTGCCTCTTTCTGCATCCCTCTTGCCTCTTTGAGCACCTCTTTTGCTTCTTTCTGCACTTCTCTCTCCTCTTTCTGCACCCCTCTTGCCTCTTTCTGCACCTGTTTCTTCTTTCTGCACTTCTATTGCCTCTTTCTGCACCTCTCTTGCTTCTTTCTGCACCTCACTTGCCTCTTTCAGCACCTCTGTTGCTTTTTTCTGAAGATCTCTTGCCTCTTTCTGCACCTCACTTGCCTCTTTCAGCACCTCTGTTGCTTTTTTCTGCAGATCTCTTGCCTCTTCTGCACCCCTCTATTCTCTTTCTGCACCTCTCTTGCCTCTTTCTGCACCCCTGTTCCCTGTTCCTGCACCTTTCCTGCCTGTTTCTGCCCCTCTCTTGCCTCTTTCTGTACCTCTGTTGCCTCTTTCTGCACTTCTGTTGCTCTTTCTGTACCCTTTGCGCCTCTTTCAGCAACTCTGTTGGTTCTTTCTGCACTGCACTTGCTTCTTTCTGCACCTCACTTGCCTCCTTCTGCACTTCTCTTGCTTCTTTCTACAGCTCTGTTGCTTCTTTAAGCAATTCTCTTGCCTCTTTCTGCATTTCTCTTCCTTCTTTCTGCACCCCTCCTGCCTCTTTCTATACCTCTCTTGCCTCTTTATGCACCTCTCTTGCCTCTTTCTGCACTTCACTTGCTTCTTTCTGCACCTCTCTTGCCTCTTTCTCTTGCTTCTTTATGCACCTCTGAGTTAGAGGTAGTTTTAATCCCCCTGCCCTATTATGTGCTAGGGCCTTACAGGGGAGGTCATGCCAATCTCAGGGGTACCCCAATTCATAGTGTACCCTAGTGTATGTAGGTGTTTTCACTGTATTCTAAGTGTCTTTCAGCATAGCACTGGGTCCGGGCCTGGTTAGTCAGAGTCAGTTACCAGTAGTACCAGTCAGCAAAACGTTGGGGGCACATGATGACTTTGCAACAAGGCATCTTTCTGCACCTTTGTTGGTTCTTTCTGCATATCTCTTGTTTCTTTCTGCACTTTTCTTCGTCTTTCTGGACTTCTGTTGCCTCTTTCTGCATTTCTCTTGCTTATTTCTGCGCCTTTCTTCTTCTTTCTGCACATGTCCTACCTCTGTAGGCATAGTTAGAAATTAGCATTTCTGGTTCCAGTATTTGGGGAATCTTAAAGAACAAGGATTTGTTGTATATATATATAATATATATATATATTATATATATATTATCTACTGGCGGTCGCCAGTAGATAGTTATAGTTATAGTTAGGACCTATTTTCCATAGGAAATTCACAACATTCTATTTCCAATAACGGTTGACGAATCTTTGCGAAATTTTCAAAACTTGTGGGGCTCTCCGGTCCGCTCGTATCCTGAAAGTTTCGGGGTGATTCGGCAAGCGGTGGCTGAGAAAAAAGGGGGGTCCTTAAACGTATTTTCTCCATGTTAATTCCCATAGGAAATTTTAGACACGGCTACAGCCCGAACTGCTGAACGGAATTACACCAAAGTTGGCAAAAAGGTAGCGCTTGGTTCAGAAAGCGACCTTTTTTTTAAATGGTGTAAATCCGTTCAGTAGTTGCTGAGAAATTCAAAAAATAAGAGTCAAAAATCAATTTCCCATAGGGAAATTTGTGCAAGGTTACTAGCGAAACTACTGAACGGATTTACCCCACATTTGGCATAAAGGTACTGCTTGGCTTAGAAAGCGATCTTTTCAAAAATGGTGTAAATCCGTTCAGTAGTTTTTTAAATATTAAAGGAAAAAGAACTATATATATCTGGGTGGAGCCTAACCACACATGTCATCGTGAGATCTGATTGGCTGTCAGCACTTCATCCAGAAGTGTTGGCAGCCATCTTGGGACCAATATACATGATAGCACCCCAATGAAATGCATTGTAGTGAATAGAAGATTTTGAGGGTCACCAAAAGGAGAACTATAAAGGGTGATAACAGACTTTAGTTACATTAGAATTCATTTGTTGATGGTACCATACTAATTTTAGGAATTGTGGTGTGTTCTAGGGTGATTTTACCCTGTGAAAAACCTTCTGCTGGGATTTCATCAATCATGTTTGAGAGAAAACAATTTTCTCATGCTTGTCCCACAGAGGTTTGGAAGGTGCTCCAGAAGCTAAAATGAGAGCATATTTTCTGTAAATTCACATTATCTTTCTCAGTCATGTGAGAATGAAGTCTGACATTCTCAGTAAAACATGTAAATCCAACAAGGGCAGAGACTGTGAGTTGATTCCTTTGTGTTCTACTGCAGCTTCCCAGAGTGTTCTTAAGAACAACTAGAGCGCTAACAACCTTACCTATGACAAAAGTATGGCACACCTGAAGCCATCTTGATTGGAATAAACTGGTAACACTTAAAACATTTAATTTAAAAAGGAACAAAATGATGGGGTTCATTTTGTCTTAGAAATTGTGGTTAGTGCTGTAGACAGAAAAATAAGGACATGTTTTAAGTGAGATCTCAAATATCTTCCTGTTATATTTCAACAGGAGCAGCCTGCCAGTTGATTCCTTTGTGTTCTACTGCAGCTTCCCAGAGTGTTCTAAAGAACAACTAGAGCACTAACAGCCTTACCTATGACAAAAGTATGGCACACCTGAAGCCATCTTGATTGGAATAAACTGGTAACACTTAAAACATTTAATTTAAAAAGGAACAAAATGATGGGGTTCATTTTGTCATAGAAATTATGGTTAGTGCTGTAGAAAGAAAAATTAGCACATGTTTTAAGTGAGATCTCAAATATCTTCCTGTTATATTTCAACAGGAGCAGCCTGCCAGTTGATTCCTTTGTGTTCTACTGCAGCTTCCCAGAGTGTTCTAAAGAACAACTAGAGCACTAACAGTCTTACTTATGACAAAATGATGGCACACCTGAAGCCATCTTGATTGGAATAAACCTGTAACACTTAAAACATTTAATTTAAAAAGGAACAAAATGAGGGGGTTCATTTTGTCATAGAAATTATGGTTAGTGCTGTAGAAAGAAAAATTAGGACATGTTTTAAGTGAGATTACAAATATCTTCCTGTTATATTTCAATAGGAGCAGCCTGCCAGTTGATTCCTTTGTGTTCTACTGCAGCTTCCCAGAGTGTTCTAAAGAACAACTAGAGCGCTAACATTCTTACTTATGACAAAATGATGGCACACTTGAAGCCATCTTGATTGGAATAAACCGGTAACACTTAAAACATTTAATTTAAAAAGGAAAAAAATGAGGGGGTTCATTTTGCCATAGAAATTATGGTTAGTTCTGCAGAAAGAAAAATTAGGGCTTGTTTTAAGTGAGATCTCAAATCCTCTTCTATTTCATTAGAAACATCTGACATGCAGACTGAAACAATCACTTTCAATACCAGCAGTAGACTTCCAGTTAACTCCCTGGTGAGCAGTAGCTTTACTACAGTGATCTAATGAGCAACTAGAGTGCTAACATTCTGAATTTATGGCAAATGTGTGACACATCTGAATGCCTTCTTGATGGAATCAAAGTAAAAAACTGAAAGCATTTCCTACTGCGGAGACTGCAGTAAATGAGGAAATTAGGAAACTTCATAACAAATAAGTATCCCAAGATGGCCACCAGAGAAAAAAGAGCCCAAATGTAGCACAAATATCACCCATATGTAGCCCACATATAGCCCAATGACAGAAGTGTGGAAAACAATTTTTATTTTTAGTTTTTTTGCAGTTTTATATAGTGCAGACTGGTCAGGTATTGGAGAGTTGCATCTTACTTGGACCCCTTATTGCGTATTTTGCACGAAGTACATGAGATTGATCTTGCAAAACATTGAACTTTACTATTCTGTTAAGCTGAAGTTGCTCTGAACCGGGCTTTGTAACACCCGTTTTTACCTACTGGTTTTAATTAATTCTCACTGTATTGTATTAAGAAAGAGGATTTACTGTTTTTATGTACACTTTTATGATCTACGTTTCTAAATCAGATCGAATAAAGTTTAATGAATGTAATTGAAGTCTCCCAAGATGGCCACCAGAGAAAAATGAGCCCAAATGTAGCACAAATATCACCCAGATGTAGCCCACGTATAGCCCAATGACAGAAGTGTGGAAAACACTTTTTATCCTTTGTTTTTTTGCAGTTTTATATAGTGCAGGCTGGTAAGATATTGGAGTGCTTTACATGAGCATTGGTTACATCATACAAGGACAAACTCATTTTGGTTGTAGGCATGGGGAGATTAAGTGATTTGACCAGAATCACAGAATGACGAGCTGAAGCAGAAATTCCAACTTGGTAACACCACATTTTCTCCCCTAATCGTAACATTTAATCAAGTGGTCAACTGGATAAAAAACATAGAGATAACAATTCAAAAGTGCTTTGTCGCTATTTGAGAACTGCTTGGCTCAGAAAGCGACCTTTTTAAAAATGGTGTAAATCCGTTCGGTAGTTGCTGAGAAATTGTAAAAAAACAAATATCGATATCTAGAGGCGCGGTGGATCCGTGAACCCTCCCGACCACAAGCTTCATTTTAATTGGCTGCCAACACTCCAAACCAGGAAGTGTTGGCAGCCATCTTGTGACTCAGTAGAACCGAGTCACAAGAAAACAGGGAAACAAAGGTGAAAAAGAAGAAAAGGGGGCAGGGTAGAAACACCCTGACACCCTAGGCCTGCTCAGGGGGTCCTACAAGGACCCCAGGGACAAAAAAGCATTTTTTTAAAACAATTGGCGAAATTCACGCTGGGGTCGCGAATCCCGCCGAAATGTAAAAAATTGAAGCGCGGGGTACCGCGCTTCATTTAGTTGAGACCCCGGGTGGGCCAGGTCCCGGGGGCATTGCCAACAAATATATGCAGGGCCCGCCGGAGCCCCGCAGCCCCAAGGACTGCCACCTCCCGGGGCTTATTTTTTAATGTTTGGGGGCCTCCAAGGCCCCCCAAGCCCCGGGGACCGCCACCGCCAGGGCTTTTATCAAATAGGGACCCTCAGGATTCAAGGGAATTAATCCTCCAACTTACCCTGAGCACTACTGATGTAGTCCAGCCATCGCCCTGTCACTACCCATGCACTCCTCCAATCAACCAGCGAGCACCATGTACTTATCCAATCACTCCGCCAAAACACAAGCACTTATAAATTCACCATCCACTCTCCTTGCAGTACTCTAATCATCCAGTCAGTACCCATGTACTCATCCAATGACCCAGGCACTAACTCATGGCAAATACAGAGGAGGTCATGCTAATCACAGGGGTACCCCAACGCATAGTGTTCCCTAGTGTATGTAGGTGTTTTCACTGTATTCTAAGTATCTTTTACCACCAGAGACAGAGTCAGTTACCACCAGTACCCATCAGCAAAAAGTTGGGGGCACAGGAGTACTTTCTACTCATCTGTTGGTTCTTTCTGCACATCTCTTCCTTCTTTTTGCACTTTTCTTCGTCTTTCTGGACTTATGTTGCCTCTTTCTGCATTTGTCTTCCTTCTTTCTGCGCTTTTCTTCTTCTTTCGTCACATATCCTACCTCTGTAGGCATAGTTAGAAACTAGCATTTAAAAAACCTTTGAAATTCACTTAAAAAACAATAGGTTTCAGGCATGTAATAGTTAGAAATTAGCATTTAAAAAACCTTTGAAATTCACTGAAAAAACCATAGGTTTCAGGCACGTTATAGTTAGAAATTAGCATTTAAAAAACCTTAGAAATTCACTGAAAAAACCATAGGTTTTAGGGAAAGTTATAGTTAGTTGGACATTTCACTCGTACAAAACCAGAGAAATTCCCCGTTATAGTTAGTTCAGCTAACTATAACTCGCGCCCCCGCAATGCACTGCTGATGACGTCACATATGACATCACTCATGACATGGTCAGTGACATCACTGATGACATCACTGATGACATCTCAAATGACATCACTGATGACATCGTCCATGTGATAATTAGATGCATCTTCTCACACCCTAATGTAACCTTTGATACACCAACTCTAAATAACAGACATTCTCAAAACCATAGACACTCCAGCAGCAATAACTACATACCCACTCACTGATTCTTAGGTCTAAACACATATCCACTCACTCACCCGTACAGTCACTCATACTTACAATCACTCAGTACAGGACTATCATATGCATTCATACGCCTATATAGTCACTCACACACCACCACTCATCCATAGAGGTACTCACACACCTAGTCAGTCATGCAAATAATTAATCACACTCCCATTTACTCACCTATGCAGTTATACACACACCAGCTCACTTACTCATACAAATACTAGGACATTCTTACGCTCTTATACAATCACTGATACAAGCACACACTCATCCATACAGTCACTCTCATAATCACACACTCTCACTTATAGCTATTTATATATTCCAACACACATATATACTGCCTTTCATATATGTAGTTACTCACACATGTACCACTGAGATATACCTTCACTCACTAACACACCCATACACACACTCACACACCCATACAGTCCATCACAGATGCACTCTTGAAACCATGCACCCAGTGAATCACCCACTCACACATCTATGCA
This sequence comes from Calotriton arnoldi, assembly GCA_963921515.1. Taxonomy (NCBI): domain Eukaryota; kingdom Metazoa; phylum Chordata; class Amphibia; order Caudata; family Salamandridae; genus Calotriton; species Calotriton arnoldi. The sequence goes on along the minus strand of CAWUFW010015811.1, from coordinate 106,687 downwards.
CAGAGTCAAACACACCCCACCCATACAAACACTCAGGCATCCATACAGATACTCAGACAACCAATCAATAACCCATATAGACACTCATGTAGCTATTCACAAACCCATGCAGCCGCTTACACACCAACAGACAGACGGATACAGACATTCACACAGTTTAGTCACTAACCCGTGCATTCAGTAAGATACATTTAATCACTCACTTATAGAGTCAGTCACACACCTACTAAATCATCCCTTCAGACACTTATACACCCACTCATTCTTCAATACGCCTTTCCCTATATATATTAAACATATTTAAACTTTACAGAAACACACAGTCACTAAATGATGTCATCAGTGATGTCATCAGTGATGTCATTTGAGATGTCATCAGTGATGTAATCAGTGATGTCATATGTGACGTCATCAGCAGTGCATTGCGGGGGCGCGAGTTATAGTTAGCTGAACTAACTATAACGGGGGAATTTCTCTGGTTTTGTACGAGTGAAATGTCCAACTAACTATAACTTTCTCTAAAACCTATGGTTTTTGTAGTGAATTTCTAAGGTTTTTTAAATGCTAATTTCTAACTATAACGTGCCTGAAACCTATGGTTTTTTCAGTGAATATATATATATATGTATATATATGTTTGTATGTATGCTCTTTGTACTTGCCAGAACCTTGCCAGAACCTCGGGACACGTTGCTGCTGCTTGCCGCTCGCCGCAGGACACCGCAACACCGCGAGCTGGGGGAACTTAATTTCCCAGGTCTCTAAGCGGCGCGCCTGCCGCTGACGACATCCTACGTGCCAGGAAGCACATAAGAACCGGCGAGGGTGCCCGCGGTGCGGGAGCTCTTTTACTTGCCAGGACCTTGCCAGAACCTTGGGACATGTTGCTGCCGCTTGCCGCTCGCCGCAGGACACCGCAACAACGCGAGCTGGGGGAACTTCATTTCCCAGGTCTCCAAGCGGCACGCCTGCCGCTGACGACATCCTACGTGCCAGGAGGCGCATAAGAACCGGCGAGGGCGCCCGCAGCGTGGGACGTGCGCGGGTGTGCCAGGGCCGTCTGCGCCTGTCTGAGACCGGACAAGGCTGGGCTGGGCCACATCCCCTGGCCTAGCGATCCAGTAGCCAAGCACACCGGTAAGGAGCTGTTGAAATATTAACCTATTGGTTTGGAGCGTCAGGAGAGCAATGGGGAAAAGAAAATTAGCCACAAACAAGGGGAAGCCCGTTGGGAAAAAAGTACCCATTACTAATTATCTGAAGAGCGCCATGGGAATTATAAATAATGAAATTGTTCAAGTAGAAGAGCAATTGGCAGCTACTAAAACGGCCCTAAATGTTGCTCAAAGGGTGGTAGAGACTACAATGGAGGATCATGTTTGTGATAAGAGCGTTGGCCCAGAGAGCTTAGGGGGTGAGGAACAACATCATGAACAGAGGAACAGTATAAATCGGAGTAGTATTCATGATATTCCTAAATCAAGTCCTTTAATGATATCAGGCCCATGCGCATCAAATACTCCCCTAGAAAGTTCTACGGCATCTGATGCAATCGACCTGGCTTCACCACCGGCCAAAAGGAGCAAACAGCATATTACGTCTGTAAAGACCTGCCCTCAGAAAACCAAAAAAAGGGAAAAGCTTAAAAAATGATGGAAGGGGAACAGGGATGGGACATGGGGATCTACCGCCTAACATGCTAGGAATTGACACCCTTTTAAGAAATTACACGGGAAAATTGATACCATTGAAAGGCGCATTATGACTGAAATAAAATCAGTACAAAAGGATATTTGTCAATTAACGGAGCTGATCACAGTCTTAAGGTTACAAAACACCCCCAAAACAAGCCCAAAAACCATGCCAAGTAGAAACCCTGTCAGGAAACCACTAACTGACAAAAGCCATGGAATTGACACTGAAACAGGAAGGCGGATTCAGATAAACCTCCTGTAAAGCATGCAGAAGGACAACCTGGCATATCTGGGTTGTGTGCCGCCGATAAAGGGGTAAATGGAAGATTACAAAAATGTCCTAACTATAAAAAAGGGACTGAGGGCCATCAACAAACCAAGAAGCACCAGGGTGTCTTTTTAAATTTGCCCCCCCAGGTTACCCCCTACGTTATTGTTTCAAAAAATGTGCCAATATTGCCTGAGAATCATGTAGAATCCTGGGAATCATTGAAAAATCGTGTGGTACATTGGTTTGCTGTTAATTCTTGTTGTAATGCCGAGCTACTGTCTCATGAAATAATAATGCTCAGGAGAGTGAGCTGGGGGGGCAATATGGATAAGACCTGTGAAGGGGATTGTGTTGTTGTAAATTTCCATCACCCAGAATTCGTGGCATGTTTATTAGATGACTTTTTAACAAACCAAGGTCGGCAAAGCGAACGTCAACACATTGCCATTATTGCAGTACCCCTGGGTTACTTTTATAGACCCAGAACTGAGCAATGTTTTCAACCTAGCAGAGCCCATTGTAGTATAATAAATGAAATAATTCCATCCATGCCAAACAGGTTTGACCCCCTGAGAAGATGCAGTGAGGTGGATTGACTGAATATAACAGTAGCACATATGGATGATAACCACTTGATAAGTAGGCCCATGAGTCCCTCTATAGAAATAACTTGTGCTGATGTACCTCCCCTGAATGAAGGAAACATCTCTCGCTCCCCAATGGTATTGAGTTAACGCCAGCAGAATGTAATTTTTTTCCTTACCCTGTTAACATTGATATTACACGAGTAGAAGGCACGCTTCCTGGCGTCTGTAATGACTCCGTGTTTTTTGACAACCCTATCGATACTGACCAAGCGAGTAGTCAATCGGCCAGATCACTGCAAATTCTGTCATGGAATGTTGCAGGGGCTAAAGACAAGCTGCTTGATACACAATGGCTTAATAGCATACAGAACCGTAATCTGATCTTAATGCAGGAAACATGGCTTGTAGAACCCTTTCACGTAAACGGTTTTAAAACCATTTTTACTAAAGCAACTCCGTCTAAGGCTGGAAGAGCGAGTGGAGGCTTAGCAGTGCTAATATCAAAGACTTCCCCACTGCTTTCAAAGAAAACTTTTATTAATTCACAGCACTTCCAGTTCCTACTCTTCAGTGTTAAGGGTAAGCAAAATATTGTAGTGACTAACTACTATAATAACATTTTTAACAAAACGAGAACAGGAATAATAACAGCGTTGGAGGAAGAACTGGATGAATTTCTAAAGAGACTGGGGGCGAGTATATAGTGATATGGGGTGGTGATTTTAACATCGAACTATGTAAGTCCCTGACAATGGATCAATGTGGTCACATAGATGATTTAGGGGACTACATTACTCACTTTCCACATAACCCTTATGGCGAAATACTTAACCATGTTATGTATAAATATGGTCTGGAAGTCACGAAGTTGGGTGTCTATGATGGAGCTGTCGATGAATATACTTACGAGGGGGCAAGAACTTCTTCATGTATTGATCACTTTTTGACATCAAGGAATAGCAGGCCTTTTGTGAATGATTGTATTATATTGCATAGCTTATTTAGTGATCATCACCCTCTTTTGTTAACGCTAATTTCCAGTTTATACTTAACTGAAAAGGTATGTGTCTCTGCAGCTGACTTTGGAACACAAGGGGAAAATGGGAATTCAATTAAGTGGACAGGTGTTAATCCCGTAACTTTCATGAAAAATATAGTTGTAAATAACAACCATGATATAGAAGTTTGTCTTAATGAATCCTCCAACAATATTGATATTGTTATGGCTTTTCAGAACATTTCTATAGGAATTAATAAGGACTTGAAACTAAAAAACAAGTACAATAAAAATAAAAGAGATTATTGCCCACGATGGTTTAACCAACAATGCTCTAAACTGAATAGAGATCTGAAGGAAGCTTTAAAAGTTAAACCTAGAAAACGGGAAACAATTATAAGCCTTAGAAAATGCTAAAAACAAGCCCTAAATGCAAGAAAAATTGAAATTATAGAGATTGCATGGGACAACCTGGGGGCCGATTCCGATTCCGGCCGGAAATCTCTCCGACCGAGCTGGACCCGGAGAGAATTCCGACCGAATCGGACCCTAGCAGTCCGACCGGACGAGTACGATGCATTCGCATGCTATCGGACTCGATTCGGTCGGACTCCCATTGAAGTCAATGGGAGCCGGCCGTACAATGCGTACGCGGGCTCCCATTGACTCAATGGGTGCGAGGCAAACAAGGGCGCCCCCTACAGCAGGTACGCGTCCATGCGCATCGCGGCGTACATGCACAGGTAGTGCGACTCGCGCGCCTACGCGTACATGGGGGTCCGACGCGGACCCCCAAAGTCCGGCTTCGACAGCTTTACCCGGCCGGGAAACGTCTCCATAGCGCGGTGCGAGTCGTGTCCATGCGAGTCGGTCGGAGCGTGTTGAAGCCGCGTACGAGTCGGTCGGCGATTTCGCGGGTGCTTGCATCGTACTCGCTCGGCCGGACCCGCGTACGATTCGGTCGGGAAACAGGGCTCCGAATCGGATCCGGTAAATCCGAATCCGATTCGGAGCACTACCGGCCGAGATCGGAATCGGCCCCCTGGCCCAAGCAGCTGAGACCAAGAACTCCACCCTATTCTGGAAAACTATAGATCAACCCTTGTTTAAGGATAATTCATCGGCAAGGGTTGATACTGTAGTTACACCAGAAGATTGGTTAATGCATTTTGAAGATATTTTCAACCCCACAAAACGACCCATCAAAACAAACAAAGATAGAAATATCATTTTATTAAAAATTATTAAAATTGAAACTATCACTGCAGTTGAGATTAGAACCGCCCTACAAAATAGTGCAAGTGGGAAGGCTGCTGGCCCAGACGGGGTTCCGATAGATATTTTTAAACATAATGTTGACTTTTGGTCCCCCATTTTAATTCATCTTTTTAACGCAATTTCTGATGGTGTGCTGCCCGCAACTTGGGGCGAAAGTGTGATTGTCCCTATTTTTAAAAAAGGCAATAGAGCTAGTGCAAAATGTTACCACCCAATTTCCCTCCTTGATTCCACATTTAAACTTATGGGCAGAATCTTGCTAGCCAGATTAGAATTCTGGGTTAAGGATAAAAACATTCTATCCGAAGCCCAATATGGTTTCAGAAGGGGAATCGGTACGGTTGAGCAGTGCGTTAACTTAGAATTGCTCATAGGGAAATACACCTTAGCAAAAGCAGGTTTACTCCATCTCTGTTTTGTTGACCTCTCCAGCGCATTCGACCTTGTAAACCACACCATGTTATGGCAAACTCTGGAAGGGATGGGTGCCCCACACAATATCATTAGCCTTTTGTCGCAAATATATGTCCATCTAACATCAAAGATACGATATGGAAAGAATGGGGAATGCACTACGCACTTTAGAGTAACCCGAGGGATCAGACAAGGATGTGTCCTTGCCCCCCTTCTATTTTCCTTGTACATCAATGGAATTGACTTCTTATTGCAGAGTTTGAAGGCTGATGCTCCTATCGTTGGTAAACGTGTAACACCAGTTTTATTATATGCTGACGATGCAGTCCTGATTTCCAGGACTGCCAACGGCCTTCAACTATTGATAGATAACTTTTCTAATTTTATGACCGGTAAAGACTTAGCAATAAATTTGTCCAAGACCTTGGTTATGACGTGTGGAAAAGGTAAAGTCAAAAGTAGAACCCATTATGTCGATGGTGTACCAATTGAAAGGACATCAACTTTTTCTTATCTGGGGTTACTTTTTAACTGTAAAGGTACTTGGAATGCACATATTAACTTATGTAAATTGAAATTTTTAAGGACAAGTGAGGCTATTTTTAGATTTTCTCAAAAAATAGGCAATAAGCCAGTGCGAGAGATTTTAAAACTATATGGAAGCAAATGTATAGCAGGAGTATGCTATGGTGGAGCATTATGGGGTATGGCAGATACTTCTCCACTGCAAACTCTTGAAAATAAATTTTTACGGAGAGTGTTATCAGTTCCCAATTCCACGGCTACCGATATCGCCCATAGGGAAACAGATGTACCTTTTTTAAGTGATATGATTAGTATGTCTGCTCTAACACTAAGGTATCGAATCTGGATAAAGGACGAAACTCACTTTACTAAGGAAATTATACGTGATTGTCTCACACTTGACCATTGGAAGAAAATACCATGGCTACAATATATCAATGGTCTTCTTATTGAGTGTGATGTGAAACTTGACCATAGAGTCCCTATGAGTATAGAGAATTATAGTAAGGGGGAGTTAAAAAGGAGACTTTTTATATCCAGGAAAAAATAAGGGAAGCGGTGTTGTGTACCAAATCAAGTGTTAGATCATATCGCGAAGGACCTTTATTGTTGGGAACCCAGCCATACCTCATTTTCATTAGAAATACCCAACACAGATTTTATTTAACTAGATTAAGGCTGTGTACGCTGCATTTCCAGATAGCATTCCCAAAGATGGGTAAATGGAGCGCAAACCTGCCAAAGTGTCCGTGTGATGGTAAATCCGCCCAAAGCACTCTGCACTTTGTACTGTTTTGCAACTTTTATAGGGACTTAAGGAAATCAATTCTACGCCCACTTTTTTATCTCTAACAGATTGTACTCCTATAAAACCGCTTTTTATTTTATTTGTAATTTAGAACATGTTTCGATATGTAATGAGGTTATTGCCTTCACTCAATTGGCCATTAAGCGAAGGAAGGAACTTTTATACTTGGAATCACTGGTTTATGAATCGGGATAGGTTGTACACTCTTTTTTCGAAAACTTTGATCTATTTAAAAAAATATATATATATATAAATGCATTTTTAGCCTTGTAGTTCTTATGTGCTGTAATATAAAATTAACTTATTGCCATGTTTGTACCTACATTTGTATCTAAATATGACTTTTTTATGGGGGAACATGGTCGTAGGAGGATGTACTTTGGGGAAATAATTTGACTATTGAAATTTTTTTATGATTATTTGTTTGTTTTTTATGAAGAATGCTTTTATGGATATATATTTATATACCGAATAAAGCTGTTTTGACTTTGATATATATCTATATATATATATATATCTGTATTACCTACTGGCTGTCACCAGTAGGTGGTTATAGTTAGGACCTTGTTTCTATTCAAAAAGTGTTTTTTCTTTTGTCAATATCTTTGGCACCGTTTGACTAATCTTCACGGAATTTTCCAAACTAATGACCCGCTCAGGTCAGCTCCTGTCTTGAAAGTTTGGGGGTGATTCGTCAAGCGGAAGCCGAGAAAAAAGGGGGGTCCCAAAACAAGTTTTCCCTATGTTAATTTCCATAGGAACTTTAGACAAAGCTACAGCCCGAACTGCTGAACGGAATTACACCAAATTTGGCAAAAAGGTAGGTCTTGGTCCAGATAGCGTGCTTTTTTTAGAAATGGTGTAAATCCGTTCAGTAGTTGCTGAGAAATTCAAATAATAAAAATCGATATTTGAGCACTGAGGAGGATTCGCGAACGCTCCCGAGCACGAGCTTTATTTCGATTGGCTGCCAACACTCCAAACCAGAATGTGTTGGCAGCCATCTTGTGACTTAGTAACCGAGTCACAAGAAAACAGTAGAAAAACGATACAAATAAAGAAAAGGGGGCAGGGTAGAAAGACCCTGACCCCCTACGCCTTGCTCTGGGGGTCCCACAAGGACCACCAGGGCCAAAAAAAACATTTAAAAAAAAAAGAAAATCGGCAGAATTCGCACTGGGTGTGCGAATCCCACCAACATTTTTTTTAAAATGAAGCGCGGGCTCCTGCGCTTTGTTTTCTATAAGCCCCCGGGTGGGCCAGGTCCTGGGGGCAATACCGGGTTATGTAGCAGGGGCCCACGGGGGCCCCTGCAGCCCCAGGGACCACCACTTCCCCGGGGCTTAGTTTTAACTGCGCGGGCGCTCCCGCGCCGCAAACTTCATCTCTGTGACAGGGCCCTGGTGTTTTGTGCAGTATCCACCGAGGCTGTAAATTTGGTATTTTTCTGGTAATATCAGTACCTTCTGCAGAGGGGGCAGCTACTACTGTTCGATAAATCGCATCTTCAGTTCCACCTTGGCTGAGCCCTGCATGCCCTGCATGCCCTGCTTGTTTTGTGATGTGAATTGTGCGGGTTAACCTACCTGCGCTGTCACCCTGGGCCCTGTGGCGGGCACTCTATTTGTTATTAGGGGAGCCTTCGCGCCAGTGCTACCCAGTTGTTGGCACCCGGCCTGTACGTCATCGTTTTTATTTACCTCGTTAAAAGGAAATGCAATAGTATGTTGGCGTCCTCATCTTTCTTAGCACCCAGACTCAATACCCGCTTTTCCCATTAAATGGAAATCTGACCTCTGCGGGTGACACGAGGCAGTGAAAGGAAAGCTGTGAAAGTGCGGGGTTCCTGCTGCCTTACTGCCGGCCCTGCTGGACTGGCACTGCTCTGACTGCAGTAGGCGGAACCGATGGCGGCATCCTGTCCTCTGCGTACCTAGAAGCCAGCCTGGCACCTGGGAAGATACTCAAGGTTCTCCCGAGGCTCCGACACCCTCGCCTGTCCACCACCAATCTGGACCTCGGCATCCCCCTGCTGCACGACCAAATTAAAGCGCTGAAAAGAGCCAAATTAAAATGCTAATTGCGCCGCATTTCAGCAATTCAAAACACATATCTTCTGATTTGTAAATCGGATTCTCCATGCACAGGCGCTGAATGGTTAAGAGGGGGCTTTTGACAGAGGTCCTCTGTAGTAAAGAGGGAGCGAGGGGTGGGGGTGAGACCCCTCGTTTGCACTTTTGGCGAGAGGGCCATAGAGATATGCGTAATCTGCAGCCCAGTCAATGCATTCTAGACCCAAATGGAAACATATAATTCAAATAAAAGCACCCAATAGCCTCCTATTAAGCTCGGCCTGCAAAATATTAATTTGCAAACAATAACATGCAAACACAGATAAATTAAAAAGAGGCTTTCCTCCGCTTTTTCTACTTTTGGTGAAGATATTCTAGCCAGCTATGTTTCTGCAACTAAGGATGGTAAATAATGCGTTCACTGGTATATTCTAAATTGTGTGATGTCATATTTGGTGTTATTAAATGTTTTATTGGTGGCTGATGTCATGTACAATGGAGGTCCCACTCACGTGAACTCTGTCTTTGCCTTGAAGGGTTCTCCATATGACGCCCACGCCACTGGCATGACTGGTGCCATCAGCTACCACCCGTACGGCAGCCCGGCCTACCCATACCAGCTGAATGACCCGGCCTACCGCAAGAACGCCACCCGGGATGCCACGGCCACCCTGAAGGCCTGGCTGCAGCAGCACCGCAAGAACCCCTACCCCATTAAGGGCGGGATGATCATGCTGGCCATCATCACCAAGATGACCCTCACCCAGGTCTCCACCTGGTTCTCCAATGCCCGGCGGCGGCTGAAGAAGGAGAACAAGATGATGTGGGCCCCTCGGAACAAGAGCGAGGACAAGGATGAGGATGAGGAGGAGGGCGAGAGCGAGCGGGGAAAGGAGGGGGCCTCTGACAAGGGGCAGGAGAGCAACGAGGCCTTCTCCGAGGAAGAAGGTGAGAGTCTGGAGCTGTACCCCCACACACACACACACACCTACTGGTGTCACCGAAGGGTAGGGTGAGGCGAGTCACGCATTTCATCACAAAGCGCTAATGCGGGGTCATATTTCCGCATATTTCCTTACAAATAATTAAAGCGCCTTGAGCTTTACAGGCACTGTAGAATATACAATGCACTAAATTAATTGCCTAATGCAATAATCCCTTCGGCCTCAAACACATGTCACGTGTATGAAGAGGGGATGCAGTCCTGTGTTTTTTCTTTGCATTCTGGTACTTCTATTCCCGTGTGCGTGACAAGAAAACAAATCTGTGAGTACCAGGTTGCAAAGAAAAACCAGAATGGATCCGTTTCTCACACTGGCCGTTGGATAATTGTGTCCTCTGCCCACTGGTTTAGCTTCTCTTATGTGTAATGTGTTTCAGATAATGTGTAAATGCACCTGTACATTTTGCCCTTCAAGTCTACATATCCATTTACACGTCTTTGTGTAAAGGTCGGATGCAAAATTCCAGGGTGCAAATGTGGTTGGGATGTTATTTAATGGAACTGAGGTGCGTACTTCAGTTGTGTCCATATTCTGCGTGCAATAATATCCATTGAACTCTCTTTTGCTCTAGTGATTCTATGTCCCATTAAAAGCGGACGATAAGTTTGTGGACCAAACTGTATCATGTCTAATGTGCGTGCGGCTCCCAGTGGAAGGATAGTGCTAAAACGTGCTTTCTCGTGAGTCTAAACCGGCCTTCCAGTGGAGTCGCGCAGGCCTAGTGAAAAGTGTCAAACTGGTGCAAATAGTATCTTGCCTGTTTTAAAACTGCTCATGTTATGTTATGAATTGAATGCAAATTGCTTGCCCTTAGATTTGCACAAGCTGTTATCACTGGCTTGTATTGTGCAGTTATTGTCCATTCACGACTATGTGCAACTGGCAATACCGTAGAAAATTGGTGCAAACCCATTTATTCACGTTATTCCCATTACTTATCATCGATCTTATAATAAGTTGGGCGCACACACACACACACCAGAAAAGTCAGACTAATGTTAATTCCCATGGTTTGACACCAATGTGTTATTCGCTCTTATTAAATTCTGGCACAAGTGTGACCGAAGCAACAGAACAAGTATGAGAAGTCAAGAATTCAGAACTAAAAAAAAAACAACAGAAAACTGAACTGCGTGAGCTATTCACGTCATTCTGAGACAACTACATGGTGGCAGACAGATTACCATACTACTAAAAGCAGTAGACCCCATGATAAAAAAGAAATAAAAAAATGCCACCAATTTCTGTAAGACTCGAGGGGCCTGGCCTGCTTCTCATTTGGGCGCAGTGTCAAGACTGATTTGCATATGGCTGGGTTCAAACTCGAATGGCATGGGGAGCAAAAAAACGATGGATTTAGGCCCAGATCTCTGTACTGGGTTGAATGTATGACATTGTTCTGCATTCTGTCCATCAATTGTTGTTTTTGCTTCTCATTTGGAAGCATGCAAGTAACATCAAAACAACTACATGTCACCTGGGCACTTATCCTGGGGTGTAGCTAGCAAGAGCCTAGCAAGTACTGAGGCATTGGGGCCCTTGTGTGAATGGCATCTGCACCCCAGTTCTAGCTGCTTTTCACTACCCAACCCGTTGGGGGGAGGGGGGCAATGGCTCCGATGTTGCAACACAGCGTCTGATAGGGGGAGGGGGGCAATGGCTCTGATGTTGCAACACAGCTTCTGAAATTTGATGCAGGCCAAAGACATCTCAAGTGGTTAGTGTCAGGTTCATATATTTTACCTTAGAGTTCTGGTATTTACAGTTCTGTATTTAGGAATGCACTTCTATAAATATCACGGGTTGCGTTCTGGAATGGGTGACTAGTAAACCACTTTCTTTGGGCACGACACACCCCTTGAGAGAGTGGTGGGACAATCCGTGATTGGCTGAAGGGGTTGTACCTCTCCCCAGGTGACCTCTTTCACACACCCCCTGAGGCAGTGGAGGGACAGTCCGTGATTGGCTGAAGGGGCTTGCACCTCACCCCAGGTGACCTCTTGAACTCATCCCTTGAGGCACTGGCAGGACAGTCTGTGATTGGCTGAAGGCGCTTGCACCTCACCCTTGGTGACCTCTTGCACACACCCCTGGGAGCATTCCACAGCCAATGTTGATGAATGTCGTTGCACCAAACACTCAATGCTGACCCTGGCCTTCTTGCTTTTCTCTATTATAGGCATCAGCCTGCACGTTGACTCCATGACCGACCACTCCTGCTCGGCTGAGTCTGACGAGGAGAAGGGGCCCTGCAGAACCGGGGAGCACCTCTGTGAGTCTGGATCCGAGTCCAAGGACAAGTTCAAGGACGACGACGACGAAAATGATGATGAGGTAGAGGAGGACCAGGACTTGCCCAGCACCAAGCACATCCCGGCGTCGCCGCTGCACTGGGTGGAGAGTGTGATCCTCAGCCACCAAAACCATGTCAGTCGACAGCAGAGGGAGGACATGGCGAGGACCCCAAACAGGACGGCTCTGAATAGCGCCACCTCCTCCAGCTCTTAGGCGTAGACTGTCAAGCCCAAACTCTGGTCTCTGGTGGAAATCACCACCTCAGACGTGAAGCAGCAGGGCCTGGGCCAGAGCTGCCCCTCAACCGCCCTGTGCCCCACGCCCACCTCTACCGCTGCAGCTTACTCCCCCTCTTCCCTTCTAGGACGACATATTTGCTACAAGTCGCTGTTTTACGGCAACTACACAAACTATGGTAGCTTCAACGCAGCACTGCAGAGCCAGGGCCTGCTGAGGTTCAGCTCGGCGGCCATGGCCTCGGGGGAGGGTCTGGGCCACACTGTCATCACCACGGGCTCGGCCCTCAAGCAGGCCCAGGACTCCCGCCAGTCAGAGCAGCAGTTCCGGGCCCCAAGCTATGAGCCCAAAAAAGGTCAGCCGGTCCTCTAGCCGCTCTGTGAGCTGTTGACCCTCCCAGCTTTGCTCTCACCCCAACACAAAGTCGAGCTCAGCAGGGTGGAACTTTTACACTAAATTTGCTTTTTAACTAGAAGGAAGCTCTGAGACATCCTCTAGACACACCTCTTTTGTATATGCATTAATTTTAAACAGACATCAGCAAAGAGTGCACTACGGTATTTATTTGTCTGCTCGCTGGGAGAGTGCCAGGCCTCGAGAGTGGAACGTCCCCTTTAATTCAATGTGATATTTATTGTGCGAACACATGGTATACTTGTGAGCGTATACTTGAAACCACAATTATTCAAATGGCAAAGTAAAAGTGGCTATAGACACCAGTGACCCTTGTCACAATATACCATTATATGAGTAAATTTTCAGCAATTGATGCAGCTGTGTATGAATGCACCTTTGCGTATGCAGACAGGTGCACAAACAGTGCAAGTATGTGTGTGCGTGTGTGTATATATATATGTATATACACATATGTAAATATATATATATATTCACTGAAAAAACCATAGGTTTCAGGGATGTTATGGTTAGAAATTAGCAGTTAAAAAACCTTTGAAATTCACTGAAAAAACCATAGGTTTCAGGGACGTTATAGTTTGAAATTTGCATTTAAAAAACCTTTGAAAATCACTTATAAAACCATAGGTTTCAGGGACATTATAGTTAGAAATTAGCATTTAAAAAACCATAGAAATTCACTGAAAAAACCATAGGTTTCAGGGATGTTATAGTTAGTTGGACATTTCACTCATACAAGACCAGAGAAATTTGGCCGTTATAGTTAGTTGAGGTAACTATAACTCGCGCCCCCACAATGCACTGCTGATGACCTCACATATTACATCACTCATGGCATGGTCAGTGACATTACTGATGACATCACTGATGACATCTCAAATGACATCACTGATGACATCACTGATGACATCATCCACGTGATCATCTGATGCACCTCCTCACACCCTAATATAACCTTTGATACACCCACTCTAAAATACAGACTGCCATTCTCGAAACCATAGATACACCAATACCAGTTAATATATACTCACTCACTGATTCCTAGGTCTACACACACATCCACTGCCTCATCCATACAATAAATGCTAATTTCTAATTAAAATGTTAAAAAATACTTTTTCTAAAATGTTAAACTTTTTTAAAATAATGTGATATTTCTGCTTTCAAAAATATAGTTTTATTTATTTATTTATTTTAAAAGAAAAGTCGATTCCCGTACTGATTGTGTACCAGTCACTGTGGGTGCGCGAATCCAAGAATGTTGCTGCCATATTGGTTAAGTCGTGTACGATGCGCGTTCGGTAAGCGTCGGGTATGCGGTTCTCAGCCCCGCGTAACATCACGTACGTATTTCCGGGGGTCGCGCTGGGTGCCCGCATCCATCGCAAATCTTTAAGTTTTAAAAGTATATGTATATAACTTTATTATATATATTATACCAAGAGATTAGTTAATATAACTGTAAATATCATATATTTGTAATTGTAATAAACATATATTACTGTTTAATATATTTTTCGGAATTCACACAGGGTGCGCGCCGGTTCCGCATGTGACTTCAAAAGAAACAATTTTATTGGTTTACAAGCTTTCTATTCAAGAACTTGAAGGACCCCACCCATTTTTTTCATTCTTCCAGGAGCATCTTTTGAAGAAACATCTCTTGTGCTTTCTGTCCCTCTTTGCTTGATTTTTTTGGTGTTTTTTTCTAAACAAAGGAAATGGCATCTCAAAATCCAGCTCAGGATATTCCTGTAGATAAAGAGGAAGTGGAAGAACCAATTAAGAAAAGGAAGGAAAGTATTGTGTGGGCTTTCTTTTCTATCCCAGAAGGAGAAAAAAAGGTGAATGCTCGTAAAGTCACCTGTACTATTTGCAAAAACATCCTATCTCGTGGTTCTGAAAAGAAGTACTCCTGCGGCACTTCATCAATGCTAAAACACCTTCAGACCATGCACCCAAACCGTCTTGCACGTGAACAACATTGGCGCCAAATGGAACAGTCTCAGCAAGATGATCAGGTCGCAGGATCTACTACATCTTCACAAATTGTTCCAGAGTTTGGAGGACTAGAACAGCACTGCATAAAGTGCAAGAAACTTCTTTGTGCAGGCGAGCAATCTTTTGCAGCTATTGTTTTTGCTGCAAACAATCATCGTTGTTAAAAAAATGTTGTTTCTTTTTGCAATGAGTTTCTAATTGCAAAATGTTTTGAAAAGTTTTTTAGTTAATTTCCTTGTTTTTTTCAATCTTTTTTTTTTTTAAAAACCCAAAAAAATGTAAAAACAAAAAAAGAAGAAAACAAAATTGTTCTTTTTAGAACCGCCTAATTGGTTAAAAATAGACAAGCTTGTATGTGTTGTATGAATGAGTGCAAGGGTAATGTCTGAGTCATTGTATCAGTGAATAAGTAGTGTCTGAGTGAATGAATGAGTGCAGCAGTATTTCCTGAGTCATTGGATGAGTGCACCGATAGTGTTTGAGGGAATGAATGAGTGCAGCAGTAGTGCCTTAGTGATTGCATGACTGCATGGGTAGTGCCTGGCTTATTACATGAGTAATGCCTAGGAGATTGCATGAATGCAGCGGTAATGTCTGGGTGAATGGAGGAGTACATGGGAACTGCCTGAGTGATTGAAGAAACGCATGGGTTATGCCTGAGTGATTGCATGAGTGCATGGGTAGTGCCTCAGTGATTGCATGAGGGCAAGGGTAATGTCTAGGTGACTAGAGGAGTGCATGGGTACTGCGTAAATGATTGAAGGAGTGCATAAGTAATGTCTGGGTGATTGCATGAGTGCATAGGTAGTGCCTGGGTGATTGCAAGAGTCCAGGACTAATGTCTGGGTGATTGCAGGTATGCATGGGTAGTGCCTCAGTGATTGCATGAGGGCAAGGGTAATGTCTGGGTGACTGGAAGAGTGCATGGGTACTGCCTAAGTGATTGAAGGCGCGCATAAGTAATGTCTGGGTGGTTGCACGAGTGCATAGGTAGTACCTGGGTGATTGGAGTAGTGCAACGGTAGTGCATGGTGATTTTGGAAGTGCATGGGTTACGCCTGGGTGATTGCATGAGTGCAGAGGTAATGTGTGGGTGATTGGAGTAGTGTATGGGTAATGTATGAGTGATTGCGTGAGTGTATGGGTAGGTAATGCCTGGGTGATTGCATGAATGCATGGGTAGTGCCTGGGTGATTGGAAGAGTGCATGGGTACTGCCTGAGTGATTGAAGAAAAGCATGGGTCATGCCTGACTGATTGCATGAGTGCATGGGTAGTGTCTGGGTGATTGCATGAGGGCAAGGGTAATGTATGGGTGACTGGAGGAGTGCATGGGTACTGCCTAAGTGACTGAAGGACTGCATAAGTAATGTCTGGGTGGTTGCATGAGTGCATAGGTAGTGCCTGGGTGATTGCAGAACTGTATGGCTAATACCTGGGTGATTCCATAAGTGTAGGAGTAATGTCTGGGTGAATGGAGGAGTGCATGGGTAGTATCTGAGTGATTAGACGAGTGCATAGGTAGTGCTTCTGTTATTTTATAAGTGCATGGGTAGTAGCTGGCCGATTGGAGGAGTGCATGGATAGTGCCTGGAACACTGAAGGAGTGCAAGGGTAGTGCCTGGGTGATTGCATAAGGGCATAGGTAGTGCCTGGATGATTGGAAGAATGCATGGGCATAGCCTAACAGATTGAAGGAGTGCATGGGTAATGCTTGGGGGATAGCATGAATGGAGGGGTAATGTCTGGGTGAATGGAGGAGTGCATGGGTAGAGTCTGAGTGATTAGACGAGTGCATAGGTAGTACTTCAGTGATTTTATAACTGCATGGGTAGTGGCTGGCCGATTGGAAGAGTGCATGGATAGTGTCTGTGTGATTGCATGAGTGCAGGGGTAATGTCTGGGTCATTGAAAGAGTGGATAGGTAATGCCTAAGTGATTGTATGAGTGCATGGGTAATGTGTAGTTAATTGAAGGAGTGCATGAGAAATGTATGACTGATTGCAAGAGAGCAAAAGTAATGTCTGTGTTGTTGCATGACTGAACTCGTACTGTGTGGGTGATTGCAAAGTGTATAAGTAGTGTCTGGGTGATTTTTTAAGTCCATGACTACTGGCTGGATGATTGGAGGAGTGCATGGGTAATGCCTGTATGATTGCTTAAGTGCAGAGGTAGTGCCTGGATAATTTTATAAATGCACTGATACTGCCTGAGTGATTGAAGGAGTACGTGGGTAATGCCTGTGTGATTGTATGAGTGCAGGGGTAATATCAGGGTTACTGGAAGAGTGCATGTGTAATGCCTAAATGAGTGCATGAGTGCAGAGGAATGTCTGTGGCATTGAAGAAGTGCATGGCTTATACCTAAGTGATTGCATGAGTGCAGGCGTAATGTCTGAGGGATTAGAGGAATGCATAGTTAATACCTTGGTAATTGCATGAGTTTATGGGTAATGGCTTGCTGATTGCAAGTGTGTAGAGGTAGGGCATGGGTGATTGGAGGAGTACATAGGTAGTGCCTGAGTGATTTTAAAACTTTAAGTATTCTGATTGGGTGATTAGAGGAGTACACAAGTAGTACCTGGGTGATTGGAGGACTATATAAATAGAGCTTAGGTGATTTTAAAAGTGTATCTGTACTGCCTGAATGAATAGAGCATTGTATAGATACTGCCTGGATGATTGAAAGACTGCAAGGGTAGTGTCTAGTGCAGGGATAATGTTTAGGGGATTGGAGTAGTGTACAGCTACTACCTGGATGATTGGAAGAGTGTACTGATAATGAGTGGCTGATTGCATGAGTATACAGATAGTACCTGGGTGATTTGAAAAGTACATAGGTAGTGTCTGGGTGATCTTATAACTGTATGAATACAGGCTAGGTGATTAAAGAAATACATAGATAGTGCATGGGTGATGGCAGGAGTGTGATAATAGTGCCTAGTGGTCTAGATCAGTGCATGGGTAGTGTTTAAAAAAATGGATGACTGCAATAAAAGTGACTGTAAACATTACTTCATATTATTATGCTTATTACATGATTTCATCTTACCTTCTTTATTAAAGTAGATACCAAACTCATTGAAACTATTTTACGGTAGTTTTATTCTAAACAGAATTTAAAATCTTTTCAAGCTTTACTATTACTTTCTGTAAAAAAGAAGAAAAACTGTTATTGCTTATAATATTATAGTTTTAAGAACACAACATAATTTTAGAATTACATAACATATTCAGTTTCCCTTTTTTGCTGTTCTCAGATTCTATTGAAATCACCATTCACAGTGATTTCAATGTTGATCATCATGTAACAACGGGGAAAAAAATACAATCAATGAGATTGTAAAAAAAACGCAAATCTGTATTGAAAATATTTACAAGTTCAACTATCTGTTCACCTATCTACAGTTTCTAACTTATATTTTTACCGTACAATAAATCATTTCTTTCTCTGAAGTACATTTTTGAAATATACATTTTCATTTACATCACATATAATATAAAGATCAAATATATAAACTATTTCTTTCAAAAACAATTTTGCAAATGCAATAACAATTAGCAAAAAACAATAATCCAAACAGTAATTTTTAACATCTTCCCAATAGGCCGAATGATGCTTCCAAATCAATTTCCATTGAAAATATCCAAAATAAACTAATTTATTTGTGTTTACATCTTCCCAATAGGCCGAATGATGTTTTCAAAACTTTGGCATCAAAAATATCAGATATGAATCTGGTAATTCGAAAGGCAACCTACATTTAAATTGCAAATGGGCATCATTGCAATGTGTCCATCCTTTATTGCACTTTAAATACACAGTATAGTGTCCAGATGTTGTAGTAGGTCCATTATGGAATATAATAGCCACTGCTTTAAAAGTTCTTCCTGAAATTGACACGACTTGCTACAAATTTTTTTATTTTTGTTTCCAATTTTCTTCCCTTTGCTTTACAACGTTGAAGCATTAAGATGACACATTTTCCAAATCTTTCTATATATAATGTTGACAACATTTCTGATTTACAATGGGAGCATTTCATATTTTGATTACCTTTTTTACTAATTTGTTAAAAGATACTGATTTGCAATCTGGTATCGTCAAGTATATGAATCGTTCAGTATCTATTCCAGTGGTGGAAGAAAATGAACACTCTTCACATTTTTGATTCCATCTGTAACTTAGTCCAAATACATTTTCAATTTCTATTCCTTCATCTTCCAGTACACCAAGCATAAACATAATAAATTCTTGTGCATCTTGTTGTATATTGAGTGTAAATTGTGAAGAATCAGGACATATATCCAAAAGATGCCGAATGCCAGAAGTTGTATGGAATTTACTTCTATCAGTTACCAACTTTTGAAAAACATTATGTAGTAAACAACAAAATCTTTTTTCTCAATTTTCCATAATTTGAAGATGAAGATCTTCCAGATAAAACACAACATTCACAATTACATTAGCATAGCAGTTGATACCTGAACTATTTTCTAACTGGTATCCTACAATATCACCAACAGTGTCCATTTTCATTTTCTTTGTAGCTTCATCATTCTCTTCAATTGTTTTCTTTTTTCAACCTCACTAGAATGTTTGTCATATTTTCGTTTTGCACACACTACATGATTTTCATATACGGGATATTCACCTAAGTTAGGAGCATACAGTCTTCTTAACCGATTATACTCTTACACAATTTGCATCAGCACTAACCTTTTTCTCATCAATATCAATTAAATACAAACCAGATAATGTTCTTACTCGAGACAATGCAACGTATGCCATGCCTTCTTTAAACAATGTACTTACAATATTTACCAAATCATTGTCTACACTTAAACCTTGAGATTTATGAATGGTTACTGCATATGCTAAAGAAAGAGGAAACTGTTTTCTACGAACATACAAGTCTTTTACAAGCAAAAAACGAACAGCACAACGTCCAATCTGTTTTATCTCTTCAATCTGATCAAATTTAATGTTCAAAAATTCAATTCCATCTCTGTTCTGATAATTAACAAATCAATAACTTTTCCCATTGCTCCATTTACTAAACCTTTTTCTACATCCAAATTACGTCGTAAAATTACCCTACAGTTTTTACATACATATAAAGTCTTTTCTAAACCAGCAGTCTTAGACACTGACTTTTCCAAAGAATACAATTTTCTCTGTAATTTCTCTGAGAGAAGAAAAGTAACTCCTTCGTGTTCCATTTTATCAATACCTTCCATTTTCACTATTGGTTGTTTTTCCAATTTCAAAAGTTCATGATTGGATGTAGAACACTCTTGCAGTGTTGGCATTAGACAAACTATAGACTTTTTTTCTCCAATTTTTTCTACATTACTTCAGGTGCAATGTTTTCATTTAGAAACAAATTCGTTAGTAGCCGACTTTGTAAAACTTCTTTTCCATGTTGTGTCAAAACTCCAATTCTTATATCTTGAAGAATGTTTCCATAGTGTTCATCACTTGCTTGTTGCATATTCTTAATATGTTCTTTATATTCAAAATGAGACCGAATGTTTACATTTCCAATACTTCCCAAAGATTTCCTAGTATCTTCATGGACAAGAGTTTTAAAAAGTGGTTGTCCTTTCACAGGAGTCAGTAGTAGTAGATCGCCAAATACAATTACATGTTTTCCTCCAAATAAAACATCATAATCTGTTTTTAAACTCTGTTGCACTCTTAAATGTACAAAGGCAAGCATTAAGTTTGAGACCATGCTCACCTCATCAATGATTAGAAGTTTCATTTTCTTTAGTACTCTTGAGACTTCATAACAAGTTTCTCCAGATAGTTTATGATATTCCAACTTATTTTCATGTTCTACTGGTAGCATGAGTAAACAATGTAATGTAATCCCTTTAATGTTGTGTGCTGCTAACCCAGTTGGAGCTGTTACAACACAAGATAAATGTGATTCAGTGGTGTTCTGTAGATAACTAGTCAAAACTTTAATTAAGAAACTTTTCCCTGTTCCAGTTTGACCACTGATATACATTGAATAGGTTTAAATGATGTGTAGTTGCACTCTTTTTTCATGAAGTAAACCATGCTGTATCTGTTGTGTCACTTGCTGATATATTTCTTTTTGTTCAAAATGTTGTTGGTCTTCCAAGTTTCCCAACTCAATTATATCCTGTTGTGCTTGTTGCATTGCCGTTTCTACTTCATTCATGGCTATTGCTGCTTCATTTTCAAGAATTGGTTGTTCTAATGGATCTTAACTTAGTGGAGCAGAACTTTGACTATCTTGAAAACTGTCTCTAGCTATTTCAGCTGCAATAGTAGTTTCTTGTTCAATCTCTTCATTTAATATTTGTAGATAATTTGGAAAAATTGTGCTTTGAATACTATCTTTACATGCATTAAAAGGATCTTCATAGCAGTCAAAATCTCAAAGTAATACCACTTCACTACGCCAAGGCTTGAAAAGTTGCAGAAGTGCTAAATAGAAAACTTCTCTTTTATCTGGAGTTTTGCAACTGAGTTTCCTGTGGTTAATACAATTTCCTTTGGCATGTTTTACCAAACATCCATCACATCCAATTACTGCATATTTTTCTTCATTTATATTTTCTGTAACATTTCTCTTAAAACTATAATGTTGTAGTACTTCATAGAGACATATGTTTTCCAGATGTGGACTCCTTTTGGGATAGTACGTATCCAACATATTTGTTTTAACAATATCTGTACTCTCTGGTTCATTCAATGCTAAATATTCAATTTCTTGTACAGATTTCAAAACTCAAGTTCGTGTTGCAGCAAGACCTAGACTTACCCAAATGATTCCTCTTGACTTTGAATATAAACTTGCAGAGGTCAACCGATCTGAACATTCGTAGGATCAAATCTCTCGATGGGAAAGCATCTTCAAACTAAAGCTGTACAATTTGTTACTAAGAGTCTTCTCTTGTGAAATTTCTTCCCACATTTCTTTCAACTCCGTCTTTTCATATTTGGTTATATATGATGTAACATAAAGAGCAACAGCAATCAAATTATCTGCAACATATTTGATATCCATGTTTGCATTCCACGTCGACAAAATCACTGGATTGTAGTCATTAATATACTTTGAATTTTCACTTTTTTTATGTTGTAAGTATTCTTTGGAGATTTTCACGTTATAGTATGTCTTACTGCTGACATGAAACTGTTAACTCTTCCTTTTGAAATTACTGGATGTGGGAATCCAAAACGACATTTTGTATAAAATGTTCCCTTTGACGTGTATTTACGTCGACAATATTTTCCACATCGATGAATTTGAAACCGTAAAACTTGTCTTAAGCTGTTTTCTCCTCCTTTTTTTGGAATGGCACAGGTAACATAGTCTTCAATGAACGACAAAACAGTTTCATCAGAATCAGTTCCAAATTTAGGTGCATTCTTAATCCATAATAGCATGGGTATATGAGGAGCACCTCTGGCTTGGTACTCTTTTCTCCAAAACAAATCAATAAGTTCTCCAAGAGGTGGATTATTTTTATTGCAGATAAAAGACATCATAGCTTGAAACCTATGATTAAAATATCTGCACACATTTACAGGATCCAAAGAACAGAGTTCTCCAGCTGTCTTCAATTCAATGTTTTTACATTTGAATTTGCTTCTCGTAGAAATTCAAGTAAATAGTCCCATGCGTATTCAGCACAGCTAAGCGTAACAAACCACGTAGGGGTTCCTAAGTTCCTTCACATACATTTAAGTTCTCCGTAACGACGATACCAATACTCAGTAGTACCACGTTGACACGCCATCAAATTAATTAACTGAGATTCTAAATGATCATCTCTTTGTTGAACTTTGTCCAAAAATTCCTTTGCAGAAAGATTTGTAAGATAAACTCCTGTTTTTAATATGTGGTTCACTGCATATGAAAGTCCAGACAAGTCACTTTCAAACAGAAGATGAAATAAATATGGAATACACTGTCGAACTCTTGGATCGTCTGAGTACAATCTTGTTGTACGATATTCTGAAGCTGGAATCTGTACTGGTCGTTCATCATATCGTCCACCTTTTCCAGTGGGGAAGAGCTGTGGAAAACAACGAGCTTCTAAACTTTTTTCCCATACACTCATGGGAGTTCCCTTCGCTTTTTTCATTTGAATAATTCAATAGTGTTTCCTATCACTTCTTTTGAATGTAGAGGATGTATACTATAATGTTCATAAATTTCTTCTCTCCTCGAGTTGTCCACTTTTTCTATTTGGCCAGTAGAAATTTCTCTTTCATCTTCTATAAATAATTCTTCTTCTTCACATTTACATTTTTTATAATAAATATTATTTTGTACAAGATATAAAGTAGCCTTTTGAAGTTTGGTGACATCTACTAACTCTTGCCAAATTTTCCGACTCTTTATTGGTACACCATTAACTAGAATAACTACAGGTTCAGTTTCCTCTCTCTCTATACCAACAGTTTCAATATTTTTCTTAAAATCTAAAGGTAAATACACAACTCTCCCTTTTTAACCTCTTTTAAATCTGTTGGAGGCAGCTTACCTGTTTTAGGCTCCATACGAACTACAGCCTGAAACGGATGCACAGATTGAACAAGAATGGACTCATAAGTATTTAAATCTACCAGTTCCAGGGGAATAGCTACCAACTCTAGGTTGTTATGTACAGCTCTAACTGGCATTTTATTCTCTTCTAATTTGTTGCAACAATGTTTACAAATACGTTGATCACTACCCAACTCAAAACAACCTTCCACCAACAAATAAGCACCAAATTGCTCCCACTTATCATTGTTTTCCTTTTCACTTTTAAAATACACATCAACATTCCTAGTTTGAGTTCTATAGTGAGTACGTCGACAACAAATACAAACATAGGGGGTCATTACAATGACGGGCGGATCGCCACCGCCCGAATGGCACTGGCGATCCGCCCGCCATTTCCCACTGCCCGCATGCCATTTCCCCCCCGCCATATTACGATGGTGGGGGGGGAGCCCGGCGGATGGAAAGACCGTCCGAAGGTTTTCCGCCGGTCCCACAGGGGACTGGGCAGTAAAGGACCCTAATATGGTGGACACCGCCATCCATATTAGGATGTTGGTGGAAAGCAGCCTTTCCATGGTGGTGTTGCCGCCATGGAAAGGCATATGGTCTTTGCTTCTGGGGGCCCGTTGCGGGCCCCCAGGATTTGGGGTTGTGGGGGGTGCACATGGGGGGTACCATCATTTGAATGCACAAGATGGCAGGCACCGCGCGGTGCCTGTCACGTTGTGCATTCAAATGCACAACATGCGTTTTCGCATTGCGGCGGGTGCTGGTGACAGCACCGCCCGCCTGCAATGCGAACAATACGGGATGCCACCGACACCATGGCGGTGGCATCCTAATACCCATGGCGGGACCGCCGCACCCCTTGCGGACGGTCCCGCATTCCGTTGCGGTGGCGGGCGGACTTTGTCCGGCCGCCATCGTAATGTGCCCCATAGTTTGGTTTCACACAAGAAACTACCTTAAAATGTATAATTTTTCTTCTGCAAACTTGTCAGTAGTACTATCTTCCACCTCTTCTTCAACACCTACACTTATCATACTCTCACTTTCTCTACACTCCTCTTGAGGTCCAAAGAAACGAAACTCAATATCATCTGAAAATGTTTTCACATCCAATATTGAACCATGCAAAAGAGCTGTGTTTATTTCACTTAAAGATAATGCTGGACTTTTTACGTAGTACAATCTTCTCACTAACTTCCGCATTTCTGAGTGATGTACTGCTAACATTCTTAAATGATGAAAAGTACTTCTACACACTTTACTAGAAAGACAAGCCTGAGAATGACCTTGCAAGTTACTATATTTTCTCGCTTTACAAGGATCTAGTCCTTGCAACATCTTAATCTTTTGTTTAACACTTTTTTACCATAATCTCGTAAGAAATTTAGTAATATATCAATAGATTCCTGTCGTATACTACAAATACTACTACAATCCCACCTATACACTGGAGCTTGTGTACATCTGCCTTGAACTTCTTCAGCTATTACTTTTTCCACATTTCTAGGAACTATCTTTTCTTTTTCAATTGGACAACCGTTTTTCACTTCATAACAACGATCCCTGGTATCAACTGCATGAACTAATGTAATTTGTTGAAAATAGCTTTCTTCATTAAAAAAGGTTCTGTACTAGAAGTGTGCTTCCATTGATCCGAATCTTTTACTTTTCTCCTTCATAAACTCCATTGTTTTATTCAATGTCTTCATTCTCTTCAATACTAATATAAACAATCTTCTTTTCAATTCAAAAGCCTTTTCGACTACACTTTCAATCTGTTCTTTCTTCTTGTAAAATGCTGATCTTCTTTCATATTTTTTGCAATCTTTCAATACATTTTGTAGTACTCTGCTTTTATACATTCTCTTCCTAATGTCTTTATATTCTTTCATCCTTCTTTCAATATAGATTGTTTTCCAATAACCTGATTTTCCATTAATTTGCCCTTTTTTTGTTTTCTTCTGATTGGTTGTACAACTTTTCTTTCTTATTTCCCCATATTGAAAATATATTACATTCCTAAAAATTCTTTTAACAAATTCTTTAGTTCTCTTACCAGACGTTTTTTTCTTCAATGTCACATGTTGTACTTCATCTAATTTCCGCTTTTCTCTCTCCTTTAAATAGTACTGTTCTTTTTGTTGTCTTTTCTTTTGCACTTTCCTTGTCATACTGATTTTTTCTTAATAATTATGGTGAATATCTACAAAAAAGAAAAGTTTAAATAGTTTTGTTAAATAATTTACTATTATTAAAATAATTATGTACAAATATTCTTATTTATAAATAAACAAATATTTTAATTGAAATCTAAACCTATATCAGGC
Organism: Calotriton arnoldi; assembly: GCA_963921515.1. NCBI lineage: Eukaryota > Metazoa > Chordata > Amphibia > Caudata > Salamandridae > Calotriton > Calotriton arnoldi. Next base: position 81,216 of record CAWUFW010015811.1, on the reverse strand, counting down.
ACTGCATAATTCTTACAATTAGAACAAATCCCAAGCTATACAACAAAATCACAGAGCACAACTAAAGAATTTCTCTACTGCTACCCAAATCACATCTAAAGTGCAGTCTGTTAACTTTTAAGGCCTGCATAATGTTCTGATTGGGGTATGTCTCTACTAGCACATGTATTCTCATATGTGTTATACATTTGAAGGTGCTTTACATATAAAACAGAAGTATACATATATTTGTATGCTTTTTTATATATAGTAAACTAGCAAAAAGCACAGACTTATACATGCATGGTTTCAAAAACATTTTAAATTTTACAACAGAAACATCTAAAGGGTTGCTACTTTGTTTTTACCTATACTCAACACCTAACTATTACTCCTTTCTATATCCTTCTTCATTCTTTCTACACCTCTCTTGTCTCTTTCTTCACCCCTGTTCTCTCTTTGTGCACTTTTCTTCACTGTTTCTACACCCCTCTTGAATGTTTCTGCACTACTTAAATCTGTTTCTACAACTCTCTTCCTCTTTCTGCATCCCTTCTGCCTCTTTGTGCACCTCTATTTCTTCTTTCTGCACCTCTCTTACTTCTTTCTGCATCCCTGTTGCCTCTTTCTGTACTCCTGTTCCTCTTTCTGCATCTTTCTTCCATCTTTCTGCATCTCTGTTGCCTCTTTCTGCACCAGTGTTTCCTCTTTGTGTATCTCTGTTGCTTCCTTCTCAACTTTTCTTGCTTCTTTCTGCAACTCTATTGCTTATTTCTATAACCTTGTTACCTCTTTCTGCATCCTTCTTCCCTCTTTGTGCACCCCTGTTCCCTCTTTCTGTACCCCCTACACTCTTTCTGTACCTCTCTTACCTCTTTCTACAACTCTCTTGCTCCATTCTGCACTTCTCTTGCTCTTTCCCTATCCCACTTCCCTTTTTCTACATCTCTCTCTCTGTTTTTTCTCCACTACTCTTGCTTCTTTCTGTACTTCTATTGCCCTTTCTGCACCCCTCTTACCTCTTCCTACATCCTTCTTCCCTCGTTCTGCACTTATTTTGCCTTTTTCTGCACCCCTGTTCTCTTTTTCTGCACCTCTCTTGCCTATTTCTGCAGCTGTCTTGCCTCTTTCTGCAGTTGTCTTGTCTTCTTCTGTACCTCTGTTGCTTCTTTCTACACCTCTCTTGCAAATTTTTACACCTCTCTTGGTTACTTCTGCACCCCTCTTGCCTCCTTCTACACCTCTGTTGGTTCCTTCTGCACTGCTCTTCGAGCTTTCTCCATTTCTTTTGCCTGTTTGTGCACTTCTCTTGCCTCCTTCTGCACCTCTGTTACTTCTGTCAGCACTTCTCTTGCTTCTTACTTATTTATTTTGACTATGTTCAATACTTAACTAATAGTAAAATAGTAAAGCAGCAGAAAAGTAATGTTTAACATATGTTACGTGACAAATTAGTGATTATAATACTTTATAAGACTGTCTGGAAAACTTCACTTGAAGTGCACTAAATAAATCTTATTGTCTCTTTGAAATATGAAGTACACTCTCTCAACTTTTAACGTCTTCATGGTCTACTGTTTAAGATATGTCTGGTCTTGTACATATATTGTGATATGAATTATACATCTATACATAGTACACATATAAAACGCAACTAAACATCTATTTGTATGTTTCTTTGCTATATGATACTACTAACAGACAGTACACACATATGCATGCATGTTTTTAAGAACATTGTGACATTTACACCAGAGACATATGAAAGCTTGCTGCTATATCTTTTACTAGGCCCAACACCATATAAACTCATAGTGCCTGAGTGATTACATGAGTGTAGATGTAGTGTCTATGAAATTAGAGGACTACATGAGTACTAACTGGGTAGTGGAATGGTCCCCCCCTGCTGGAAGCAAGCAGTTGTAACCCCTTTATTAAAAAAAACGTCACTTGACCCAGCCTGTTTAAAAAACTACAGACCTATCTCGCTCCTCCCATATCCGGTTAAGATCATGGAGCGCCTTGTAAGCAGGGCACTGTCCCAGTTTCTGGAGGTAAATAATTTACTGGATGCCAGACAATTCGGCTTCCGCCCAGAACATGGGACTGAGACTGCCTTGCTGACTGTGTTGGATGACCTTCGTTTGCGTGCGGACATGGGTCAATCTACTATACTGATCCTGTTGGATCTGTCCGCCGCATTCGACACAGTCAATCACAAGGTTCTCCTGGAATGATTGGAAGGAGTGGGGGTAGTGGGCTTGGCCCTGAAATGGCTGCATTCATATCTGTCTGACAGATGTCAGGCTGTGGCCCTCCCCCCTTTTCAATCCAAGTTTACTAAGTTACATCATGGTGTACCGCAAGGCTCTGCTATCAGCCCTATTCTTTTCAACGCCTATATGCGTCCCTTGGTGGATGTCATTAAATCTTACGGTATAGGTCTTGTAAATTATGCGGATGACACCCAGCTTATTCTCTCTTGGGATAGAGAACAGTCACTTTCTGTGGATAACTTTCATGCATGTATGCAGAGTGTGGTACATTGGCTGCGAAATAATTCCCTGCAATTTAATGCAGATAAAACAGAGTTTCTTTATATTGCAGGTGGAAGAGTACCACATCCTCTCCCAGCCAATATGTGGCCGACTACTGCTGATGCCCCGCTGGAACCCTCTAAATCTGTTCGTAACCTGGGAATTTGCTTTAATGATGAGTTGACTCTGGAAAATCAAGTCAACAAGACGGTTGGGAGTTGCTACTCCCTTATCAGAGTACTTAAAAAAGTACTCCCCATGCTCCCGGCACATACTCGTGCTTTGGTAGTAAGGAGCGTCATCCTGAGTAGGATTGATTACTGTAATGCTTTGCTATTGGAGTCTCCTAAATATTTAATGGGGAGACTGCAGAGAATCCAGAATATAGCAGCTAAGTTGACCTTGACGAGACCTCGTCAGTCCTCCTCCTCTCAGGCTCTGATGGACCTTCATTGGCTTCCAATCCTGCAGAGGGTTCATTTTAAATCCCTTTGTGTTGTGTTTAAGGCATTGCACGGTCATGGGCCATTACCTTTGCAGAGGAAATTCAGTTAGTATGTTCCCACCCGTTGCCTCAGATCTTCCTCTGCTACCTGGGTGAAAGTGCCAAGGGTTAAGAGAGCTAAACTGGGGGGGCAAGCTTTCAGCGTCGCTGCTGCAAGACTTTGGAATAGCCTACCCACGGAGCTGCGACAGATGACAGATTTTATGCCTTTCAGGAAGAAATTGAAGACCTGGCTCTTCCCCAGAGCTTGATGCCTCCTACTCCTTATCACAGGCTCTCTTCCGTCTCTCAGCGCCAGGATACCCGACGGGTCACAGTGCGCTCTATAAATAGTCCTTACATTACATTACATTACTACCTGAGTGATTAATGAACTGCATAGGTAATGCTTACGTGATTCCATAACTGCATGGGTAGTGCCTGGCTCATTGGAGGAGTGCATAGGTACTGTCTGAGTGATTGAAGAATTGCATAGGTAATACTGGGGCGATTATATGAGTGCAAAGACAATGCCAGCATGATTACACTAATATACAGATACTGCCTTGGTACATCGAAGAATACATGGATAGTGCCTGACTGATTGGAACAATGCATATATAGCACTTCAGTGATTGCATAATGCAAGAGTTCTGCCTGGCTCATTACATAAGTGCATGTGTAGAGACTGGATGATTGAAGCACTGGTTACATAATGCCTATCTGATTGCATGAGTGCAGGGATAATGCCTAGGTGATTTCATGAGTGTAGGGATAATAACTTAGAAATTACATGTATGCAGAAGTAGTATCTAAGTGAATGCATGACTGCAGAGATAGTCCCTGTGTGATTCTATGAAAACGAGAGTACTGCCTTGGTGAATACAGGTGTAGTAAGGTAGTGCCTGGGTGATTGCATAAGTGCATAGGTAGTGCTTAATTAATTTTATTAGTATATAGGTACTGGCACAGTGTTTGAAGGTGTGCATAGATACTGACAGGGTGATTGGAGGAGTGCAAGGGTAATGCATGAGTGAAAGAACCAGTATATAGCTAATACATTGGTGATTGCATGATTTCAGGGGTAATATCTGATGGACAACATGAGTACATAGAAAGTGCCTAGGTGATTTCATAAGTTCATCAATACTTTCTAGGTGATTACAGTACTATTGTGGTACTACCTCAGTGATTGGAGTACTATAAAAGTACTGCCTGGGTGATTTTATAAAAGCATGAGAACTAGTTAAATGTTTGAACGAGTGCATAGATCCTGTGAAGCTGATTGGAGGAGTGTAAGGATAATGCCTGGGTGATTGAACCACTGTATAGCTAATGCACTGGTGATTCCATGAGTTCAGAGGTAATGTCTAAGAGATTGCAGGAGTACATAGGTAATCTCTGGGTGATTCATCAGTTAAGGGATAATATATTGGACATTATAAGAGTACATAGGAAGTACCTGGGTGATTTTATAAGTCCAACAATACTGCCTAGGTGATTAGAGTACTATTGTGGTAGTGCCTCAGTGATTGGAGGACTGGGTGATTTTATAGGTGCATGGGCACTGCCTACGTCATAGGCTGAGTGCATAGATTGTGAAAAGGTAATTGGAGGAGTGCAAGGGTATTGCCTGGGTGATTGAACCGATATGTAGCTAATGCATTGGTGATTGCTTCAGTTCAAAGGTAATATATGGGGCGTACAGGAGTACATAGAAAGTGCCTGTGTGAATTTATAAGTGCATTGGTACTGCCTGGGTGATAGGAGTAAATCTGTGCTAGTGCATCAATGATTGTAACAGTGCATAGGTAGTGCCTGGGTGATTTTATAAGTGCATTGGCACTGGCTAAATGGTTGGAGGAGTGCATAGATTGTGAAAAGGTAATTGCAGAAATGCAAGGGTATTGCCTGGGTGATTGAACCAGTCTATAGCTAATACATTGGTGATTGCATCATTGCAGGAGTTATGTCTGGGGGATTAGAGAAGTACATAGCTAATACCTAGAGATTCTATAATTGCAAGGGTAATATCTGTGAGATTACAAGATTACATAGGAAGTGCCTGGGTGATTTTATAAGTGCATTTGTACTGCCTGGGTGATTGGAGTAGTACTGCAGTAGTGCCTGAGTGATTGGAGAAGTACCTAAGTAATACTTGGGTGATTGCATGAGTGCATGCATAGTGCCAATACACAAATGGTGCCTTCGTTCATCAAGGAATGCATGGGTACTGCCTGACTAATTGCAACAATGCATAGATAGTATCTAAATGATTACAAGAGTGCAAAAGTTGTGCCTGGACGATTGGAAAACTGCATGGGTAGTACTTGGTTGATTACATGACTGCAGAGGAACTGGCTGAGTGCATCTATTAAAGCATCAATAGTGGCTCAGTGAATGTATAAGTGCATCTGTACTGTCTGGGTGATTGGAGGAGTGCAGAGATAGTGCCTGACTGATTGCATAAGTGGCGGAGTAGTGCCTGACTGATTGAAGAGCTGTACATATAGTGGCTTAGTGCATGGATTAGTGCATAGGTAGTGCCTCTGTCATTGCAGACTTACAGCTGAGACATCTCTTCATGTTGCTGCTTTATATTTGACTACACACAACATCCTAAGTAGTCGAATAATACTCAAATACCAATACAAAAGTGTGGTTTATAACATGGTGTACACTTTTCTAGTACAGGTTTACCATTCTCTAAGTGCTCAGGGTATCGGGCCTACCCAAATAGAAAACATCAAACCAACGCATATCTCTCTTATAAATCTTACCATATTCATAAAGGCATGTATGCATGTGTCTCTACCTTTTACTAGTCTCAGGGATTAAAGGAGTACACAAGTAACGCCTGGGTGATTGCATGACTACAGCGGTAATATCAGGGGATATTCATGACTGAATATAGCACGTTGCAATGCGTGCTTTTACTATGCGGTAGGTAACAACGCGGTCGTTACAATGACCGCGTTGTTACAACGCGATGCCATTACTACGCAAGTCATTACATCGACTTGCAGTAGATGGCGCCGTAATATTAGGAATGTATAATTTACTATTCCAACTCCAGCCTACGCAACAGTTGGGAAGGCATTGGAATAGTAAATTATACTATTCCTTATGTTAGAGCGCCATCTACTGCAAGTCGATGTAATGTCTTGCGTAGTAATGGCATCGCGTTGTAATGACCGCGTTGTAAAGGCATCGCGGTCTAATGATCGCGGTGTAAAGGTTGTTTCCCTTCATGACTACATAGGAAGTGACTAGGTGATTTTATAAGTGCATGGGTACTTCTTGGGTGATTACAGGACTAATAAAGTAGTGCCTGAGTGAATAGATAAGTTCAAAGGTAGTGCCTGGGTGATTTCATAACAGCATGACTACTGGCTGAGTGATTACATAAGTACAAGGGTAGTGCGTCCGTGATAGAAGGACTGCAACAGTAGTGCCTGGCTGATCATATAAGTGCATGAGTAGTGACTACATGAATCACAGAGTGCATGGGTAATACCTTAGTGATTGCATGAGTGCAGCAGTAATGTTTAAGTTATTACAACAGTGCATATGTAGTGCCTGGATCATTTGAAGACTGCATGAGTAGTACTTAGGTTTTTTTATAACTGCATGAGTTTTACGACTAGCCAAATATAAAGCAGCAGTCTATTACATGAGTCAACCATAATTCTTAAGACAAAATCCTAACTTAAGTTAAACTTAAGTTAAACTTAAGTTAGGATTTTGTCTTAAGACCAAAACTTAAGACAAACTTAAGACAAAATCCTAACTTAAGTTTAACTTAAGTTTAACTTAAGTTAGGATTTTTTCTTCAGACCAAAACTTAAGACAAACTTAAGACAAAATCCTAACTTTACTACTCCTAAATGCCTTATGTGAATACCGAAAGTCGTAAAGTTAGGATTTTGTCTCAGATTACTTTTGTGAATCGGGCCCTGGGAGATTACAGGAGTACAAAGGAAGTGCCTGTGTGATTTTATAAGTGCATGTGTACTGCCTGGCTGATTGGAGTAGTACAGCAGTAGTGCCTCAGTGATTGGAGAAGTGCAACATGCTGAGTAGTAACAGAATACAGGAGTAGTGCTTATGAAATTAGAGGACTGCCTGAGTGATTGAAGTAGTGCATAACTAATACTTGGGTGATTGCATTAGTGCATGCATAGTGCCTAGGTGATTGCAAGAGCGCATGGGTTCTCTCTGTACATATAGTGGCTTAGTGCATGGATTAGTGCATGGGTAGTGCCTGGTTCATTGCAGACTTACAGCTGAGACATCTCTTCATGTTGCTGCTTTATATTTGACTACACCCAACATCCTAAGTAGTCAAAGAATACTCAAATAGCAATACAAAAGTGTGGTTTATATCATAGTGTACACTTTTCTAGTACAGGTTCACCATTCTCTAACTGCTCAGAGTATCGGGCCTGCCTAAATAGAAAACCTCAAACCAGCGCATATCTCTCTTATAAATCTTACCATACTCATAAAGGCATGTATGCATGTGTCTCTACCTTTTACTAGTACTATAATTTTTAATAGAAACATACATAAAAATATATATCTCTCTTTTATACATGTAGGATCTTGAGATGCATAATACATATGAGAATACATATGCAACTAGGGAATTCATCAATCACACGACCATGCAGACCATAAAAGTTGACACACTACTCTTAAGATTTGGAAGAGACACCTAGATTTATCTGGCATACATTAAATACAGTTTTACATATTCTCCTTTAAAACAAACACCATAATCAGTAATTCCTCACCCAACATATATTAAACATCACTTTACTGCTCCTGCTACATAACCATCCTACTACTACTACTCAGATGTACAGCCTACCAAAATACAAAGCAACATCCCTTCACATATCTCTATTGTAAGTCAAACCACATTTAAAAAAGCATGGATGCATGAGTCTCTACCTTTCCCTAGTACCATCATATATAAAAGAAACATAGAAATCGATATATACCTGTATTTTATACATCAACCATCTTTACATACATAACACATATAAAAATACATCTGCAAATACAAACATACCTCAGTTACAAGATAATGCACACCTTGACACTTAAAAAGCTGCACTTTTCATTTCAACTAGAGATCTAAAAACATATGGTATATTTCAAGCACTTCAGTGCACAGGGGATGCCTGGGTAATTAGAGGAGTGTAAGGGTAGAGTCTAGAAGATTTTATATGTGCATATGTAGTGGCTGGGTGATTTTATAAGTGCATGAGTACTGGCTGAGTGATTACATAAGTACAACAGTAGTGCATCCATGATTGAAACACTAGAAGGATACTGTAAGGGTGATTAAAGCACTGTATAGCTAATCCGTTGGTGATTACATGAGTACAGGGGTAACGTCTCAGAGATTAAAGGTGTACACAGGTAATGCCTGGGTGATTGCATGACTACAGCGGTAATATCAGGGGATTTTCATGACTACATACAAAGTAACTAGGTGATTTTATAAGTGCATGAGTTCTTCTTGGATAATTACAGGACTACTAAAGTAGTTCCTGAGTGAACAGATAAGCTCAAAGGTAGTGCCTGGGTGATTTCATAGCAGCATGGCTACTGGCTGAGTGATTACATAAGTACAAGGGTAGTGCGTCCATGATAGAAGGACTGCAACAGTAGTGCCTGGCTGATCATATAAGTGCATGAGTAGTGACTACATGATTCACAGAGTGCATGGGTAATACCTTAGTAATTGCATGAGTGCAGCAGTAATGTTTAAGTTATTACAGCAGTGCATATGTAGTGCCTGCATAATTTGAAGACTGCATGAGTAGTACTTAGGTTTATAACTGCATGAGTGTTGCGCCTAGCCAAATATAAAGCAGCAGACTATTACATGAGATCTTCCAGAACCACAAGAAGATCCCAAATAGGTGCACGGTGGGTGCTTTGTCTTGATTAATGTGTGACTACAGACGGGCGCCCCTTCCGGGTTCTGCTAAAAGCTACAACAAACTCGTAGCTAGTGTTCCTCCAGTGGGTCCGTAAGTACACAGACACCACTGCATGCACAGCACACCTTAGCGCGTGTGCTGCACAATTATACACGTGGCGTGTTTCTGCCACAACTTCACTTATGTCACCTGGTCCTGAAGAAAGCCTCACTATTTTTAAACGAGGCTGAAACATGTAGACCACAGTGACAACTAAGATCAAGTTATCCTGATGTTGTCCTTATTCCTTTTTTAACCTTGTCCTGGGCCGCTGGCAATAAAAACCGTTCTGTAAGGATTCCCAGAGACATTTTTAACTAGCACCACTTTATTAGCACTTCCCTTCACACATTTACACAAATCCAGCTCCGCTGTAATCAGGAGTTGTAGCACAACTGGGTGGCATTCGGCTACCCAGTTGGGACCCCGATGATGAAGCATGCCACCAACTAGGTTGGTGGGTGAGGGGCCTTTTTATAAACCTATTGGGATTCTGGCACTCATATAACTACTATTGAGTTGACTTTATTAGTGGGTTCGTCCACTGTGTTTTTTGTATTACATGAGTCAACCATAAGTCTCTCCATATTGTTAAAAGCAATCATACATATGTCTCTACCTTTTCAAATCATCATCATATCTAAAAGAAATATATAAACAATATTTCTGGAATATAGTGAAACCTACAACTGAAACATGTAATAGATCTGCCTCAGTGATTGCACAACTCCATGGGTAGTGCTTGGGTGATTGTATGAGTGCAAGCGTAGTCACTGGGTAATTGCAGGAGAAGATGGATAGTGACTGGCTAATTGCATAAGTGCACACATACAGGTTGAGTGCATGGATAAGTGTTTAAATAGCACCTGAAAGCATAGATAAGTCATGGAGTAGTGACTAAGTGAATACATAAGTGCAACAGTAGGGCCTGGGTGATTGAACGACTGCAAAGCTAGTGCATACGTAGACTCTGCATGTTTCTATGACTGCACGGTTGTACATAACTAGTGCCTGGGTGAGTCCATGACTACAGGGGTAATAACTACAGGATTACTGGAGTACATACCGAGTGAGTAGTTGATTTTATAAGTGCATGAGTACTGCTTGGTTGATTGATGAAGTACTGAGGGAATGCCTGAGTGATTGGAGGAATGAAAAGATAGTGCCTGGGTGATTTTATAAGTGCATGGGTACTGGCTAAATATTTGGACGAGTGCATAGATTCTGAGAGGCTGATTGGAGGAATGTAAGGGTAGTGCCTGGGTGATTGAACCACTGTATAACTAATGTACTGGTGATTGCATGATTGCAAAGATAATGTCTAAGGGATTGCAGGAGTACATAGGTAATCTATGTGCGATTCATGACTTAAGGGATAATATCTAGGACATTATAAGAGTACATAGGAAGTACCTGGGTGATATTATAAATCCATTGATACTGCCTAGCTCATTACAGTACTATTGTGGTACTGCCTCAGTGATTGGAGGACTGTAAAAGTAGTGCCGGGGTGATTTTATAAGTGCATGGGCACTGCCTAAGTGATAGGCTGAGTGCATAGATTGTAAAAAGGTAATTGGAGGAGTGCAAGGGTATTGCCTGGGTGATTGAACCAATGTGTAGCTAATACATTGGTGAATGCATGAGTTCAGAGGTAATATCTGGGGACTATAGGAGTACATAGCAAATTCCTGTGTGATTTTATAAGTGCATTGGTACTGCCTGGGTGATAGGAGTAATACTGTGGTAGTGCATCAATGATTGTAAGAGTGTAGAGGTGCTGCCTGGGTGATTTTATAAGTGCATTGGCACTGGCTAAGTGATTGGAGGAGTGCATAGATCGTGAAAAGGTAATTGGAGGAGTACAAGGGTTTTACCTGGGTGATTCAACCAGTGTACAGCTAAAGCATTGGTGATTGCATGGTTGCAGAAGTTATGTCTGGGGGATTAAAGGAGTACATAGGTAATACCTGGTGATTCCATGAATGCATGGGTAATATCTGGTAGATTACAGGAGTACATAGGAAGTGCCTAGGTAATTTTATAACTGTATGTGTAGTGCCTGGGTGATTGAAGTAGTACTGCAGTAGTGCCTGAGCTATTGGAAGAGTGCAAGGGTAGTGCCTGGGTGATTGAATCATTGTATAGCTAATGCATTGGTGATTACATGATTGCAAACATAATGTCTTGGGGATTAAGCAGTACATACATAATGCCTCTGTATTTGCATACATTTGAGGGATAATATCTGGGGGATTACAAGAGTACACAGAAACTGCCTGGGTGATTTTATAAGTGCATGGCTACTGCCTGAGACATTTGAGTAGCACTGTGATAGTGCCTGAATGACTGAAAAAAGTGCAACATCCTGAAAGCATGCATGCATATATCTCTACCACAACACTATGCACACCTCAAAATTCACAGAACAAAGTTCAAATTTAAAGCAAACACCAAAACTTATGTGGCATATTTCAACTGTACCTCTCTAGAGACTTATAAAAAGTAGCATAGTCACGAATACCTAATCTCAACATTTTTTAAAGCACACTATTATGCTGCATCATCACCATTCCACTACTACTCACAGTCTTGAGCCTACCACATAAAAAGCAACAACACCTCTTTGTTATACATCATGAACCTTCAAATGTATAAGACATATGAAAATACATATACAAATAGAGACATACTTGAGACAGAAGTCCATGCACACCTTAAAACTTGACAGACTCCACCTTCAATTTTAAAGCAACACCTAAAATTATGCTGTATACTACAAATGTACATATCCACACACTAAAACAAACTACCATAATCACTAATCCATCTTCCAATATACACATATTACTATACAAAATCTATTTCAAACAACATTTAACTACAATAAAATAAACTACAATACACATCTCTACATTTAATAATATATTTCAAACATCACAGTTCATCAATAATTTTTAAAGTTTAAAAATAAAACTAATACATAATACACCTCAGAAATATATAACTCACCTTCCAAATTAATTTGTAGAATATCAAATATCCAAAAGTCACAAAAAAAATTCTTATGCACACAATCAATGTAATGCACCTCTCTCAATAATGTAAAACCAGTAATGGCAAACTTTCCCTCTCTTTCTCCACACAAATAAATGTAAGTAACAAATCACATTGCTTCCTACCTAATTTCAAATTGTAAAAAATACATTTCTATTGGTTACACATATTAACCCTTACCAACTGACTACTAAAAGTGCCCAAACTGATTCTGGAATTTTTTGGGAGTTGCGATTCCACCATGCACCAACGCGGTGGAACCGCAAATCCATACGGGAGTTAAAAAATATATTACAAATAAAAATACCACTATTTTTTAATAACACACCACTTCTAAAGATAGTACTGACTAGGGAAATCTTACGTTAATAACATTAAACTTCTATATAAATTACAATATCACATTTTAAAACCTCAGATAACATTCAACCCTTACCCCATTCTGCCTAATGCCAGTTTCCATAGCAACAGTTCATGGAACATTGAAGTGAACTGTCAGGTCACAAGTTCACCATATCTTCAAGTTCAGCCCTCTAGCTTACAAATGCAAACAGCAGGTGTGGTGAACACTTGCAAAATAAGGGGCATATTATCAAGAACGGCGTTTAAATTATCGCTGCTTTAGCGGCAGAAAACTGCCGCTAATGCGGCGATAATGGGCTTGATAATATGCCTTTGAGAATTCCAATAGAAGCCCATGTTGACACCAGAACATGGGCTTCTATTGGAATTCTCAAGGGCATATTATCAAGCCCATTATCGCCGCTTTAGCGGCAGTTTTCTGCCGCTAAAGCGGCGATAATTTTAATGCCGTTTCTTGATAATATGCCCCTTAGACCTTATCCTATCTACTGTACCTTTCAAATATTTTTTACTAACCAATAAGAAACATGCTTTTTAAAGAAAGTAACATGCACCCTATTTTTGAGTGTACAATGTTCATAAACAGCCAATCAATTATCTCCTTTTCAAAAAACAGCATCTTGTCCACCATTTTAGATACCTCTCATTCTACCAACTAAGGGGCATATAATCAAGAACGGCGTTAAAATTATCGCCGGTTTAGCGGCAGAAAACTGCCACTAAAGCGGCGATAATGGGCTTGATAATATGCCCTGGAGAATTCCAATAGAAGCCCATGTTGACACCAGAACATGGGCTTCTATTGGAATTCTCAAGGGCATATTATCAAGCCCATTATCGCTGCTTTAGCTGCAGTTTTCTGCCGCTAAAGCGGCGATAATTTTAACGCCGTTTCTTGATAATATGCCCCCTACTATCTCAGCTACAGACATCTTTTCACTCCTTCCAGACATCCCTTCAAGATGCTTACAGTGTGGATTGTTGGACACAGCTATGTTTTCTGGTGCAAAAGGTATGCTGAAAGCAGAGGTATTGACAAAGACCTAGCTTTGAAAAATGTGGATATTAAATGGATTGCACAGAGAGGATTAAAGTGGCACCAATTGATGCCTTTGGTTAAAACCTTTTTGATGTCCAACCCCCTGACCTCATGATTGTGCACTATGATGGCAATGACCTAGGCACATTGACTGGGGTAGATCTGGCAAATGCTCATGAAGGACACCTTTGCACAATTGATGTTGCTTTTACCTCAAACTGTCTTTGTTTACTCTAATATATGCCAAAGACAGAAATGGAAGTGGTCAAATCAATTCTGTCCACAGATTGAAAAAGCTAGAAAAAATGTCAATAAAGCTGTTTCCGCATACCTAAGAGATTATAGAATGGGGTCCATCTACAATAACAATATACGTTTTGATATGGATGACATCTACAGAAGTGATGGAGTACACTTCACAGATCAAGGAAATAGAGTCTTTCTCAACAACCTAAAGCTCTGCATTGGCACTTACATGTAGCTACAACAAACTCATAATGAACACAAGGGCTCTTTTTAGAGCCACCCTATAACATAGTAGTGAATATATATATATTTTTTCACATACATTTTTTTTTTTAATTGTGGATTCGCGCACCCGACACGAATCTGCAAAAGCATGAATTCAATGTACTACAACACGGTACACTTTTCAAGTTTATCTATTACTTTTTAATTTTATATATTTTTAACAACTCTATCAATTCTAATCTTGTCATTAACTTCAATCACAGTACCTCTTTAAAACAACTTCACAAATACAACACTACCTTCTAAATTATATACTACTAAATTATTTATTTAAGGTGAATTCGCGTATCCAATGCGACGTTACACAGGGGGCCGCGCTGAAAGCCGCGTCAGAGTCACGATTCCAAAAAAGAAAGAAAAAAAACTCCCTACTTCCATTATTCGGTATTCTCCCCGGGGACCCCAACCCCCGGGACCTGCCAATTTTTTTTATTAAACAAATAATATGGAGGGGGGGCCGCGTGGTCCCGCCTCCTAAGGTCACTACTGGCCCCAGGGACCCCATCCCCTGGGGCATGGCAAGCCTCATATTTTTTGGGAGGGGGGCCGCATGGCCCCCCTCCTAAGGCCAATTATGGCCCCAGGGACCCCATCCCCCGGGACCAGCCTTCCTATGTTTTTAAAAAAAAATATATATATATTTTCCTGGAAGGAGGGCTGCATGGTCCCCCTCCCCTGGGCCACTATTGGCCCTGGGGACCCCATCCCCCGGGGCCTGGCCTCTTTTTTTTTAATTTATGGGAGGGGGGCCGTGTGGCCCCCCTTCCTTGGGCCACTATTGGCCCCGGGGACCCCATCCCCTGGGGCCTGGCCACATTTTTTTTATTTTTTCATGCCCGGGTGGGGGGGCCATATGGCTCCCCTCCCCTGGGCCGGCCCTTAGCGTTGGGGACCATGGGGGGAGCCCCAATGCCCACACGGTCCCATCCTGCTCCCCGCCTCCTGTGGGAGTCGGCAATGCTTTTGGACAAGGGGAGCTGCTGACATGCAGCTCCCCTTGCCCAAAAGCAATTCTGCTTTGCTTTGTTGAAGCGAGAGCAGGTTTCCTGCTCTCGCTTCAATGAAGCAAAGTAAGAGTTTGCTATGGCAGGGCGGGAGCCGTGCTCCCGCCCTGCCATAGCAAACGGCAATGTCCCGGGGGTGGGCACCCCAGGACATTGCAGGAGCCGGCCCTTAGTGGTGGCGGTTCCCAGGGCCTTCGAGGGCTCCAGGAGGGGGCCCGCGTAGCCCCCTCCCAACTGTTTAAACCCCCAAGGAGGTGGTGGTCCCCGGGGGTCCGCAACGGACCCCCATATTTAAATAAACAGTGCCCCGGGGAGGTGGTGGTCCCCGGGGCAGTGTGGGGGCCTTGAGCCCCCACACTTTGATTTTAGGAGTTGCCCCAGCAAGGTGTTTGTCCCCAGGGCTGCGGGGGCCGCGTGCCCCGCATTTCAATATTGCAGCCCCGGGGAGGTGGTGGTCCTTGGGGCTTGGGGGCCCACGAGGCCCCCGCCTTAAAATAACAAAGCCCCGGGAAGGTGGTGGTCCCTGGGGCAGCGTGGGGGGGAGGAGCCCCCCCACGCATTTTAATCGAAAAGCCCCAGGGAGGTGGTGGTCCCCGGGGCTGCGGGGGCCCCCGCGGGCCCCCACTACATAATTATACATTGCCCCCGGGACCTGGCCTACCCGGGGACTTAAAGAAAACAAAATTCGGGCTTTTTTTTTTATTTTCTCGGACGGATTCGTGCACCCAGCGCGAATTTGGGGATTTAAAAAAAAAAAAAGCTTTTTTTTAGCCCTGGGGGTCCTTGTGGGCCTAGGGGGTCAGGGTGTTTCTACCCTGCCCTCTTTTCTTGGTTTTTACCTTTGTTTCTACTGTTTTCTTGTGACTCGGTTACTGAGTCACAAGATGGCTGCCAACACATTCTGGTTTGGAGTATTGGCAGCCAATTAAAATGAAGCTCGTGCTCGGGAGGATTCACGAATCCTCCTCGGTGCTCAGATATCGATATTTTTATTTTTTGAATTTCTCAGGAACTACTGAACAGATTTACACCATTTAAAAAAGGGCGCTTTCAGAACCAAGAGATACCTTTTTGCCAAATTTGGTGTAATTCCGTTCATCTGTTCGGGCTGTAGCCTGTTCCAAAATTTACTATGGAAATTAACGTGGGGAAAACGCGTTTTGGGACCCCCCTTTTTTCTCGGCCACCGCTTGACAAATCACCCCGAAACTTTCAAGACATGAGCTGACCGGAGGTGGCCATTAGTTTGGAAAATTTTGCAAAGATTCGTCAAACGTGCCAAAGATATTGGCAAAAGGAAAAATGTTTTTGAATAGAAACAAGGTCCTAACTATAACTACCTACTGGCGACCGCCAGTAGGTAATATATATCTATATATAATATATATATATTATCTACTGGCAGTCGCCAGTAGATAGTTATAGTTAGGACCTAGTTTTCATAGGAAACTCACTTTTTGTTTTCTTAATATCTTTGGCGCCTGTTGACGAATCTTCGCAAACTTTTCTAAAATCGTAGCCCGCTCCGGTCAGCTCCTGTCTTGAAAGTTTCGGGGTGATTCGGCAAGCGGGGACCGAGAAAAAAAGCGGGTCCCAAAACGTGTTTTCTCCATGTTAATTTCCATAGGAAGCTTTAGACACAGCTACAGCCCGAACTGCTGAACGGAATTACACCAAATTTGGCAAAAAGTAGTCCTTGTTTCAGAAAGAGACCTTTTGTTAAATGGTGTAAATCCGTTCAGTAGTTCCTGAGAAATTTAAAAAAGAGGTCGAAAAATGCATTTCCCATAGGAAACTTTAGACACAGCTACAGCTGGAACTGCTGAACGGAATTACACCAAATTTGGCACAAAGGTAGCCCTTGTTTCAGAAAGAACTCTTTTCATTAAATGGTGTAAATCCGTTCAGTAGTTGCTGAGAAAATCAAAAATAAAAGTTTTGATATTTAGAGGCACGGAGGATCCGCGCACCCTCCCGACCACGAGCTTCATTCTAATTGGCTGTCAACACTCCAAACCAGGAAGTGTTGGCAGCCATCTTGTGACTCGGTAGAACCGAGTCACAAGAAAACAGAAAAACAATCGCGTAAAACAAGAAAAGGGGGCAGGGTAGAAAAACCCTGACCCCCTAGGCCTGCTTAGGGGGTCCCACAAGGACCCCAAGGGCCCAAAAAAGCATTTTTTTTTTTAAATCGGCAAAATGCGCGTCGGATTCGCGGATCCGTCCACAAAACTAAAAAAAACGAAGCGCGGCCTACCGCGCTTCGTTATTATTTAGCCCCTGGGTGGGCCAAGTCCCGGGCGCAATGTTTATATTGTGAATGGGGGGCCCGAGGGGGCCCCCCAGCCCCATGGCCTGCCACCCCCGGGGCTTTCTTTACATATTTGCAGGGGGCACAGGGCCCCCCCGCAGCCCCGGGGACCGCCACCTCCCGGGGCTTGTATTTTAAATGGGTGGGGGGCCTCCAAGGCCCCCCCAAGCCCCGGGGACCACCACCCCCGGGGGCTTTTCTTAAATATTTGTGGGGGGCACATGCCCCTCCCCAGCCCCAGGAACCGCCACCACCGGGGCTTGTTTTTTAAAAAAAATAAAGAACCTGTGTTGGGGGCTCCAGCCCCCCTGCAGCCCCGGGGACCGCCACCTCCCGGGGCTTGTATTTTAAATGGGTGGGGGGCCTCCAAGGCCCCTCCAAGCCCTGGGTACTGCCACCCCGGGGCTTTTCTTAAATATTTGCGGGGGCACATGGCCCCCCCGCAGCCCCGGGGACCGCCACCCCCCGGGGCTTGTTTTTTAAAAAATAAAGAACCTGTGTGGGGGGGCTCCAGCCCCCCCACATGCCCCGGGGACCACCACCGTTAGTTATGTGCCGCTGTCTGAAATGTTACAAGCCCACCAATGGGCCTCCACTCGCACAGGGACGTTATAGTTAGTTGGACATTTCACTTGTACAAAACCAGAGAAATTCAGCCGTTATAGTTAGTTGAGCTAACTATAACTCGTGCCCCCACAATGCACTGCTGATGACGTCACAAATGTCCAACTAACTATAACTGTCCCTAAAACCTATGGTTTTTCAGTGAATTTCAAAGGTTTTTAAATGCTAATTTCTAACTATAACGTGTCTGAAACCTATGGTTTTTTCAGTGAATTTCAAAGGTTTTTTAAATGCTAATTTCTAACTATAACGTGCCTGAAACCTATGATTTTTTAAGTGAATTTCAAAGGTTTTTTAAATACTAGTTTCTAACTATGCCTACAGAGGTAGGACATGTGAAGAAAGAAGAAAAAACGCACAGAAAGAAGCAAAAGATGTGCAGAAAGAACCAACAGAGGAGCAGAAAGAGGCCTTGTTGCAAAATCATCCTGTGCCCACAACTTTTTCAGACGGGTACTGGTGGTAACTGACTCTGACTAACCAGAGCCAGTGCTATGCTAAAAGACACTTAGAATACAGTGAAAACACCTACATACACTAGGGAACACTATGCGTTGGGGTACCCCTGTGATTAGCATGACCTCCTCTGCAAGTCCCTAGTACATAATAGGGCAGGGGATTAAAACTACCTCTTAAAACGCGCTACAGGGTGCGTTTGCACAGTGGTGAAGGGAGGGGGCCTGAGGTGACATGTGTGCAAACGCGCCCCGTGACGCATTTTAAGTTGCGGGATTAAGTCCCCTTGAATCCTGAGGGTCCCTGGGGCCCAACTAGCCCCCAGGTACCTACAGTTTGGACCACAGAGCTGAGTTGCAGAGAGGCGTTCCGAGGCCACGCACCTTTTTCACCTCTCTGCAACGCAACTCTGTTGTGCTTACTGAAGGTACCTGGTGGGCTAGTTGGCCCCCAGGGTCCCTCAGGATTCAAAGGAATTAATTCCCCAACTTAAAACGCACCACAGGGCGTGTTTGCGCACATGTCACCTGAGGCCCCGCCCCCTCCCTTCACCACTGTGCAAACGCGCCCCGTGGAGCGTTTTAAGTTGGGGGATTAGGTCACCTTGAATCCTGAGGTTCCCTGGGGCCCAACTAGCCCACCAGGTACTTCCAGTAAGCACCACAGGCCTGCGTTGCAACGCCTGTAACAACAGTTGTGTTTAGGTAGTGAAGAGGGTCGTGATGGGGGTAGTGTTTTAGGGTTTAGGGTAGTGCAGTGGTGTTTGTGTAGTGTAGGGGGTCATGCTGGGGGTAGATTTAGGGTTTAGGGTAGTGAAGTGGTGTTTGGGTAGTGTAGGGGGTCGTGCTGGGGGTAGTGTTTTAGGGGTTTGGGTAGTGCAGTGGTGTTTGGGTAGTGTAGGGGGTCATGCTTGGGGTAGTGATTTAGGGAAGTGCAGTGGTGTTTGGGTAGTGTAGGGGGTACTGCTGGGGGTAGTGTTTTAGGGCTTAGGGTAGTGCAATGGTGTTTGGGTAGTGTAGGGGGTACTGCTGGGGGTAGTGTTTTAGAGTTTAGGGTAGTGCAGTGGTGTTTGGGTAGTGTAGGGGGTACTGCTGGGGGTAGTGTTTTAGGGTTTAGGGTAGTGCAGTGGTGTTTGGGTAGTGTAGGGGTTCGTGCTGGGGGTAGTTTTTAGGGTTTAGGGTAGTGCAGTGGTGTTTGTGTAGTGTAGGAGGTCGTGTTTTAGGGTTTAGGGTAGTGCAGTGGTCTTTGGGTAGTGTAGGGAGTCGTGCAGGGGTAGTGTTTTAGGGTTTAGGGTAGTGCAGTGGTCTTTGGGTAGTGTAGGGGGTCGTGCGGGGGTAGTGTTTTAGGGATTAGGGTAGTGCATTGGTGTTTGGGTAGTGTAGGGGGTCATGCGGGGGTAGTGCTTTAGGGTTTAGGGCAGTGCAGTGGTGTTTGGGTAGTGTAGGGGGTCGTGCTGGGGGAGTGTTTTAGGGTTTAGGGCAGAGCAGTGGTGTTCGGGTAGTGTAGGGGGTCGTGCTGGGGGAGTGTTTTAGGGTTTAGGGCAGTGCAGTGGTGTTCGGGTAGTGTAGGGGGTCATGCTGGGGGAGTGTTTGAGGGTTTAGGGCAGTGCAGTCGTGTTCGGGTAGTGTAGCGGGTCGTCCTAGGGGGAGTATTTTAGGGTTTAGGGTAGTGCAGTGGTGTTCGGGTAGTGTAGGGGGTCATGCTTGGGGTAGTGTTCTAGGGTTTAGGGCAGTGCAGTGGTGTTCGGGCAGTGTAGGGGGTCGTGCTGGGGGTGGTGTTTTAGAGTTTAGGGCAGTGCAGTGGTGTTTGGGCAGTGTAGGGGGTCGTGCTGGGGGTGGTGTTTCAGGGTTTAGGGCAGTGCAGTGGTGTTTGGGCAGTGTAGGGGGTTGTGCAGGGGATGGTGTTTCAGGGTTTAGGGCAGTGGTGTTCGGGCAGTGTAGGGGGCGGTGCAGGGGTGGTGTTTCAGGGTTTAGGGCAGTGCAGTGGTGTTCGGGCAGTGTAGGGGTGGTGCAGGGGGTGGTGTTTCAGGGTTTAGGGCAGTGCAGTGGTGTTCGGGCAGTGTAGGGGGTCGTGCAGGGGGGTGTTTCAGGGTTTAGGGCAGTGCAGTGGTGTTCGGGCAGTGTAGGGGGTCATGCTGGGGCTGGTGTTTCAGGGTTTAGGGCAGTACAGTAGTGTTCGGGCAGTGCAGGGGGTCGTGCTGGGGCTGGTGTTTCAGGGTTTAGGGCTGTGCAGTGGTGTTCGGGCAGTGTAGGGGGTTGTGCTGGGGCTGGTGTTTCAGGGTTTAGGGCAGTGCAGTGGTGTTCGGGCAGTGTAGGTGGTGGTGCTGGGGCTGGTGTTTCAGGGTTTAGGGCAGTGCAGTGGTGTTCGGGCAGTGTAGGGGGTCATGCTGGGGCCGGTGTTTCAGGGTTTAGGGCAGTGCAGTGGTGTTCGGGCAGTGTAGGGGGTCTTGCTGGGGCTGGTGTTTCAGAGTCTAGGGCAGTGCAGTGGTGTTCGAGCAGTGTAGGGGGTCTTGCTGGGGCTGGTGTTTCAGGGTTTAGGGCAGTGCAGTGGTGTTCGGGCAGTGTAGGGGGTCGTGCTGGGGGTGGTGTTTCAGGGTTTAGGGCAGTGCAGTGGTGTTCGGGCAGTGTAGAGGGTCATGCTGGGGCTAGTGTTTCAGGGTTTAGGGCAGAGCAATGGTGTTCAGGCAGTGTAGGGGGTTGTGCTGGAGGTGGTGTTTCAGGGTTTAGGGCAGTGCAGTGGTGTTCGGGCAGTGTAGGGGGTCTTGCTGGGGGTGTGTTTCAGGGTTTAGGGCAGTGGTGTTCAGGCATTGTAGGGGGTCTTGCTGGGCGTGATGTTTCAGGGTTTAGGGCAGTGCAGTGGTGTTCGGGCAGTGTAGGGGGTCGTGCTGGGGGTGGTGTTTCAGGGTTTAGGGCAGTGCAGTGGTGTTCCGGCAGTGTAGGGGGTCGTGCAGGAGGTGGTGTTTCTGGGTTTAGGGCAGTGCAGTGGTGTTTGGGCAGTGTAGGGGTCGTGCTGGGGGTGGTGTTTCAGAGTTTAGGGCAGTGCAGTGGTGTTCGGGCAGTGTAGGGTGTCGTGCTGAGGGGTGGTGTTTCAGGGTTTAGGGCAGTGCAGTGGTGTTCCGGCAGTGTAGGGGGTCGTGCAGGAGGTGGTGTTTCAGGGTTTAGGGCAGTGCAGTGGTGTTTGGGCAGTGTAGGGGTCGTGCTGGGGGTGGTGTTTCAGAGTTTAGGGCAGTGCAGTGGTGTTCGGGCAGTGTAGGGCGTCGTGCTGAGGGGTGGTGTTTCAGGGTTTAGGGCAGTGCAGTGGTGTTCGGGCAGTGTAGGGGGTCGTGCTGAGGGGTGGTGTTTCAGGGTTTAGGGCAGTGCAGTGGTGTTTGGGCAGTGTAGGGGGTCGTGCAGGGGGTGGTGTTTCAAGGTTTAGGGCAGTGCAGTGGTGTTCGGCCAGTGTAGGTAGTCTTGCTGGGGGTGGTGTTTCAGGGTTTAGTGCAGTGGTGTTCGGGCAGTGTAGGGGGTCGTGCTGGGGTGGTGTGTCAGGGTTTAGGGCAGTGCAGTGGTGTTCCGGCAGTGTAGGGGGTCATGCAGGGGGTGGTGTTTCAGGGTTTAGGGCAGTGCAGTGGAGTTTGGGCAGTGTAGGGGGTCGTGCTGGGGGTGGTGTTTCAGGGTTTAGGGCAGTGCAGTGGTGTTCGGGCAGTGTAGGGTGTGCTGAGGGGTGGTGTTTCAGGGTTTAGGGCAGTGCAGTGGTGTTTGGGCAGTGTAGGGGGTCGTGCAGGGGGTGGTGTTTCAGGGTTTAGGGCAGTGCAGTGGTGTTCGGCCAGTGTAGGTGGTCTTGCTGGGGGTGGTGTTTCAGGGTTTAGTGCAGTGGTGTTCGGGCAGTGTAGGGGGTCGTGCTGGGGTGGTGTTTCAGGGTTTAGGGCAGTGCAGTGGTGTTCCGGCAGTGTAGGGGGTCATGCAGGGGGTGGTGTTTCAGGGTTTAGGGCAGTGCAGTGGAGTTTGGGCAGTGTAGGGGGTCGTGCTGGGGGTGGTGTTTCAGGGTTTAGGGCAGGGCAGTGGTGTTCGGGCAGTGTAGGGTGTGCTGAGGGTGGTGTTTCAGGGTTTAGGGCAGTGCAGTGGTGTTCGGGCAGTGTAGGGGGTCATGCAGGGGGTGGTGTTTCAGGGTTTAGGGCAGTGCAGTGGTGTTTGGGCAGTGTAGGGGGTCGTGCAGGGGGTGGTGTTTGAGGGTTTAGGGCAGGGCAGTGGTGTTCGGGCAGTGAAGGGGGTCGTGCTGGGGCTGGTGTTTCAGGGTTTAGGACAGTGCAGTGGTGTTCGGGCAGTGTAGGGGGTCTTGCTGGGGGTGGTGTTTCAGGGTTTAGGGCAGTGGTGTTCGGGCAGTGTAGGGGGTCTTGCTGGGGGTGATGTTTCAGGGTTTAGTGCAGTGGTCTTCAGGCAGTGTAGGGGGTCTTGCTGGGGGTAGTGTTTCAGGGTTTAGGGCAGTGCAGTTGTGTTCGTGCAGTGTAGGGGTCGTGCTGTGGGTGGTGTTTCAGGGTTTAGGGCAGTGCAGTAGTGTTCGGGCATTGTAGGGGGTCGTGCAGGGGGTGGTGTTTCAGGGTTACGGCAGTGCAGTGGTGTTCGGGCAGTGTAGGGGGTCGTGCTGAGGGTGGTGTTTCAGGGTTTAGGGCAGTGCAGTGGTGTTTGGGCAGTGTAGGGGGTCGTGCAGGGGGTGGTGTTTCAGGGTTTAGGGCAGTGCAGTGGTGTTCAGGAAGTGTAGGGGGTTCTGCTGGGGCTGGATTATCAGGGTTTAGGGCAGTGCAGTGGTGTCCGTGCAGTGTAGGGGGTCTTGCTGGGGATGGTGTTTCAGGGTTTAGGGCAGTGGTGTTCGGGCAGTGTAGGGGGGTCTTGCTGGGGGTGATGTTTCAGGGTTTAGGGCAGTGCAGTGGTGTTCGGGCAGTGTAGGGGGTCTTGCTGGGGGTAGTGTTTCAGGGTTTAGGGCAGTGCAGTGGTGTTCGTGCAGTGTTAGGGGTCGTGCAGGGGGTGGTGTTTCAGGGTTTAGGGCAGTGCAGTGGTGCTTGTGTAGTGTAGTGGGTCGTGCTGGAGTAGTGTTTTAGGGTTTAGGGTAGTGCAGTGGTGTTTTTGTAGTGTAGGGGGGTCATGTTTTAAGATGCAACGCTCCAATACCTGACCAGTCTGCACTACATAAAACTGCAAAAAAACTAAAAATAAAAAGTGTTTTGCACACTTTTGTCATTGGGCTATATGTGGGCTACATCTGGATAATATTGGTGCTACATTTGGGCTCTTTTTTCACTGGTGGCCATCTTGGAAGACTTCTTTGTTATGAAGTTTCCTAATTTCCTCAATTACTGCAGTCTCCTCAGTAGGAAATGCTTTCAGTTTTTACTTTGATTCCATCAAGAAGGCATTCAGATGTGTCTCACATTTGCCATAAATTCAGAATGTTAGCACTCTAGTTGCTCATTAGATCACTGTAGTAAAGCTACTGCTCACCAGGGAGTTAACTGGAAGTCTGCTGCTGGTATTGAAAGTGATTGTTTCAGTCTGCATGTCAGAATTTTCTAATGAAATAGAAGAGGATTTGAGATCTCACTTAAAACATGCCCTAATTTTTCTTTCTGCAGCACTAACCATAATTTCTATTTCAAAAAGAACCCCCTCATTTTGTTCCTTTTTAAATTAAATGTTTTAAGTGTTACCGGTTTATTCCAATTAAGATGGCTTCAGGTGTGCCATACTTTTGTCATAAGTAAGGCTGTTAGCGCTCTAGTTGTTCTTTAGAACACTCTGGGAAGCTGCAGTAGAACACAAAGGCATCAACTGGCAGGCTGCTCCTGTTGAAATATAACAGGAAGATATTTGAGATCACACTTGAAACATGCCCTAATTTTTCTTTCTACAGCACTAACCATAATTTCTATGACAAAATGAACCCCATCATGTTGGTCCTTTTTAAATTAAATGTTTTAAGTGTTACCAGTTTATTCCAATCAAGATGGCTTCAGGTGTGCCATACTTTTGTCATAAGTAAGTCTGTTAGCACTCTAGTTGTTCTTTAGAACACTCTGGGAAGCTGCAGTAGAACACAAAGGAATCAACTGACAGTCTCTGCCCTTGTTGGATGTACATGTTTTACTGAGAATGTCAGACTTCCTTCTCACATGACTGAGAAAGATAATGTGAATTTACAGAAAATATGCTCTCATTTTAGCTTCTGGAGCACCTTCCAAAACTCTATGGGACAAGCATGTGAAAATAGTTTTCTCTCAAACATGATTCATGATATCCCAGCATCAGGTTTTTCACAGGGTAAAATCACCTTAGAACACACCACAATTCCTGAAATTAGTATGGTACCATCAACAAATGAATTCTAATGTAACTAAAGTCTGTTATCACCCTTTATAGTTCTCCTTTTGGTAACCCTCAAAATCTTTGATTCACTACAATGCATTTCAATGGGGTACTATCATGTATATTGGTCTCAAGATGGCTGCCAGCAATTCCAGGATGAAGTGCTGACAGCCAATCAGATCTCACAATGACATGTGTGGTTAGGCTACGCCCAGATATATATGTGATTTTACTTTTGATTTTCTCAGGAACTACTGAACGGATTTACACCATTTAAGCAAAAGGCACGACACTGAACCAAGGGCTACCTCTTTGCCAAATTTGGTGTAATTCCGTTCAGCAGTTCGGGCTGTAGCTGCGACTAAAGGTTCCTATGGAAAAATGAATGGGGAAAACATGTTTTGGGACCCCCCTTTTTCTCGGCCCCGCTTGACGAATCACCCCGAGACTTTCAGGATAGGAGCGGACTGGAGCGCCCCAACAAGTTGGAAACTTTCGCGAAGATTCGTCAACCGGCGCCAACGTTATTTCAAATAGAATGTTGTGGATTTCCTATGGAAAATAGGTCCTAACTATAACTATCTACTGGCGACCGCCAGTAGATAATATATATATATATATATATTCACTGAAAAAACCATAGGTTTCAGGCACGTTATAGTTAGAAATTAGCATTTAAAAAACCATGAAAATTCACTGAATAAAAACCATAGGTTTCAGGGGCGTTATAGTTAGTTGGACATTTCACTCGTGCAAAACCATAGAAATTCTCCCGTTATAGTTAGTTCAGCTAACTATAACTCGCGCCCCCGCAATGCACTGCTGATGACGTCACATATTACATCACTCATGACATGGTCAGTGACATCACTGATGACATCACTGATGACATCATCCATGTGATAATTTCATGCATCTTCTCACACCCTAATATAACTTTTGATACACCCACTCTAAATTACAGACTGCCATTCTCAAAAGCATAGACACTCCAACACCAATAACTACATACACACTCACTGATTCTTAGGCCTACACACACATCCACTCACTCACCCGTACAGTCACTCATACTTACGGTCACTCAGTACAGGACTATCATATGCACTCATACACCTATATAGACACTCACACACCGCCACTCATCCATAGAGGTACTCACACACCTATTCAGTCATGCAAATAATTAATCACACTGCCATTTACTCACCTATACAGTTATACACACACCAGCTCACTTACTCATACAAATACTAGCACATTCTTACGCTCTTATACAATCACTGATACAAGTACATACTCATCCATACAGCCACTCTCACAATCACACACTCTCACTTATAACCATTTATATACTCCAAAACACATATATACTGCCTTTCACATATGTAGTTACTCACACATGTACCACTGAGATATACATTCACTCACTAACACACCCATACACACACTCACCCACCCATACAGTCCATCACAGATGCACTCTTGAAACCATGCACCTAGTGAATCACCCACTCACACATCTATGCACAGAGTCACACACACCCCACCCACACAAACACTCAGGCACCCATACAGATACTCAGACACCAATCAATAACCCATGTAGACACTCATGTAGCTATTCACAAACCCATGCAGCCGCTTACACACCAACAGACAGACGTATACAGACATTCACACAGTTTAGTGACTAACCCATGCATTCAGTAAGATACGTTTAATCACTCACTTATAGAGTCAGTCACGCACCTACTAAATCATCCATTCAGACACTTATACACCCACTCATTCTTTAATACGCCTTTCCCTATATATATTAAACATATTTAAACTTTACAGAAACACACAGTCACTGGATGATGTCATCAGTGATGTCATTTGAGATGTCATCAGTGATGTCATCAGTGATGTCACTGACCATGTCTTTGAGTGATGTAATATGTGACGTCATCAGAAGTGCATTGCGTGGGCTCGAGTTATAGTTAGCTGAACTAACTATAACGGGGAATTTCTATGGTTTTGTACGAGTGAAATGTCAAACTAACTATAACGCCCCTGAAACCTATGATTTTTTCTGTGAATTTCTAAGGTTTTTTAAATGCTAATTTCTAACTATAACGTGCCTGAAACCTATGGTTTTTTCAGTGGATTTCAAAGGTTTTTTAAATGCTAATTTCTAACTATAACAAGCCTGAAACCTATGGTTTTTTCAGTGAATTTCAAAGTTTTTTTAAATGCTAATTTCTAACTATAACGTGCCTGAAACCTATGGTTTTTAAGTGAATTTCAAAGGTTTTTTAAATGCTAGTTTCTAACTATGCCTACAGAGGTAGGACATGTGAAGAAAGAAGAAAAAACGCACAGAAAGAAGCAAAAGAAATGCAGAAAGAAGCAACAGAAGTCCACAAAGACGAACAAAAGTGCAGGAAGAAGCAAGACATGTGCAGAAAGAACCAACAGAGGAGCAGAAAGAGGCATTGTTGCATAATAATCCTGGGCCCACAACTTTTTCAGACGCGTACTGGTGGTAACTGACTCGGACTAACCAGGCCTAGAGCCAGTGCTATGCTAAAAGACACTTAGAATACAGTGAAAACAGCTACATACACTAGGGAACACTATGCGTTGGGGTACCCCTGTGATTAGCATGACCTCCTCTGCAAGGCCCTAGTACACAATAGGGCAGGGGGATTAAAACTTCCTCTTAAAATGCGCCACGGGGCGCGTTTGCACAGTGGTGAAGGGAGGGGGGCCTGAGGTGACATGTGTGCAAACAAGCCCTGTGGCCGTTTTAAGATGGGAGATTAAGTCCCCTTGAATCCTGAGGGTCCCTGGGGTCCAACTAGCCCACTAGGTACCTCCAGTAAGCGCCACAGAGCTGCGTTGCACAGAGGTGTAAAAAGGGGCATGGCCTGGACCACCTCTCTGCAACGCAGGCCTGTGGCGCTTACTGGAGGTACCTGGTGGCCTAGTTGGCCCCCAGGGGCCCTCAGGATTGAAGGGGTATTAATTCCCCAACTTAAAACGCGCCACAGGTCGTGTTTCCACACATGTCACCTCAGGCCCCGCCCCCTCCCTTCACCACTGTGCAAACGCGCCCCCTGGTGCGTTTTGAGTTGGGGGATTAAGTCCCCTTGAATCCTGAGGGTCCCTGGGGTCCAACTAGCCCACCAGGTACCTCCAGTAAGCACCACAGAGCTGCGTTGCAGTGAGGTGTAAAAAGGGGCATGGCCTCTGAACACCTCTGTGCAAGGCAGCTGCCTGGTGCATACTGGAGGTACCTGGTGGGCTAGTTGGCCCCCAGGGACCCTCAGTATTCAAGGAGAATTAATTCTCCAACTTACAACGCGCCACGGGGCGCGTTTGCACAGTGGTGAAGGGAGGGGGCGGGGCCTGAGGTGACATGTGTGCAAAAACAGCCTGTGGCGCGTTTTAAGTTGGGGAATTAATTCCTCTTCAATCCTGAGGGTCCCTGGGGGCCAACTAGGCACATAACTAAGACACACACTACAAGACCCACAAACCAACGCAGACTCATTTGAGTCGCCCATGGGAGGGCTTATATTATTAAGTGGGAGGTGTGGCCTTTATGCCAACATGACTGTCGCGCCTCTGAGGAGTGCAATGAGCACGAAACTCATCAGGCGTGAATCGACAGGCATGCTGTAAACTGGATCCGCCCGCCGATCCGGCTTTTACCTCATGAAGGTTGCTGCAGTGGGTGTCAGAGTGCGTCTCCAACAGGTGGGAACCTTGGAGCTTTGATTTATACGTGGCCTCCCAGCCGTGGGAGATGCACCACCCGTAGATTTGGGGCCACGGAGCTCCGAATCACGGGGTCTTAATGTGGAGGCATCCATGGAGGATTGACAAGCTGGATGTGCGAGTGGAGGCCCATTGGTGGGCTTGTAACGTTTCAGACAGCGGCACATAACTAAGACACTCACTACAAGACCCAAACCAACGCGGACTCATTTGAGTCACCCATTGGAGGGCTCATACTATTAAGTGGGAGGTGTGGCCTTTATGCCAAAATGACTGTCGCGCCTCTGAAGAGTGCAATGAGCACGAAACGAGTCAGGCGTGTATCGACAGCCATGCTGTAAACTGGATCCGCCTGCCGATCTGGCTTTTACCTCATGAAGGTTGCTGCAGTGGATGTCAGAGTGCGTCTCCAACAGGTGGGAACCTTGGAGTTTTGATTTATACGTGGCCTCCCAGCCGCGGGAGATGCACCACCCGTAAATTTGGGGCCACGGAGCTCCGAATCACGGAGTCTTAATGTGGAGGCATCCATGGAGGATTGACAAGCTGGATGTGCGAGTGGAGGCCCATTGGTGGGCTTGTAACGTTTCAGACAGCGGCACATAACTAAGACACACACTACAAGACCCACAAACCAACGCGGACTCATTTGAGTCGCCCATTGGAGGGCTCATATTATTAAGTGGGAGGTGTGGCCTTTATGCCAAAATGACTGTCGCGCCTCTGAAGAGTGCAATGAGCACGAAACACGTCAGGCGTGAATCAACAGGCATGCTGTAAACTGGATCCGCCCGCCGATCCAGCTTTTACCTCATGAAGGTTGCTGCAGTGGATGCAGAGTGCGTCTCCAACAGGTGGGAACCTTGGAGTTTAGATTTCTACGCGGCCCGCCAGCCGCGGGAGATGCAACACCCGTAAATTTGGGGCCACGGAGCTCCGAATTACGGAGTCTTAATGTGGAGGCATCCATGGAGGATTGACAAGCTGGATGTGCGAGTGGAGGCCCATTGGTGGGCTTGTAACTTTTCAGACAGCGGCACATAACTAAGACACACACTGGGGGCACATTTGGTGTCCCTGTGCATACCCCAGTTCAAACCGGATCAGGGGCTTGCAGCCCCTGCTTTGGCGTGAACTGGACAAAGGGAAAGGGGTGTAGCCACCCCTCTGCCCTGACCCACCCATAGGTGGGGTCACAGAGTAGTCCAACCCCTATCTTTGGTATAAAGGTAGGAACCCAGTCCTTAGGACTTTAGATTATCCCTGGACGAAACTCTGAAACTGAATCCTGGACCTTCGACGCTCTACTCACGATTAGAGGACAGAAGAATCTCCCTTGGGGTCAAGGAGTGACTCCCCTGCTTGGCAGGCACCAAAGAAGCATCTGTCCGGTTCGCATTTCTGAAGCTCCCGTCAGACGCCGAAGTCATTGCATCACCAGAGGTGGATTCTCAGACTTCCCCAAGGCTACCCTGAGTGCCCAGCAAAGCTGAGGCTCGTGGCTATCGTGGGTGACTTGAGACCGTGACCCCTGGACACCGAGCACATTTTCAAGTGCATCCTCTTCTGGGTCTCCCAAGAAGTCATACTTTGGGCTCCGAGTATCCCTAGCCTCCAGGACCACCTGCATCGAAGATCACTGGCCCCCACTCCACGAGTGTCCTGTAAGCCAGATCCACGTGCAGCGTCACGAGGCTCCTTCGCGGTCGCTAGCCCGTTGGCTAGTAGCCCTTAACGAAGGCCAATCCTTTTCTAACTTGGCATCCTGGTTGCTCCAGGCCTGCCCTCACTTACCCTTGCTGGGTGAGTTCCACAAACCTTGCTGGTCTGCACCATCGACGATCTACATCTTCACCCAGACTTGCCGTTGCCAAGGCTTGTTGGGTCCAATCCGGTCGCCGACACCTCAGCACTCGACAGACATCGTGTACCAGCCCGAATCCTGCTCCTGGTCGCTGACAACACCTCCTGGACCTCGTGGCTGAAGAGTCAAGACGACCGTCAATGCACCTGAAGCACTCGACATCGGTGGGCATCTGTCCATCACCTTCCTGGTCACTGGCTAGTGACCCAGACTCTGTCCCCTCTGCTTTCAGGTTCTTCAGAACTCCGATCCACTCTCGGATCCACCCGGACACTTTTCTCTTGGTCGCCAGCAGCACTTTGCAGCAGATCGCCCTTCGAATCGACGACGAAACCCGACCCCGAAAGGCACCTATGCACCCGGCTTCCCTGGGTGAGGTAACACGAGTACTCCGGTGCTCCCGTGGGTAGAGACTCTTCAAAGTCCTAGATCTCCAAGGGTTTTGTCCAAGTCCTCTTTTAAGTGTCCCTTTTCTCTAATTTCCCGATCCCGACTTTCTCCATAGAAGTCAACGGCGTATCGCGGTTGTGTATTTACACTGCACGCGTCTCCCGTGGGTCCCCTGTGTCACTACCTTGGGTGGTTCCTTGTGGTCCAAGCACTTCTAGAGGCTCTAGGCCTAGTGACTAGTTCAGTCGTGGTTCGCATACCACTTTATTGGTATATGGTTTGAGTACGCCCCTAGGGCCCAAACGTGTATTTGTGCTATTACTGTGTTTAAATAACTTCTAACTTATGTACTTCGAACTCTAGCCTCATAAAGAGACTAGAGGGGTGTGTTTAGCAATAAATACATATATTTTGAATATATACCTGGTGTGGTGCTCTTTCATTTGATCACTCAAGAGATTATAGACTGGAAAAACAAGCTGCTTTACATTCCTTCAAGACTTAGCCTGAAGGCTGCTCTCCATAGCTACCACTAGGATAGCTTTCAATAAGGTTGTCTTTAACCTATCTCCAATAAGGGGTTGTTTGGACTGGTGCAAGGTGCCCACTATAATTAGTGGACAGCATATGCCAGGCCAACTTCTCACATTGGTGGCAGCGGTGGGATTCCAGCTTGCTATTGTTTTACCAGATAATCTCAATTGAATTGATCAACTGAAAACCACTAAAGGTACCTAAGGTACATATAATTTAAGCTTAGAATACAGTAAGTTCTACTGAACTTAGAGTTGTGTGTTAAGGGATAGCACAACCCTTTCTACAACTCAAGAGAGTTTAGTAGGCCACACTAGAGTAGGTAGTGCATACACCACACCACACTAGTAATGTCTTTAAGGGTAGGATCTAAAGAATCCTTGCAGGAAGCCATTGAGCTTCCACCCTCCAAGTATGATACACTCCCATTCTTGGAATTGAGAGCTTTATGCAACTTGAGAAAACTAAGGACAGGCCAAAGCCCCACCACCCAACACCTCAAGGAGTTGTTGGTGGCTTATGACCTTAGTAAGCCCTTGGGGACTGAAGGGGTAGGAGCTGAGGGTGGGGCAGAGGAAGAGGAAGAGGCCAGGGGTACCAATACCCCCAGCCCCCTCTGAAACTGGCCAGGAGGGTGACAATGACCCTGACCTGGATAACCCAATCCCTCCTGTGGAAGATGATGAGGATGATCAGGATGATCCCCACTTTGTCCCCCCAGGAAGGATTAAGAGTGTGCCCAGAAAGTCTAGATCTCCTTCTCAGGAGTCTAACCACTCTGGCACCTCCATAGGGAGCTCTATCTCCTCTCACAGGAGGGAATCCTCTCATGAGAGAAGAGACAGACTGGTCCAGTATGAGAAAACTCAGCTGGAAATCAGAAAAAAGCAATTGGCTTTAGATAGGGAATCCCTAGATCTCCTTAGAGAGAGAAGAAAGTTGGGACTAGAGTCCCATGGTGGCAGCAATATCCCTAGAGATAGGGAAAGGTCTTATGACCATAGAAACCTAAACAAGATTGTCCCTCCCTACCAGAGTGGGGATGACATCCACAAATGGATAACTGCACTGGAGAGGGCCTGTAAAGTTCAGAAGGTCCCCCAGAGGCAGTGGGCAGCAATCTTGTGGCTCTCCTTTGCAGACAAAGGTAGAGACAAGCTCCTCACTGTAAGAGAAGAGGATGCTGACAATTACACAGTCTTGAATAGTGCTCTGATAGATGGGTTTGGCCTAACCACTGAACAGTATAGGTTGAAGTTCAGAGACACCCAAAAGCTCAGACTCAAGACTGGGTTGATTTTGTAGATTGTGCTACAAAGGCTCTGGAAGGTTGGATACATGGCAACAAAGTGCATGACTTTTTAGGATTGTACAATTTGATTATGAGGGAGCAGATCCTTAATAATTGTCAAAACCAGCTTTTGCACCAGTATCTGGTAGACTCTGATCTGACCTCTCCCCAAGAATTGGGAACGAAGGCAGACAAATGGGTCAGATCCAGAGTAAAAACTAGAAATCAGGGTGGTGACCAGAAGAAAGATTCTACTAAGTCCCAAGAGAAAGGTGGGGATAAATCTAAGGATAAGTCCCCTACAGGGCCCCAAAATTCCTCTTCTGGGGGTGGGTCCCAAACTCCTTCCTCTCCTGAAAAGAAACCATATTGCCATGTCTGTAAAAAGCCTGGGCACTGGAAAACTGACCCCAGTTGCCCCAGGATTGGCAATAAAGAAAATGTTCCTCCCAGGACTACTACCACCCCTCCTGGTACTACCAGTAGTAATCCTCCAGTTGGGAGTAGTGCACCCAAAAAGTTAGGTGCTTTTGCAACAGGAACAGAGGTGGGCCCTGGTTCAGACACGGACCCCTCAACAGACTCCTCTGACTCTGATGGTGGTGTAGGATTTGCCACCTTTACCATGGGTCCCACAGCAATGGGCAGGTACCGACTGGAGCCAATGATTAATGGTCAGAAAGCTGTGGCATTTAGGGACACAGGGGCTAGTGTCACCATGGTGGCAGGGAAACTAGTCCCCCCTCACCAGCTTTTACCTGAGTTTAAATACCAGGTGACCAACATTGATGGTGTCCGAACAGATCACCCCATGGCCATAGTCAAACTCAGCTGGGAGGGGGTCACAGGCCCAAAGAGATTGGCAGTGTCCCCCACCTTACCTGTAGATTGCCTGATGGGCAATGATTTGGAAATTTCAGCCTGGGCTGAAGTTGAACACCAAACCCATTTTAGGATGTTGGGCGTCCCTGTCAAGGTTAGTGGGGCTGTGGTGGCCACAGCCCCAGCCCAAGAATTTGGAGAGGTGGAGCCTGAAAGAATGGCCCACTCTCCCCAAAAGAGAGCACAAGGGTTGAAGAAAAGTCTTCTTCCCCCAGACAGTAGGTAAGGGTCAGCCTCCTCAGGGAACTGACCCTACCCCCAGTGAAGGAACTGCCACAGAGGTAGTCAGGCCTGGCCTGACCACCCCCTGATGGCAGAGGACCCTTCCAAGGTGGTACCCAGTCCGGAGCAGGTAACCTGCCCCTCTCTACCCTGCCTCAGTCAGCCCAGGGCTGCAGAGGTCAGGGAGGTCAGTGGACCCCCAGGGCCCCCTGTCCAGAGGAACCCCCCATCAGCAGATTAGGGGCACCCAGTCTAGTAGCCCTAGCCAGGTGAAGATTCCTCTACACACTGAGGGATCCCCCATACCTTTATGTAGGGACCTCCCCCAGAAGGACTCTGGTAGGCAAGGGCAAACCTGGGACCAGAAGGTTCCAAACCTGCCATGTCCCTCCAGTAGTCCATCCAAAGGGACCCGACCCCCAGCTGTAGGCAGCCAAAGGTTGACCCTTAGAGCAAAGTGCAACTCAGTCATGGAAAGACAGGCATACATGGTGACCAGTGATCTGAGGAAGCTGAGGCCAACATTCCTAGGGCCTCACTTCTCTACTCAGACACCTCACCAGCCTTGTACTTTACCTAAGCACACCACAGGTAGTGAATCCCCATGGTGGAGACCCTCTCATACCCTTAGGGTGAGGGATTGCTTAGTGGACCATAAGACAGGGGGCAACCATGCTAGTGCAGGTGCTTCCTTATATGACCACTTAGTCAATGAAGGCTCAACTGGCCAAGGTTAGCCTTATCTCCTTTTGTTTGGGGGGGTTATGTAGGAAGGTGGAATCTGACTATATGGTTGCCCCCACTTTTTTTATGGTGTTTTGCTGGTTTATGACTTAGTTGGACTGGGATCCTGCTATTCAGGGCCCCAGTCTATCTGCTTTCTCTGTAAAAATGTTTCCATGTGCCTTAGGCACATCACTGATTGGGATCTGGAGTGCCCTTATAAGTCCCTAGTATATGGTATACTATGTACCAAGGGCATAGGTACCTCAGAGGCCTGCCAGGGGCTGCAGCATGAATTATGCCACCCCTGGAAGGCCATCCAAACTGACACCACAGGTCTGCTACTGCAGCCTGGGTAAGGTGGTGCATGCACCCCTTACTGTGATATAGGTTACCTATATCACTAAATACATACACACATATAAACCTATAAGTCACTCCTAAGGCAGGCCTTATCAATCCTAAAGGCAGAGTGCATGGTTCCTATGTGAGAGGGTGCCCCTGCATGAGCAGGGCCCCTCTGCAGCGTTCGGAGACCATCTCTGATGCTGTTTGTAGTGCAGCCTGACCATATACTCTTAAGCGCATTATATCCTCGCGGTAAAATGCTAACTTTGGAATGGCTGCACCTAAACATGTCGTGTTTGGTGTCAAACATCTTGGAATACTACCCCCCTGCCAATTCTGGCGGCGGGGGTAGCATTCCACCCTTCTAGAGGGAAAGACATGTTAACTCTGACTAGTCCGGTAACTTCTTTCCAGAGCCCTGGCATCACAAAAAGGATGCTGCTGCCACAGACACGAGTCTG
The DNA here is from genome assembly GCA_963921515.1 of Calotriton arnoldi. Taxonomy (NCBI): domain Eukaryota; kingdom Metazoa; phylum Chordata; class Amphibia; order Caudata; family Salamandridae; genus Calotriton; species Calotriton arnoldi. The sequence continues at coordinate 46,017 of CAWUFW010015811.1, read as the reverse complement.
GCCTCCTGCTGCTGGACGAAACTCCGGCAGGGGAGGCCTGGACAATAGGTTTCCTGTCCCAGGGAGGTGTGACCACCTCCCCAGACAGGATAATGTGTATTGGGGCTGGGCGGGAGCACTTTCGGGTGCTTTGAAGTCCTGCACTGGGGGCACATTTGGTGTCCCTGTGCATACCCCAGTTCAAACCGGATCAGGGGCTTGCAGCCCCTGCTTTGGCACGAACTGGACAAAGGGAAAGGGGTGTAGCCACCCCTCTGCCCTGACCCACCCATAGGTGGGGCCACAGAGTAGTCCAACCCCTATCTTTGGTATAAAGGTAGGAACCCAGTCCTTAGGACTTTAGATTATCCCTGGACGAAACTCTGAAACTGAATCCTGGACCTTCGACGCTCTACTCACAATTAGAGGACAGAAGAATCTCCCTTGGGGTCAAGGAGTGACTCCCCTGCTTGGCAGGCACCAAAGAAGCATCTGTCCGGTTCACATTTCTGAAGCTCCCGTCGGACGCTGAAGTCATCGCATCACCAGAGGTGGATTCTCAGACTTCCCCGAGGCTACCCTGAGTCCCCAGCAAAGCTGAGGCCCGTGGCTATTGTGGGTGACTTGAGACCGTGACCCCTGAACACCGAGCACATTTGCAAGTGCATCCTCTTCTGGGTCTCCCAAGAAGTCGTGCTTTGGGCTCCGAGTAGCCCTACCCTCCAGCACTATCTGCACCGAAGATCACTGGCCCCCACTCCACGAGTGTCCTGTAAGCCAGATCCACGTGCGGCGTCACGAGGATCCTTTGCGGTCGCTAGCCCGTTGGCTAGTAGCCCTTAACGAAGGCCAATCCTTTTCTAACTTGGCATCCTGGTTGCTCCAGGCCTGCCCTCACTTACCCTTGCTGGGTGAGTTCTACAGACCTTGCTGGTCTGCGTTATCGACGATCTACATCTTCACCGAGACTTGCCGTTGCCAAGGCTTGTTGGGTCCAATCCGGTCGCCGACACCTCAGCACTCGACAGACATCGTGTACCAGCCCGAATCCTGCTCCTGGTCACCGACAATGCCTCCTGGACCTCGTGGCTGAAGAGTCAAGATGACTGTCAACGCACCTGAAGCACTCAACATCGGTGGGCATCTGTCCATCGCCTTCCTGGTCACTGGCTAGTGACCCAGACTCTGTCCCCTCTGCTTTCAGGTTCTTCAGAACTCCGATCCACTCTCGGATCCACCCGGACACTTTTCTCTTGGTCGCCAGCAGCACTTTGCAGCAGATCGCCCTTCGAATCGACGACGAAACCCGACCCCGAAAGGCACCTAAGCACCCGGCTTCCCTGGGTGAGGTAACACGAGTACTCCGGTGCTCCCGTGGGTAGAGACTCTTCAAAGTCCTAGATCTCCAAGGGTTTTGTCCAAGTCCTCTTTTAAGTGTCCCTTTTCTCTAATTTCCCGATCCCGACTTTCTCCATAGAAGTCAACGGCGTATCGCGGTTGTGTATTTACACTGCACGCGTCTCCCGTGGGTCCCCTGTGTCACTACCTTGGGTGGTTCCTTGTGGTCCAAGCACTTCTAGAGGCTCTAGGCCTAGTGTCTAGTTCAGTCGTGGTCCGCATACCACTTTATTGGTATATGGTTTGGTACGCCCCTAGGGCCCAAACGTGTATTTGTGCTATTACTGTGTTTAAATAACTTCTAACTTATGTACTTCGAACTCTAGCCTCATAAAGAGACTAGAGGGGTGTGTTTAGCAATAAATACATATATTTTGAATATATACCTGGTGTGGTGCTCTTTCATTTGATCACTCAAGAGATTATAGACTGGTAAAACAAGCTGCTTTACATTCCTTCAAGACTTAGCCTGAAGGCTGCTCTCCATAGCTACCACTAGGATAGCTTTCAATAAGGTTGTCTTTAACCTATCTCCAATAAGGGGTTGTTTGGACTGGTGCAAGGTGCCCACTATAATTAGTGGACAGCATATGCCAGGCCAACTTCTCACAGTCACATCGGGGTTTAAATACACTAAAATCAAGGAGAGTGAAGAGGGACTACGGATTCCATTTCAATACACCCATATCTTTTCCTTTTATCAATGTCAAGTATCAGGTAATGTTGTTTTATTTTTGCTACTCTTAAATACTGTGGCGAATGCCTTCACTTTATGTAATGTTCGAGTACAAACCCTGGTTCAAAAAGTCTTGCTATTCGGACTCCAAAGTCCATTAGGCTGGGCTCCCTTTTCGTCAAGACTGCATTTGGATATATATTTATATATATATTACCTACTGGCGGTCGCCAGTAGGTAGTTATAGTTAGGACCTCGTTTCCATAGGAAAAGCGTTTTTTCTTTCCCCAATAACTTTGGCGCCGGATGACGAATCTTAGCGAAATTTTCAAAACTAGTGGGGCAGCTCCTGTCTTGAAAGTTTCGGGTGGATTCGCCAAGCGGGGGCCGAGAAAAAAAGGGGTCCCAAAAAGTGTTTTCTCCATGTTATTTTCCATAGGAAACTTTAGACACGGGTACAGCTCGAACTGCTGAACGGAATTACACCAAATTTGGCAAAAAGGTAGCCCTTGGTTCAGAAAGAGCCCTTTTTGTTAAATGGTGTAAATCCGTTCAGTAGTTCCTGAGAAATTAAAAAAAAAAGAGGTCGGAAAATCAATTTCCCATAGGAAACTTTAGACATGGCTACAGCTCGAACTGCTGAACGGAATTACACCAAATTTGGCAAAAAGGTAGCCCTTGGTTCAAAAAGAGCCTTTTTTTAAAATGGTGTAAATTTGTTCAGTAGTTGCTGAGAAAATCAAAAAATAAAAGTTTTGATATCTAGAGGCGCGGTGGATCCACGGACCCTCCCGACCACGAGCTTTATTCTAATTGGCTGTCAACACTCCAAACCAGGAAGTGTTGGCAGCCATCTTGTGACTTGGTAGAACTGAGTCACAAGAAAACAGAAAACAAAGGTGAAAAAAAAGAAAAGGGGGCAGGGTAGAAACACCCTGACCCCCTAGGCCTGCTCAGGGGGTCCCACAAGGACCCCCAGGGCCAAAAAAAGCATTTTTTTTTTTAATTGCCGAATTTGCGCTGGGTGCGCGAATCCGGACAAAAAATAAAGAAAAAATGAAGCGCGGGCTCCCCCGCTTCGTATTCAAAAAGCCCCCGGGTGGGCCAGGTCCCGGGGGCACTTATAAATAATGTTGTGGGGGCCCGCGGGGGCCCCCGCAGCCCCGGGGACCACCACCTCCCCGGGGCTTATTAAAATAAATGCGGGGGCATGCAGCCCCCCCGTAGCCCCGGGGACCGCCACCTCCCCGGGGCTACCTAAAGAAATGCGTGGGGGGTCCCAACCTCCCCACGCTGCTCTGGGGACCGCCACCTCCCCAGAGCATTTATGATAATTGGCGGGGGCCCCTGTGGCCCCCCGAGCCCCAGGGACCGCCACCTTCCCGGGGCTTAAAAATAATTAGTGTGGGGGGGCTCAAACCCCCCACACTGCCCCGGGGACCACCACCTCCCCGGGGCTTATTAAAATAAATGCGGGGGCATGCATCCCCCCCATAGCCCCGGGGACCGCCACCTCCCCAGGGCTACCTAAAGAAATGCATGGGGGGTCCCAACCTCCCCACGCTGCTCCGGGGACCGCCACCTCCCCGGAGCATTTATGATAATTGGCGGGGGCCCCTGTGGCCCCCCCGAGCCCCAGGGACTGCCACCTTCCCGGGCTAACAAAATAATTAGTGTGGGGGGGCTCAAGCACCCCCACACTGCCCCGGGGACCACCACCTCCTCGGGGCACTTAATATTGAAATTTGGGGGTCCATTACGGACCCCCGAGCCCCGGGGACCACCACCTCCCCGGGGCTGTGCATGTGATGGGGGGCCGCGCGGCCCCCATCCTGGAGCCCTCGATGGCCCTGGGGACCGCCACCCCCCAGGGCTGGCTCCTGCAGTGTCCCGGGGTGCCCACCCCAGGACACTGCTGTTTGCTATGGCAGGACGAGAGGCGTGCAGCTCCCATCCTGCCATAGCAAACACTGGTTTGGATTTTGGAAGAGAGAGCAGAAAACCTGCTCTCGCTTCCAAAATCCAAACCAGATTGCTTTTCCACACGGGGAGCTGCATGGCAGCAGCTCCCCATGTGGAAAAGCAATGCCGGCTCCCGCAGGAGGCGGGGAACCGGCTGGACCGTGGCGGCATTGGGGCTCCCCCCATGGTCCCCAATGAAGAGGCCAGGCCCCAGGGGATGGGGTCCCCTGGGCCAGGAGTGGCCTGGGAGGGGGGCCAGGCGGCCCCCCTCCCCTAAATGGAAAAAAAAAACACGGGGATGGGGTCCCTGGGGCAATAATTGGCCTCTGGAGGGGGGCCACGTGGCCCCCCCTCCCGTTTTTATTTTTAAAAAAAGTTGTCAGACCCTGGGGGATGGAGTCCCCAGGGCCCCAAAAAAATAAAAAGAAGGGGGGCCACACAGCCCCCCTTCTAAATAGGTAAATAATAAATAAAAATAAAAAAACGCCATCGCGCCGGAGGCCCCGCCCCCTCCCAGCAACACTCTGCAAGCGCGCCCCCTGGCGCGTTCTAAGTTGGGGAATTAATTCCCCTTGAATACTGAGGGTCCCTGGGGGCCAACTAGCCCACCAGGGACCTCCAGTATGCGCCAGGGAGCTGCGTTGCAGAGAGGTGTTCAGAGGCCACGCCCTTTTACACCTCTCTGCAACGCAGCTCTGTGGTGCTTACTGGAGGTACCTGGTGGGCTAGTTGGCCCTCAGGGACCCTCAGGACTCAAGGGAATTAATCCCCCAATTTACAACACGCCAGGGCGCGTTTGCACAGTGGTGCAGGGAGGGGCGGGGCCTGACATAGCAAGTGTGCAAACGCACCCCCTGGCACATTGTAAATTGGGGGATTAAGTCCCCTTCAATCCTGAGGGTCCCTGGGGGCAAACTAGCCCACCAGGTACCTCCAGTATGCGCCAGGGAGCTGCGTTGCAGAGAGGTGTTCAGAGGCCACGACCCTTTTTACACCTCTCTGCAACACAGCTCTGTGGTGCTTACTGGAGGTACCTGGTGGTCTACTTGGCCCCCAGGGACCCTCAGGACTCACGGGGATTTAATCCCCCAATTTACAAAGCTCCAGGGGGCGCGTTTGCACAGTGGTGCAGGGAGGGGGCATGGCCTGATGTGACAAGTGTGCAAACGCGCCCTGTGGCACGTTTTAAGTTGGGGGATTAAGTCCCCTTGAATCCTGAGGGTCCCTGGGGGCCAACTAGGCCACTAGGTACCTCCAGTAAGCGCAAGGGAGCTGCGCTGCAGAGAGGTGGTCCAAGGCCACACCCCCTTTTTACACCACTATGCAACGCAGCTCTGTGGCGCTTACTGGAGGTAGCTGGTGGGCTAGTTGGCCACCAGGGACCCTCAGGACTCAAGGGGACTTAATCCCTCAATTTACAATGCACCAGGGGGTGCGTTTGCACAGTGGTGCAGGGAGGGGGCATAGCCTGATGTGACAAGTGTGCAAACGTGCCCTGTGGCGCGTTTTGGGAATTAAGTCCCCTTGAATCCTGAGGGTCCCTGGTGGCCAACTAGCCCACCAGGTACGTCCAGTAAACGCCATAGAGTTGCATTGCAGAGAGGTTTAAAAAGGGGCATGGCCTATGACCACCTCTCTGCATTGCAGCTCTGTGGCGCTTACTGGAGGTACCTGGTGGGCTAGTTGGACCCCAGGGACCGTCAGGATTCAAGGGGACTTAATCCCCCAACTTAAAACCCGCCAGGGGGCGCGTTTGCACAGTGGTGAAGGGAGGGGCGGGGCCTGATGTGACATGTGTGTACTTATGCAATCACTCCGCCAAAACCCAAGCACTTATAAATTCACCATGCACTCTCCTTGCAGCACTCTAATCATCCAGTCACTACCCATGCACTCATGCAATGACCCATGCACTAACTCATGCACTGCTACAATACCCTGAGCAGTACCCATGCAGTCCAGCCATCGCCCTGTCACTACCCATGCACTCCTCCAATCACCCAGCGCGCACCATGTACTTATCCAATCACTCCGCCAAAACCAAGGCACTTATAAATTCACCATGCACTGTCCTTGCAGTACTGTAATCATCCAGTCACTACTCATGTACTCATGCAATGACCCAGGCACTAACTCATGGCAAATACAGAGGAGGTCATGCTAATTACAGGGGTACCCCAACGCATAGTGTTCCCGAGTGTATGTAGGTGTTTTCACTGTATTCTAAGTGTCTTTTTGCATAGCACTGGCTCCGGTCCTGGTTATTCAGAGTCAGTTACCACCAGTATCTGTCAGTAAAAAGTTGGGGGCACAGGAGGACTTTCTGCTCCTCTGTTGGTTCTTTCTGCACATCTCTTGCTTCTTCCTGCCCTTTTCTTTGTCTTTCTGGACTTCTGTTGCCTCTTTCTGCATTTGTCTTGCTTCTTTATGCGCTTTTCTTCCTCTTTCTTCACTTGTCCTAACTTTGTAGGCATAGTTAGAAATAAGCATTTAAAAAACCATTGAAATTCACTGAAAAAACCATAGGTTTCAGGCACGTTATAGTTAGAAATTAGCATTTAAAAAACCATTGAAATTCACTGAAAAAACCATAGGTTTAAGGCACGTTATAGTTAGAAATTTGCATTTAAAAAACCTTAGAAATTCACTGAAAACACCATAGGTTTCAGGGAAGTTATAGTTAGTTGGACATTTCACTCGTACAAAACCATAGAAATTCCCCCGTTATAGTTAGTTCAGCTAACTATAACTCGCACCCCCGCAATGCACTGCTAATGACGTCACATATTACATCATTCATGACATGGTCAGTGACATCACTGATGACATCATTGATGACATCTCAAATGACATCACTGATGACATCATCCACGTCAAAATCTGATGCACCTCCTCACACTCTAATATAACCTTTGATACACCCACTGTAAAATACAGACTACCATTCTTGAAACCATCAACACACCAATACCAGCTACTACATAGGCACTCACTTATTCCTAGGTCTACACACACATCCACTCATTCACCCATACAATCACTCATACATACAGTCACTCATCAATACAACACTATCATATGCACTCATACACCTATACAGACACTCACACACCGCCACTCATCCATGGAGTTACTCACACACCTAGTCAGTCATGCAAAGAATCAATCACACTCCCATTTCCTCACCTATACAGTTATACACACACCACCTCACTTATTAAAACATATACTAACACATACTTACTCTCTTATACAATCACTGATACAAGTACACACTCATCCATACAGCCACTCTCACAATCACTGACTCTCACGTATAGTCATTTATATACTCCAACTCTCAAATACACTGCCTTTTACATATGTAGTTACTTGGACATATACACTGAGACATCCAATCTCTCACCAACACACCCATACACACACTCACCCGCCCATACAGCTGCACTCTTGAACCCATACACCCAGTGAATCAACCACTCACACATCTATGCACAGAGTCACACACCTCCCACCCACCCACACACACACTCAGTCTCCCATACAAATACTCAGGCAACCAATCAATAACCCATATAGACACTCCTGTAGCTACTGACCAACACATGCAGCAGCTTACACAACAACAGACATACTGATACACACATTCAGACAGTTTAGTCACTAACCCATGCATTCAGTAAGACACATTTAATCACTCACTTATACAGTCAGTCACGCACCTACTAAATCCTTCATCCAGACACTTATACACCCTCTCATTCTTCAAAACACCTTGGCATATATATAAAACATATTTAAACTTTACATAAACACACAGTCACTGGATGATGTCATCAGTGATGTCATTTGAGATGTCATCAGTGATGTCACTGACCATGTCATGAATGATGTAATATGTGACGTCATCAGCAGTGCATTGCGGGGGCGTGAGTTATAGTTAGCTGAACTAACTATAACGGGGGAATTTCTATGGTTTTGTACGAGTGAAATGTCCAACTAACTATTACGTCCCTGAAACCTATGGTTTTTTCAGTGAATTTCTAAGGTTTTTTAAATGCTAATTTCTAACTATAACGTGCCTGAAACCTATGTTTTTTTCAGTGAATATATATATATATATATATATATATATATATATATATATACCACCTCCTGTCTTGATTCAGCCAAAAATCGATCAGACACAGACCACAGTTCTTCCAGTGTATTATCTTTATTTCACCACTCTGCCATAACGGGTTTTGATCAACACAGTGACCTTGCTTAAAAAGAAATAAGCCCCAGGGAGGAGGTGGTCCCTGGAGCAGCAGGGAATGATATTTGGGCCCCCCTCCTGGGGCTTATTATGCCCTGGGGACCACCACCTCCCTTGGACTTTGTTAAACATTAATGCAGGGGAGTGTCATATGGCCTCCCCCGCTGCTCCGGGGACCACCACCTCCTCTTGGAAACCCCCTGTCCTGGGAACTACCACTTCCTCAGGGCTTTATTCTAAAACAATGCAGGGGTCACATGTACCCCCCACCGCAGCCCTGGGTGCCGCCAACCCCACTAGGCTTTAATGTGAAAAGGGCAGGGGCTGCATGGACCTCCCCGCAGCCCGTGGACTGCAACCTCCCTGGTGCAAAATCAAGAATAGAGGGGCGCCACGTGGCCCCCTCCTAGAGCCCTACATGGCCCTGGGGACCGCCAGCCCCCAGGCCCAGCTCCTGCTACCTCCAGAGGAGCCCATCCTCGGGAGGTAGCTATATGCTATGGCTTGGCAGGAGTTTTACCACTGTAGCCAAGCCATAGCAAAGTCTGCTCCACTTCGTACAAGTGAGAGCAAGTAAAATACTCTTGCTTGCACGAAGCAGTGCAGAATTTGTTTTGGACAGAGGAACCTGCTTGTTTAGCAGCTCCCTCAGTCCAAAAACAATGCCGGCTCCCGCAGGACGAGGTGAGATGGCAGGAATCGTGGGGCCTTCAAGCTCCCTCTGCGGTCCCCAACGTGTAAAATTGGGTGCCCTGGGTGGGACCAGGGCACTCAGTATTATGGCTAGGCCGTGGGGGATGGGGTTCCTGGGGCCAAATTCGCCCCAGGGAAAGGGTGCCACATGGCCCCCCTTCCTTTATTAAAAATAGAAACATTTAAAAAAAGAAAAAGCTGAGGGGTTGGGGTCCCTGGGGCCAAATTTAAAAAAAAGAAAAAGCTGAGCCCCGGGAGATGGGGTTCCCAGTTCCAAAATCGGCCCAGGGAAGGGGTCCACATGGCCCCCCTTCCTTTATAATTTAAAAAAGCAAAAAGAAAAAGCTACCAGCATGACGCTGGAGGCACCACCCCCTTTCTGCACCATTCTGCAATCGCACCTCCTGGTGCGCTGCTGGTTGGGGGATGAAGCCCCCTTGGCTGCTGAGGGTCCTTGGTGGCCAACAGATATCCTGTTACCTCCAGTAAGTCTCACACAGTGAGATTGCTGAGAGGTGGTCGGAGGCCATGCCCCCTTTCTTTACCACTCTGCAAATGTGCCTCTTGGCACACTGCTGGTGGAGGAATTACATCCCCTTGGATGCTGAGGGTCCTCGGGGGCCAACAGGCGCTCCTGTTACCTCCAGTAGGTCCCACAGAGCGTGATTGCTGAGAGGACTTTAGAGACCATGCCCCTTTTCTCCATTACTCTGCAAGCTTGCCTTCCGGTGCTCTGCTGGTTGGGGGATGACATCCCCTTGGATGCTGGGGGTCCTTGGGGGCTAATAAGCCCTCGTGTTACCTCCAGTAAGTCCCACAGAGCATCATTCCTGAGAGGTCTTCTGAGGACGGGCCCCCTTTCTCCACCACTCAGCAAATGCACCTCCTGGCACACTGCTGGTTAGGGTATGAAGTCCTCTTGGCTCCAGAAGGTCCTTTGGGGCCAACAAGCCATCCTGTCAGCTCCGGTAAGTCCCACAGAACATGATTGCTGAGAAGACTTCGAATGCCCCACCCCCCTTCTCCACCACTCTGCAAACATGACTATTAGTTAAAAAACCATAGAAATTCACTTAAAAACCTGAGGTTACAAGGATGTTACAGCTGGCAAATAGAATTTAAAAAAAACTTTGAAATTCACTGAAAAAACAAAAGGTTACAGGGACGTTATAGTTAGGCTCAGATTTTACTCGTACAAAACAAGTGAAATTTGCAGTTATAGTTACCTGAGCTAACTATAACTTACGCCGCCGCAATGCACTGTTGCGAGATAAATCTGAGCCTAACTATAATGACTATAAAGTCCCCGTAACCTTTGTTTTTTTCAGTGATGTATATCTATACATATATATATATATGGTGTGAACAAGGCAGGGGATCCTGCCGAAATGCGTTACAGCCCAGTAATGTAGTAAACAATAAAACTTATCTGGAGTACTGGAACTGCGGTGTCGGTGTCTGGCTTGAGGATTACGTGTGCTGGAGTTGGTTGGAGATGTGTATATAATACATATATATATATATTTTTTTTTTTTATACAATCACTCGAAAGCTTGGCGGGGCACTCGGCAGGGAGCCGTCCATCCGGACTCCATTTTTCAAGCTCCTTCGCATTGCAGAAAGTTGTGTAGTTGCCTGATGAGTTTCGATGTCTCACCCATCTTATTCATAGGCTTGCTGCAATGAGACAGAAAAAGGCTCTCTTTTATTTCTATTTCTTTGCATAATTGATTAGTTCATTGCCCTCAGTGGGCTTGCTTTACTGTGTCTCCATTTCAAAGCATGTTGGGACATGCAGTCCCTCTTCGAGCCTATTAATTTTCCTTTAGTAAGTTTCTGTTTTCGTTCCTTTGTAAAGCTTTATTATTCTTCCTTTGTAGGATCCGCAATGTTCCAGGGCACTATTTACTCAAGGCTGCCTGCGTTGTAGGGCTTCAGAAAAGGTTCTAGCCACACCCCCTCTTCCCAGAGGTGGTGCTCACACCCACGGCAGGGCAGCCGTGTGAAAATTTGTTATACAATCGCCCGAAAGCTTGGCGGGGCACTCGGCAGGGAGCCGTCCGTCCGGACTTCATTTTTCAAGCTCCTTCACATTGCAGAAAGTTGTGCAGTTGCCTGACGCGTTTTGATATCTAACCCATCTTATTCATAGGCTTGCTGCCATGAGACAGAAAAAGGCTCTCTTTTATTTAATTTTTTTTGCATAATTGATTAGTTCATTGCCCTCAGTGGGCTTGCTTTACTGTGTCTCCATTTCAAAGCATGTGACATGCAGTCCCTCTTCGAGCCTATTAATTTTCCTTTAGTAAGTTTCTGTTTTCGTTCCTTTGTAAAGCTTTATTATTCTTCCTTTGTAGGATCCGCAGTGTTCAGGGGCACTATTTACTCAAGGCTGCCAGAATAATAAACCACAAGTTCCGGCATGCAGCGTAAATGAATTCATTGAGAAGTGGCACACCGGAGGCCAATAAATTGCTGAAGCAGGCAGGGAACTATGGGAAGCCTAACAACTTGTTGTGTACTTGAACTGCCTCTGAAGAAAGAGCGTGAATGCTCTGAAACGCGTCAGGCTAAAGGACATAATTATTTGGAGTGGAAAATGCCTGCTCCTTGAAATAAAGGATTTTGTTAATCACCGGCTGGAGGAGTGCGTCTCTGTATGCATGGGCATTGTTTGGAGAAGATTAATGCACAGTGGGTCCAACCGTGGGAGTTCGCACCGCCCTTCAGAAATCAGAAAAAGGAATCGTCTTACCTGAATTCTTCGGGTGCTCACAGACGGCGCAGCTGATTTCTTAATTATGGAACAGGCTTTGAGACTCTGCGGCCTACTGGAGGGCTGTTATCATCCCGGGAAATGTGTTCAAAGTACACACACACCACTGGAGGTAAAATTATGTAGGAATAATAAACCACAAGTTCCGGCATGCAGCGTAAAAGAATTCATTAAGAAGTGGCACACCGGAGGCCAATAAATTGCTGAAGCATGCAGGGAACTATGGGAAGCCTAACAACTTGTTGTGTACTTGAACTGCCTCTGAAGAAAGAGCGTGAATGCTCTGAAACGCTTCAGGCTAAAGGACATCATTATTTGGAGTGGAAAATGCCTGCTCCTTGAAATAAAGGATTTTGTTAATCACCAGCTGGAGGAGTGCGTCTCTGTATGCATGGGCATTGTTTGGAGAATATATATATATATATATATTACAACAGGTTTCCCACAGCGCTGCCAGCTGATAACCGGACACAGACACCACTTTCGTGCTGGTAATTTTTTATTTCTTTTTCATGGCAGGATAACACGTTTCGCCCACCTCCTGGGCTTGTTCACATCAATATATATATATTGTTGAAAAATCTCCAAACCCTTTTTTCCCTATAGACAGTATAACCTGCTACTAAAATATGCAAATAAACATCTAACGCTAAAACATATTTTTTTTAAATTAAACATTTCATTACAATATACTATTTAAAAAGATAAACTACAAAAAACAAAGAATACAACAACAAAAATATTACACTGAAACCAACACTAACATTACAAAAGCATTAAAAAAGCTTAGGGTCTTATAATTGCATTTTTTAACAGCGATTTTTCAACAATGAGATGAAAAACAACACTATAAAATGATATTGTTCCCTGTGATTCTCTTGTCGACTATATTTTCTGCATCACAATATTCTTGAGACAATATTGTGGTATCACGATATTAAAAACTTGATATTTTCTCCAAACACCATTAATTTACAATAGCTGGAATTTTTAAGATGTGTTGCACCCAATCAAGAATTATATTGTGTGCACCCCTTCAATAATATTCCTGTTATAAATTAAACCCTTTAAAATGTGAATATAAATGTCAATAATAGTTTTATCCTTTTATAAGCCCATTCAGCGTTATGCAGAATGATGTATCTGTCGTGCACAATTGTGAACTTCACTTTGTGCCAGAACGGACCCTGTAAAGTTAAATGCCCGGAATCGGAAACTTGGCATATTAAACGACCTACTAGACAAGCTAGTAAAATGTGATGGCCACCATCTGGGGTGAAAATGCTGACTGAACGCTACTTCCATGACTAGTATCTATACCTTTAGTCACCAGTCATCGATCATGTGGTAATGAAGGCATGCATGTATGATGATGTTTGTTGTGCATAGTTTTGCAAAGTACTCAGATGAGGGGATAATTTCTGAAATTTCATAAATGTATTTCACATGCATTCCAAAAGAAGCATCTAAGACTGTAACATGACAGTTGTGCTTGTACAGTGCAGAGCTGAACTCTCTAGTTTGAACTCTCTAAACTCTCTAAAGGGAATTCATTTCACTTGGATTTTCTCCAAGAAAGTGATATTTGAGAGACAGAACGCTTGAAAACAGTGGACAGCAGCTGCCTCTGTATTTGAACTGCGCTGAGTTATATGCGCTTTATACAGTACGAATGCATAAAAACAGGCTCTCAAGTCCACTTAAAGCTAACGCCCATATTGAAGATAAGACTCCACACAATTGAATATAGCAGCAGTTTGTCACTTCTTACAGAGTTTTACACTCATCTACAGTATTATGCAAAAGAAACTGTTTTTCCAAATGTTATTAAAATATTTGATTCATGTGAAACTTTCATTCACAAGGAAGATTAAAACAACAGATAATTTTATCAGGAAAGTTGCAAGATCTAGTAGGGTGATTTTTTTTTACTCACCATCTACAAATTGTACAAAAATATTGTTACCATATGTAGGTGAGGCTTTATTACTATTGTATAGATTCCTATTTTTGACTTATTGGTAGTTTGCATTGTTTTCAGCTATGTTTACATACTGGTGGATTTTTAACTCACACAATAACATTATTTCTTTATGATTCTGATTGGCACAGAAATTGTTCTGTATGTATTTTTAATGGGTTAGCCTATTGTGTTCTGTGTGGCTTTCAAACTGTATGGGCTTTGGTGGGTTTTGTTTTCTCGAAACAACTAAAAATGGGTGCAAATACTCGGATTAAAAAGTGAAATACCCAAGCTGAGAGCAGGGACTGGACCCACCTGCAAGGGGATGTCTGGGGGAGGTTCTTGGGGAGCCCTTTCTCCCCTCCAGAGGGCTGCTGTCAGGGTGCGTACTGACAGTGCACCACATTTTAGGTGCGCACTGTCAGTGCGCCTCCTGAGAGCGTCTTTGCCTCTGCACCCACATCTGTAATACAATGCGCATGCAGAGGCACAGGGACGCCCTCATTTGCATGAGCCAGACCCCATGCAAAGGAGGGAACACCCTCTGAAGGTAGCGCTGGCGCTTAAAGTGCGACCAGCACTATCAATATTACAGAAGGGGACGCACAAGCATCTGCAGACCCTTCTGTAATACCAAAGTGTCCCGGGGCGCGCAAAGCGGGTTCAAACACCTATTGCTCCCCCGGGGAACTTTCATAATATGGCCCCAGCTGTTCACGTTGTTTGCTGTTACATTGTCTTGTACTTCCAAATTGGTTGAAGGTTGTACTTCCACATCTTTAATATTGTCACCTATACAGTAGAAGAGGAAAAACAGTAAGTCAAAGCCTTCTACGTTTGATTTAGTAGGTTTTAGTGACACAACTAGTGGCTAGCAGCTGGCAGACCAGCAGTTGAATGATAACAAATAGGCAAAACTGTGCAGGTAGAACATGAGCACTATGACGAAGGCTATAGTACTAAATACTGCCAATTGAGGCCCCACAAATAACAAATAGGCATGTTGATATTTGACAGCATTTTTAAAGGAGCCAATTATTTTGAGTCATTTTAGTGTTACATGAACATACTTTAATGTAGAGTGAGTTGAAGGAGATGTTGTTTAAAGCTGTTATTAGGATGCACATTTCTAAGCTTTCTGTTGCCCACACTTGTTTTGTTAGTATTTCATGTAGGTATGAGGAACATTTAGTAAATGATGTGAGACTCTACTCTGGCCATTACCCTGATCTACAGTGGAGGAAGTTGTACGTGGAGGAAGTTACATGAAAGTCACTCACACACTGGGGCCAAAGAGCACCTGTTTAACCAGTTCAAAAGATTGAAATTATGGCATATTACGTTGTTAATGGGAGTTGTCCCTCCAATTGTCTACTTTCTGGCAGAAGGGCTATAATGCGTTTTTAACATTTCACTCACTAAGGGTAAATAGTCTAAATTAAAAAGTGCGAAAGATAAAGACAAACATTTGAATGCTGGAGGAGAAGGCTTTTACAAGCCATTAGAAGGCCGGAACCACTCCATTATCTTCAGTGGAGCTCTCAACATTCCAATGTTCTGATTCACCAGTAGAGATTACAGAAAATACATTTTCTTTTTAATATAATGCATTTGAGATGCATTTTATAGTAGTATACATTTTGAGAAATACATTTTATATCTGAGAAGGCCACTGAAGCTTACGCATACATATTTTACTCAGCATGTCATTTTCTTTTCCTCAAATGGAAGAGAAAAGTGCACAAGGACGATATTTGTGAATTTATAGAATGTGTCCTCATTTTAGCTGGACCACTACCTATATTTTCCATGAGAAAATCATGAGACAAAATAGTTTTCTATCAAAGATGGTTCATCAAACACCACAAGAAGATTAGCAATTTTCAGAGGTGAGATCCCCTTGGACCTCATCACAATTCCTAAAAATAGTATGGCAATATAAACAAATTTTGACTTTGGTCTGTTATTAGTCTATATATGCACCTTAGCGTGACCTCCAAACCTTGATTTTCATTATCATGCTTTCAGGACAAAAGTGGTTGAGCCTAATCACGACAAAAATCCAACATGTATACTCATTGTCACTTTCTATTTAAATAGTATTGTGAAAACATACCATCTAACAAATAATATTGAGTTAAATGGAAAATTAGCATTGATGAAATTGAAAACCAAAATGAACATAGTGAGTTTTACTGGTATAGAGGACACAGTAATGCCCTTTATCTGAATTACCTCTGATCTCTTATTCAGTTGTTAACAGGAGATACTGGCTGAAATGATATTACAAGACTTCAACTTCCAATTTTCGCAAGGGAAATCTTGGCAAAATGAGAGGTAAAGGGGTATATGTAGGTTTTACAGATTTCGTTTTAAACTAGTTATCACTGATCAAACACCACCAAAGGGTATATTTGTTTTTAAAGAGAAACTGGAAAACACTGTATATTTCTGCCTCTTTATTGCTTTAGTGCCAACTGGTGTCACTCATACCTCTAAGCATTTACTTTCAATGATGCTCCTGTTATCACCCACTTAGCCATGCTAAGTCACTTAAAATATTGCTGTGGACGTATGCAAGGTCCCTGAACACCTAGGACCTACACCCACTGCTGTTTTGGGAGCATGGTTCACATAATAAGGATTCAGCTCCCTGTTCACTGCATGTAACTGCATGGTAGGCATAAGGTTTGCATATAAACTCTCAGCTGAACTCTCAGCGGTGTCTCAGTCCAATTTCCAGAGTGCCTCAATGATTCCATCCTCTTTAGTGACAGCAGGACAGGGTTTTGTTTTCTGTAAATCAGTTTTCAGTCTTGTGGCAACAAAGATCACTGTGCATACAGATGCCTCCAGAACTAATGTCTTCCCATAAAAAATTACACTTAACACCCCATGTTTAGATTTACATGCCATTAGGAGTTGCATTACTTCATACAGAAGGATCAGGGCCTGAACCATATACATGTTCATTGCTTATGAGCTTTGCAAATATTTCCATGAGCTGGTTTTGGTGAAAATGTTGTCGCATTTGCAGAACATTTAAAATTTTTCAATTTTACATTATTCTTCTTTATTTCTATAAAATGTATTATTATGTTAAAATTGTTTTACTTTTCTAAATTGTTGTGGACCCCCTGAGTAAGTGTTGCGGACCCCCCGGGGGATCTCTGGACCACAGGTTTAGGACCACTTAATTCGTGTCTACAATGTACACTGTACACACTGTCGTATCTTAGTACGAGCTGCAGTGGAGCAGTTTTAGCAAAAACTGATGTGTGTGTACCTGGTCTGAACCGGCACACTGGCATTGATAGCCCCAGGATCACCATCTTTAACTATAATTCTTACTGTTTCTATGTCAAAAGGAAGTCTAGTGCCAAAACAAGGCTTGACACTGAACAACATCAGCTGTACAAGACACTGTGACTGTATTTATTGTAAATATATTGAGCTGCTCCTGTTCTTTCCCCTAGATGAAACGGTAAAGAGTCAGAATATCGAGTAAGAAATGTCGACTTGCACTAATATCGAGTTCAAAAAATCGAGATACATAAATACCTACTGAAAGAATATTGTGGTCAAGAATATCGAGTTTGAGGTAAGAAATATCGTTTTCTAAAATATCGAAGTAATTAATATCGTTTGCAAAAATATAGTTGTAAAAAATATCATTTTTTTAGTTAGTGTTATGTATTTTACTGTGTATTTTAAAGGTATGTGCTCTATTCTTTTGTCCAAGTATTGCATTTGTTTTTTAATATATGTGTTACAGTTTTAGAAGTTATTAATTTTATTTTAATGAAATTTTGCGTTTTAGTTCTGTAGCGGGTTGTGGGTTTATAGGGGAATAGGGTGGGAAGTAATTTAATTATAATAAATTGAATATTAAGTTTTATTTATTAGTATTTATTTATTTTTGATGTTATAGTGTTAATTGTGGGAATTAATTTATAATTAATTAATTAATAATTGGCTGTTAATTTTTATTGATTAATTAATTGGTAAATATGTTAATTGTGTCATTATTTTAGGAGCGGGTTGTGGATTTATAGGGGATTAGGGTGGGAAGTAATTTAATTATAATTAATTTATTAATATTTTTTATTAATTAATATTTATTTACTTTATATTGTTAATTGTGGGAATTAATTTATTATTAAATATTTATTAATTGGTTGTTAATTATTATTAATTAGTTGGTAATTATGTTAATTGTGTTATTTTTTTAGGAGTGGGTTGTGGGTTGATAGGGGAGTAGGGTGGGAAGTAATATAATTTTAATACATTTATTAATATGTTTAATATAATATTTAATTAATTTTATTTTATAGTGTTAATTGTGTGAATTAATTTATTAATACTTATTTATATTTTGCTTGTTAATTGTTATTAATTAATTATTTAATTGTTAATTAATTATATTAATTGTGTCATATTTACGGAATTGGTGGTATTTATAGGGAAATATGGTGGGTGGTAAATTATTTATAATTAATTAATTATTTGTTAATTAATGCTAATTAATTAATTACATTTTAAATATGCCAAATGTGTAATAATTTTGAATTGTGAGTTGTGGGGTTTATAGTGGTAAATGGTGGGAAGTATTTGTTTTTAAATTAATTAATGATTTGTTGTTAATTGATATTAATTGATTAATGTAAAATTAGTTATAGAAATTGTGTAAATATTTTTAGGTGTGTGTTTTGGTGTTTTATGGGGTAGAGGGTGGAAAGCAATTTAGTTTAAATTAATTAATCATTACTTGATCATTAATATTCATTTATTAATTGATAAATATTGTTCGTAATTGTTTAGTTTTTATTTTGTTTGGGGATTTAGGTTCAAAAGCTGTAATGTTTGGTTCGTACATTAATTTTTACATATTTAAATGTGTTTTATAATTATTAATATTTGTTAAATTGATAATTAATTGTGTTAATTATAGAGGTACACTTTTTTGTTTAATTTAGATGTGTGGTGTAAATTGTGTAGTGTTATAGGGAAGGAAAGTAAATATTACATTTATGTAATTTTTAATTTTAGATTAGGATAAATTTCTATTATAACATATTTATTTGTTTGTAAATTGCTTGTTAAATGTAAAAAAATAATATTTTTATGTCAATTTTAGATTTTTGCTACACTAAAATATTTTTATATGTTTTGTTAATATTTATATTTTTTATATGTTTTGTTTTTGTTTTTTTTTATTATATTTTGTATTGTAGTTGATATTTTGTTTGTTTTTAAATTTGAATTTTGTTCTGTGGGAATAGTAATTTTTACCCCTCCGCTATCCAACACTTTCCCTACTGTTGCACTCATTGGAGTGGGAATAGTAAATTATTCCCCTCCGCTATCGAACACTTTCCCTACTGTTGCTCTCACTGGAGTGGGAATAGTAATTTTTACCCCTATGCTATCCAACACTTTCCCTACTGTTGCACTTGCTGGAGCGGGAATAGTAATTTTTATCCCTCCGCTATCCAACACTTTCCCTACTGTTGCACTTTGTGGAGTGGGAATAGTAATTTTTACCCCTATGCTATCCAACACTTTCCCTACTGTTGCACTTGCTGGAGTGGAAATAGTAAATTATTCCCCTCCGCTATCCAACACGTTCCCTACTGTTGCACTCGCTGGAGTGGGAATAGTAAATTATTCCCCTCCGCTATCCAACACTTTCCCTACTGTTGCACTCGTTGGAGTGGGAATCGTAATTTTTTACCCACCGCTATCCAACACTTTCCCTACTGTTGCACTCATTAGAGTGGGAATAGTAAATTATTCCCCTCCGCTATCCAACACTTTCTCTACAGTTGCACTCGCTGGAGTGGGAATAGTAATTTTTTACCCTCCGCTATCCAACACTTTCCCTACTGTTGCACTAAATGTAGTTTAAAATGTAGGTTTAAAAAATATTACATATTTTAATATTTTAATTATATAATTTTATTTTTATGTTACAGGTGTATGTATATATATATTTATCTTTATTTTTTAATATATTTATAACATTTTATAATTAATTTAAATTATTTTTAATTATTTTTAAGTAAATATATATATATTACATTTTATATATGTATGTTTAATTTATTTTTAAATTACATTTATTACTTATAATTGTTAAATTTTACAAATAAATCTAAATAGTTTTTTTAAGTAAAATGTATTATTTAATTTATTTTACATTATTTATAATACATATAAAAAACGATATTTTGTACTTCGATATTTTTAACAACGATATTTTTTTTCGATATTTTTGTACTTACCATTATGAAGATAGGAGGTCGATATTTTTGACAACGATATTTATGTCACGATATTTCTGTATGTCGATATTAGTGTT
Source organism: Calotriton arnoldi (assembly GCA_963921515.1). Lineage (NCBI taxonomy): Eukaryota > Metazoa > Chordata > Amphibia > Caudata > Salamandridae > Calotriton > Calotriton arnoldi. Next base: position 25,951 of record CAWUFW010015811.1, on the reverse strand, counting down.
GTCAATATTCTGTCAGTGATCCAGATTAAACATAAACTAAGACAGTGCGCACTGCACAGAATACCAAGGTAAAGTGCCTTGTGCTACTGTCACAAATGTCTGACAGCAACATAGTCCCTGCAGTGCTTTAAAAAAACTAAGACCTACCAAAATGCTCTGTAAAAATCAATGCTTAGATGTCCTCAAATAAACACTACATCCCACAATGCCCAACAGTGTAAAATAAACTTCATTCCAATTGTGAACTGCACACGCAAATTATCCAATGCATCCTGCAGGTGATGAAGTTTATTTACTACCTTATCTGCTTCTTCATACAGCACCACAGTTTGTTTTCATCAAAGTTCACATAGCTAAAAGGATGCATGTAATAATATGTAGCAAGCTTCTTCTTGCCTATGCCAAAGCATAGTATGAATATGCTCAGATCAGACAGTAAAAATACATTTATTACCCCATTTCTTTCTTAGCATCTCAAGCAAAAGAACATCACTGGCATGCAATGATTGAGCAAAGAGCACCCATATATATATATATATTACCTGAAAGAACCACAGGTTTCAGGGACGTTATAGTTAGTTGGACATTTCACTCGTACAAAACCAGAGAAATTTGGCCGTTATAGATAGTTGAGCTAACTATAACTCGCGCCCAGCAATACACTGCTGATGACGTCACATATTACATCAGTCATGGCATGGTCAGTGACATCACTGATGACATCACTGATGACATATCAAATGACAAAACTGATGACATCATCCAGTGACTGTGTGTTTCTGTAAAGTTTAAATATGTTTTATATATATATATATATATGCCAAGGTGTATTGAAGAATGAGTGGGTGTATAAGTGTCTGAATGGATGATATAGTAGGTGCGTGACTGACTGTATAAGTGAGTGATTAATTGTGTCTTACTGAATGCATAGGTTAGTGACTAAACTGTGTGAATGTCTGTATCAGTCTGTCAGTGGGTGTGTAAGCGGCTGCATGGGTTGGTGAGTAGCTACATGAGTGTCTATATGGGTTATTGATTGGTTGTCTGAGTATCTGTATGGGTGCCTGAGTGTCTGTGTGGGTGGGTGGGGGATGTGTGACTCTGTGCATAGATGTGTGAGTGCGTGATTCACTGGGTGTATGGGTTCAAGAGTGCATCTGTGAAGGGCTGTATGGGTGGGTGAGTGTGTGTATGGGTGTGTTGGTGAGTGAATGGATGTCTCAGTGGTATATGTGTGAGTAACTACATATGTGAAAGGCAGTATATGTGAGTGTTGGAATATATAAATGACTATACGCGAGAGTGAGTGATTGTGAGAGTGGCTGTGTGGATGAGTGTGTGCTTGTATCAGTGATTGTATAAGAGACTAAGTATGTGCTAGTATCTCTATAAATGAGTGAGGTGGTGTGTGTAAAACTGTATAGGTGAGTAAATGGGAGTGTGATTGATTCGTTGCATGACAGACTAGGTGTGTGAGTAACTCTATGGATGAGTGGTAGTGTGTGAGTGTCTGTATAGGTGTATGAGTGCATATGATAGTTCTGTATTGATGAGTGACTGCATGTATGAGGGACTGTATGGGTGAACGAGTAGATGTGTGTGTAGACCTAGGAATCAGTGAGTGGGTATGTAGTAACTGGTATTGGTGTGTCTATGGTTTCGAAAATGGTAGTCTGTATTTTAGAGTGGGTGTACCAAAGGTTATATTAGGGTATGAGGAGGTGCATCAGATTATCACGTGGGTGATGTCATCAGTGATGTCATCAGTGCTGTCATTTGAGATGTCATCAGTGATGTCATCAGTGATGTCACTGACCATGTCATGTATGATGTAATATGTGATGTCATCAGCAGTGCATTGCGGGGGCGCGAGTTATAGTTAGCTCAACTAACTATAACAGCTGAATTTCTCTGGTTTTGTACGAGTGAAATGTCCAACTAACTATAACGTCCCTGAAACCTGTGTTTTTTCAGTGAATTTCTAAGGTTTTTTAATTTCTAACTATAACGTCCCATAAACCTATGGTTTTTTCAGTGAATTTCAAAGGTTTTTTAAATGCTAATTTCTAACAATAACGTCTCTGAAACCTATGGTTTTTTTCAGTGAATTTCAAAGGTTTATTAAATGCTCATTTCTAACTAGAACGTCCCTCAAACCTATGGTTTTTACAGTGAATTTCTAAGGTTTTTTAAATGCTAATTCCTAACTATAACATCCCTGAAACCTATGGTTTTTTCTGTGAATTTCAAAGGTTTTTTTAATGCTAATTTCTAACTATGCCTACAGAGGTAGGACATGTGCAGAAAGAGGAAGAAAAGAGCATAAAGAAGCAAGAGAAATGCAGAAAGAACCAACAGAGGTGCAGAAAGAGGCCTTGTTGCAAAGTCATCCTGTGCTCCCAACATTTTGCTGACTGGTACTGGTGGTAACTGACTCTGACTAACCAGGCTGAGAGCCAGTGCTATGCTGAAAGACACTTAGAATACAGTGAAAACACCTACATACACTAGGGTACACTATGGGTTGGGGTACCCCTGTGATTGGCATAACCTCCCCTGTAAGGCTCTAGTACATAATAGGGCAGGGGGGTTAAAATTACCTTTAAGTCAGAGGTGCAGAAAGAGGCAAGAGAGGTGCAGAAAGAGGCAACAGAGGTGCAGAAAGAGGCAAGAGAATTGCTGACAGAAGCAAACGAGATGTAGAAAGAAGCAAGAGAAGTGCAGAAAGAGGCAAGTGAGGTGCAGAAAGAAGCAAAAGCAGTGCAGAAAGAACCAACAGAGGTGCAAAAAGGTGCAAGAGGGGTGCAGAAAAAGGTGGGACAGGTGCACAAAGAGGCAAGAGAGGTACAGAAAGAGGCAGGAAGGGTGCAGAAAGAATGAAGAGAAGTGCAGAAAGAAGCAGCAGAGGTGCTGAAAGAGGCATGAAGGGTGCAGAAAGAGCAAGAGCAGTACAGAAAGAACCAACAGAGGAACAGAAAGAGGCAAGAGAGGTGCAATAAACAGGCAGGAAAGGTGTATAAAGAGGGAACAGGGGTGCAGAAAGAGGCAAGAGAGGTGCAGAAAGAGAAAAGAGGGGTGCAGAAAGAGAAAAGAGGGGTGCAGAACGAGGCAAGAGGGGAGCAGAAAGAAGCAAGAGCAGTGCAGAATGAACCAACAGAGGTGCAAAAAGAGGCAAGAGGAGTGCAGAAAGAGGTAGGAGAGGTGCACAAAGATGCAAGAGAGGTAAAGAAAGAGGCAGGAGGTGTGCAGAAAGAAGAGAAGTGCAGAAAAAAGCAAAAGAGGTGCTGAAAGAGGTTTGAAGGGTGCAGAAAGAGAAAGAGAAGTACAGAAATAATCAACAGAGGTACAGAAAGAGGCAAGAGAGGTGCCGAAATAGGCAGGAAAGGTGCAGAAAGAGGGAACAGGGGTGCAAATAAAGGCAAGAGAGGTGCAGAAAGAGAAAAGAGGGGTGAAGAAAGAGGCAAGAGGGGTGCAGAAAGAAGCAAGAGCAGTGCAGAATGAACCAACAGATGTGCAAAAAGAGGCAAGAGGAGTGAAGAAAGAGGTAGGAGAGGTGCACAAAGAGGCAAGAAAGGTACAGAAAGAGGCAGGAGAGGTACAGAAAGATGGAAGAGAAGTGCAGAAAGAGGCAAAGGAGTTGCTGAAAGAAGCAACAGAGGTGTAGAAAGAAGCAAGTGAGGTGCAGAAAGAGGCAAGTGAGGTGCAGAAAGAAGCAAGAGCAGTGTAGAAAGAACCAACAGAGGTGCAAAAAGAAGCTAGATCAGTACAGAAGAAGGTAGAAGAGGTGCACAAAGAGGCAAGAGAGGTACAGAAAGAGGCAGGAGGAGTGCAGAAAGAAGAAAGATAAGTTCAGAAAGAAGCAAAAGAGGTGCTGAAAGAGGCGCGAAGGGTGCAGAAAGAGCAAGAGAAGTGCAGAAAGAACCAACAGAGGTACAGAAAGGGGCGAGAGAGGTGCATAAACAAGCAGGAAAGGTGCAGAAAGAGGGAACAGGGGTGCATATAGAGGCAAGAGAGGTGCAGAAAGAGAAAAGAGGGGTGCAGAAAGAGGCAAGAGGGGTGCAGAAAGAAGCAAGTGAAGTGCAGAAAAAGGCAAGAGAATTGCTGAAAGAAGCAACAGAGGTGTGGAAAGAAGCAAGAGAAGTGCAGAAAGAGGCAAGTGAGGTGCAGAAAGAAGCAAAAGCAGTGCAGAAAGAACCAACGGAGGTGCAAAAAGAAGAAAGAGGGGTGCAGAAAAGGGTAGGAGAGGTGCACAAAGAGGCAAGAGAGATACAGAAAGAGGCAGGAGGGGTGCAGAAAGAAGGAAGAGAAGTTCAGAAAGAAGCAACAGAGGTGCTGAAAGAGGCACGAAGGGTGCAGAAAGAGCAAGAGAAGTACAGAAAGAAGTAACAGAGGTACAGAAAGAGGCAAGAGAGGTGCAGAAACAGGCAGGAAAGGTGCAGAAAGAGGGAACAGGGGTGCAGAAAGAGGCAAGAGAGGTGCAGAAAGAGAAAAGAGGGGTGCAGAAAGAGGCAAGAGGGATGCAGAAAGAAGCAAGAGCAGGGTAGATTGAACCAACAGAGGTGCAAAAAGAGGCAAGAGGAGTGCAGAAAGAGCTAGGAGAGGTGCAGAAAGAGGCAAGAGAGGGACAGAAAGAGGCAGGAGGGGTGCAGAAAGAAGGAAGAGAAGTGCAGAAAGAGGCCAGAGAATTGTTGAAAGAAGCAACAGAGGTGTAGAAAGAAGCAAGTGAAGTGGAGAAAGAGGCAAGTGAGGTACAGAAAGAAGCAAGAGCAGTGCAGAAAGAACCAACAGAGGGGTGAAGAAAGAAGGAAGAGAAGTGCAGAAAGAAGCAACAGAGGTGCTGAAAGAGGCGCGAAGGGTGCAGAAAGAGCAAGAGAAGTGCAGAAAGAACCAACAGAGGTACAGAAAGAGGCAAGAGAGGTGCAGAAACAAGCTAGAAAGGTACAGAAAGAGGGAACAGGGGTGCAGAAAGAGGCACAAGAGGTGTAGAAAGAGAAAAGAGGGGTGCAGAAACAGGCAAGAGGGATGCAGAAAGAAGCAACTGAAGTGCAGAAAAAGGAAAGAGAATTGCTGAAAGAAGCAACAGATGTATAGAAAGAAGCAAGAGAAGTCCAGAAAGAGGCAAGAGTGGTGCAGAAAGAAGCAAAAGCAGTGCAGAAAGAACCAACCGAGGTGCAAAGAGAGGCAAGAGGGGTTCAGAAAAGGGTAGGAGAGGTGCACAAAGAGGCAAGAGAGGTACAGAAAGAGGCAGGAGGGGTGGAGAAAGAACAAGAGAAGTGCAGAAAGAACCAACAGAGGTACAGAAAGAGGCAGGAGAGGTACAGAAACAGGCAGGAAAGGTGCAGAAAGAGGGAACAGGGGTGCAGAAAGAGGCAAGAGAGGTGCAGAAAGAGAAAAGAGAGGTGCAGAAAGAGGCAAGAGGGGTGCAGAAAGAAGCAAGAGCAGTGCAGAATGAACCAACTGAGGTGCAAAAAGAGGCAAGAAGAGTGCAGAAGGAGCTAGGAGAGGTGAACAAAGAGGCAAGAGAGGGACAGAAAGAGGCAGGAGGGGTGCAGAAAGAAGAAAGAGAAGTGCAGAAAGAGGCCAGAGAATTGTTGATAAAAGCAACAGAGGTGTAGAAAGAAGCAAGTGAAGTGGAGAAAGAGGCAAGTGAGGTACAGAAAGAAGCAAAAGCAGTGCAGAAAGAACCAACAGAGGGGTGCAAAAAGAAGGAAGAGAAGTGCAGAAAGAAGAAACAGAAGTGCAGAAAGAAGCAACAGAGGTGCTGAAAGAGTTGCGAAGGGTGCAGAAAGATCAAGAGAAGTGCAGAAAAAAACAACAGAAGTACAGAAAGAGGCAGGAGGGGTGCAGAAAGAAGGAAGAGAAGTTCAGAAAGAAGCAACAGAGGTGCTGAAAGAGGCACGAAGGGTGCAAAAAGAGCAAGAGAAGTACAGATAGAACTAACAGAGGTACAGAAAGAGGCAAGAGAGGTGCAGAAACAGGCAGGAAAGGTGCAGAAAGAGGGAACAGGGGTGCAGAAAGAGGCAAGAGAGGTGCAGAAAGAGAAAAGAGGGGTGCAGAAAGAGGCAAGAGGGGTGCAGAAAGAAGCAAGAGCAGTGCAGAATGAACCAACAGAGGTGCAAAAAGAGGCAAGAGGAGTGCAGAAAGAGCTAGGAGAGGTGCACAAAGAGGCAAGAGAGGGACAGAAAGAGGCAGGAGGGGTGCAGAAAGAAGAAAGAGAAGTGCATAAAGAGGCCAGAGAATTGTTGAAAGAAGCAACAGAGGTGTAGAAAGAAGCAAGTGAAGTGGAGAAAGAGGCAAGTGAGGTACAGAAAGAAGCAAGAGCAGTGCAGAAAGAACCAACAGAGGGGTGCAGAAAGAAGGAAGAGAAGTGCAGAAAGAAGCAACAGAGGTGCTGAAAGAGGTGCGAAGGGTGCAGAAAGAGCAAGAGAAGTGCAGAAAAAACCAACAGAAGTACAGAAAGAGGCAAGAGAGGTGCCGAAATAGGCAGCAAAGATGCACAAAGAGGAAAGAGGGATGGAGAAAGAGGCAAGGGGGTGTAGAAAGAAGCAAGAGAGCTGTAGAAAGAAGTGCAGAAAGAAGGAACAGAGGTACAGAGAGAGGCAAGGAAGGTGCAGAAAGAGGGAAAAGGGGTGCAGAAAGAGGCACAAGGGGTGCAGAAAGAAGCAAGAGCAGTGCAGAAAGAACCAACAGAGGGGTGAAGAAAGAAGGAAGAGAAGTGCAGAAAGAAGCAACAGAGGTGCTGAAAGAGGCGCGAAGGGTGCAGAAAGAGCAAGAGAAGTGCAGAAAGAACCAACAGAGGTACAGAAAGAGGCAAAAGAGGTGCAGAAACAAGCTAGAAAGGTACAGAAAGAGGGAACAGGGGTGCAGAAAGAGGCAAGAGAGGTGCAGAAAGAGAAAAGAGGGGTGCAGAAAGAGGCAAGAGGGGTGCAGAAAGAAGCAAGTGAAGTGCAGAAAAAGGCAAGAGAATTGCTGAAAGAAGCAACAGAGGTGTGGAAAGAAGCAAGAGAAGTGCAGAAAGAGGCAAGAGCGGTGCAGAAAGAAGCAAAAGCAGTGCAGAAAGAACCAACCGAGGTACAAAAAGAGGCAAGAGGGGTTCAGAAAAGGGTAGGAGAGGTACACAAAGAGGCAAGAGAGGTACAGCAAGAGGCAGGAGGGGTGCAGAAAGAACAAGAGAAGTGCAGAAAGAACCAACAGAGGTACAGAAAGAGGCAAGAGAGGTGCAGAAACAGGCAGGAAAGGTGCAGAAAGAGGGAACGGGGTGCAGAAAGAGGCAAGAGAGGTGCAGAAAGAGAAAAGAGAGGTGCAGAAAGAGGCAAGAGGGGTGCAGAAAGAAGCAAGAGCAGTGCAGAATGAACCAACAGAGGTGCAAAAAGAGGCAAGAGGAGTGCAGAAAGAGCTAGGAGAGGTGCACAAAGAGGCAAGAGAGGGACAGAAAGAGGCAGGAGGGGTGCAGAAAGAAGAAAGAGAAGTGCATAAAGAGGCCAGAGAATTGTTGAAAGAAGCAACAGAGGTGTAGAAAGAAGCAAGTGAAGTGGAGAAAGAGGCAAGTGAGGTACAGAAAGAAGAAAGAGCAGTGCAGAAAGAACCAACAGAGGAGTGCAAAAAGAAGGATGAGAAGTGCAGAAAGAAGCAACAGAGGTGCTGAAAGAGGTGCGAAGGGTGCACAAAGAGCAAGAGAAGTGCAGAAAAAAACAACAGAAGTACAGAAAGAGGCAAGAGAGGTGCCGAAATAGGAAGGAAAGATGCAGAAAGAGGGATCAGGGGTGCAGAAAGAGGCAAGAGAGGTGCAGAAAGAGAAAAGAGGGGTGCAGAAAGAGGCAAGAGGGATGAAGAAAGAAGCAAGAGCAGTGTAGAATGAACCAACAGAGGTGCAAAACGAGGCAAGAGGAGTGCAGAAAGAGCTAGGAGAGGTGCACAAAGAGGCAAGAGAGGGACAGAAAGAGGCAGGAGGGTTGCAGAAAGAAGGAAGAGAAGTTCAGAAAGAAGCAACAGAGGTGCTGAAAGAGGCACGAAGGGTGCAAAAAGAGCAAGAGAAGTACAGAAAGAACTAACAGAGGTACAGAAAGAGGCAAGAAAGGTGCAGAAACAGGCAGGAAAGGTGCAGAAAGAGGGAACAGGGGTGCAGAACGAGGCAAGAGAGGTGCAAAAAGAGAAAAGAGGGGTGCAGAAAGAGGCAAGAGGGATGCAGAAAGAAGCAAGAGCAGTGTATAATGAACCAACAGAGGTGCAAAAAGAGGCAAGAGGAGTGCAGAAAGAGCTAGGAGAGGTGCACAAAGAGGCAAGAGAGGGACAGAAAGAGGCAGGAGGGGTGCAGAAAGAAGGAAGAGAAGTGCAGAAACAGTCCAGAGAATTGTTCAAAGAAGCAACAGAGGTGTAGAAAGAAGCAAGTGAAGTGGAGAAAGAGGCAAGTGAGGTACAGAAAGAAGCAAGAGCAGTGCAGAAAGAACCAACGGTGGTGCAAAAAGAGGCAAGAGGGGTGCAGAAAAGGGTAGGAGAGGTTGGCAAGCCCCGCCCCCAGCAATGGAGTTTCGGCGTTCCAGAGTTTCGGCGTTGTGAAAGCGCGGAGCTCCTGTTGGCGGCCCCTTTGCGAAAGTACGAACTTCTGTTGGCGGCCCCCTTTTGAAGTCCGGTTGAAACGCTGCACTTGGGATTTTGCCGCAGCTTTTGTTTTCCTACCGAGCCGGCATTTGGTCAGCATCAGGTGCTGGTGGCGGAAACGTTAACGGTGCAGTTGCTGCAGGCTGCAGAGTGCAGGCTGAAGAGGCTGAAGAGGTGCAGGCAGGCTGCAGGCCTGAGGAGGGCTGAGGAGGGTGAAGAGGTGCAGAGCCTGAAACAAGAGGCAGGAGGTAGGAGGAACTGACCTCTGTGTGTCTAACTGATACAGCCCGAAACAGCAAGGTCACACGCCGTGAGGGGAACAGCAGGCAGCAGGCGGGACTACTAGCCCCAGAGCTACACGGGGCAGCGCCGGTGACATTCTTGGTTCGCGCCTGGAGGCGCGCTTAAAATTGGCCGCAGGTTCCCGCACCGCGGCGCGCCCCGGGCAAAGTCCGGGCCAAGGGCGGGCCCGTCTGAGCCCGTCAGAGACAGTTGGAGACCGGGCCGGGCCCCCATCTGACTGCCTTTGTTTCCGGATTTTCTGTTTTTCTGTTTTTGCGGTGAGTCTTATTGCAACTTTGTCTTTTTGTCATCACGAGCACCACAAACTTTTGTCATGGGGAAACGTACTGCAATACCGTGCCCCCGCAATTCAACCACCACTTCCATTGATAGCATGTTGGAAAGAGCGGTCAGCATAGTCGCCAATGAGATTGAGTTAACCGAGAGGAGGTTATCTTTGGGCCTGGTTATTCCTCCATTTGTTACATCGGCCCCCTCTGTTCTCATCGCGGCGGGTGGTGTTTGTGGAAGTCCCCCCTTGTCCCAGAACATATCACCCACCACTCTTATGGAGTCACAGTCCCTGGAATCTCCCTGCAATATGGAGAGTGGTCAAGGCAGCAAGGTCACTGGTGCTTTCGAGGGCATAGACGGCTGTGTAGGGGAAGCTAATAACAAAGTAATTATGCCATGTGTAAACGGCTCGCCAGACCCATTAATTACAGGGGCCAAAAGAAAGTGAAAACCGACAAAACCTATAAGCTCAAAGAGAAAACAACCGCCGTGAACGAAGCAACAACGCACTGCTCTGAGCTCCTGGATTCATGGCACAGCGACCATAGCTGATAACGCGATAACTATTGATACCAGCGCTATTGACTTAACACCACCTGAAACATCCACACACGCTGTCCATACCCAAACAGAGTCCATGAGAGGCCATCAACTCTTCTTAGCCTCGGTGACACCTCAATAGACATTATTGTGGACACTATGTATGAGCGCATTAGTACCCTTGTTGATAAGAATTTTAACATTCTTTGGAAACGTTTAGATCGCTTGGAGACATTAATAAATAAATCAAGCACACACATTAATACCCCTAAACTGACAACACAACAGGGGCCGATTGCTAAACCACAATTGCCAGGTATAACGGGACACAAAAGTACTAAAAGTCATTTACATAACTCTGTTGTTATAAAACCTCCTGCTACCAACACCAGTAGTGTCTGTGACATCTGCTGCAGAGTTAAGGAATGTTTTACACCCAAACCTACCTCAATACAGAGTAAACAGACAATAATAAATGGTTTCACAAGTTCCCAACCTTTAACCCAACAAGTTAGCCAGGTTGTTACTTCTGATCGTGTAAACAACATTAATGCTGTCGGTAACAACCAGAGCGCCAAATCCCGTACTGAGAATATCTCTGACGAGTATAGTGGGGCCAGTAAAGAGGTTTTGAGCTTGCCACCTGCAGCTTGCCCATATGTCTTAGTTTTAGCAGGAGTTCCTCCTTTAAAAAAGAATCAGTCTGAGACCTGGGACCAACTGAGGAACAAAAGTGCAGACTGGCTCATTAAACACAAGGGATTTAGGGCTGCAAACATCAATAACATCATAATGGTGCGCAGGGTAGGGTGGGTTGGGCAATCACCTAAGAACATTGAGGGGGACTGCATCGTCATTAATTTCCGCAACCCGGCGCTGGTGAGATCATTAATGTCGATGCAGGAACAAAGAGACACCGCACCTACCCACATTTGGTCACTACCTCTGGGCTTTTTTACAAACCAATTTTGGGCCCAGATATATTTGCCACATCGTCTGTTATGGTGAATAATAGATTTTCTGCCCTGTCCGACTTGGATAGCCTGGACTGACTGATGCCCATTGGAATATCATCTGATTCCATCCCCTCGAGTCCGTCGTATAACCCCTTAGGATATCATACTAGAGACCCACAGAACTCAAATTTGAGTATTTTAAGTTGGAACATCGCTGGTTTACCTTCTAAGATAAGCTCTGTAGAGTGGGTTAACATAGTCAAAGATTATGATATCCTTATGTTTCAAGAAACGTGGGCAACAAGGGAATTATATCTAGAGGGTTTTGTATGCTTCAACATAATTGCATCAACCTCCAAACACGGACGCCCATCTGGTGGACTCTCAATTTGGGTTAATATCTCCTCGGGCGGTAGTGTTAAAACCCTTGCCACAAACAACGATAATTTCCAAGCGGTGATTTATACACAAGGGGTTTCAATTTGCCTGATAAACTTCTATAATAACGACTTTGTGACTGCTCCAAATATGAATTATATTAATTTGTTTAATTTTGTCTCTGAATTACAAAGTAAAATGGGGCTTGACAAATTGGTAGGAATTTGCCTGGGTGGCGATTTTAATGTTAGGCTGCCAAAGGCAAGCGAGCCATTTAATGTTCTGTCTTCAGATGCCCAGTCTTGTAGAAAAGGGAAGGAATTGTTCGATCATCTGTTACAACTGAACTTATTAAATGTGATGGATATTGTAGACGTACATCATAATGCTAGATGTCCCATCCCAACCTTTAGAGGGCGTGGATGTGCATCTACAATAGATTTTGTTTTTATCTCTGCTTCACTAGAGGACTTTTTATTAAAAGCTGAGGTCATAGCAACTGTGTATGGGGACCATAACCCCATCTCGATTATAATGAGGTTTGCTACTAGACCCACTTTCACTAGAGAGCCTGGTGCAAGTAACTTAACGCCCTCAATTGACAGTTTGAGAGTTATCTGGAAGGGCATCGACTATGGCTCATTATTTTCTAAGATGGTATTAGTCCACCCTTCGCTTATTGAGACATGTTTATCATCCGATGACCCTAACCCAGAGGTGATTCATGCCTTCTGCCATTTATGTGCTGGCATCAAACAACTGATCTCACGGCCCACGTTTAACAACAATCAGAACCATAAATGGTTCAATACTGCTTGTTCAAGAGCTAACAAAGAGCTTCGAACAGCACTTGTGGCGACACCTAGGGATGCAACACTTGTTAGATCCTTGAGACAACTCTATAAACAAGAACTGAGGCTGCGTAAAGATGAGATTTTAAAAGAACGATGGGATAAGCTTGCTTGCGCCGCAAGCCTCAACAAGGGCAATGGTTTCTGGGATGTAGTCAAAGATATAAGGTCTATGTGTTTGACATTTACTTCCCTGAATTGTAATATAAGCAGCGCAGCTTGGGAAGCCCATTTTACTTCAATGTATACATCCCCTGTTGAGGGAGAGGACCTTTTTAATTCCCATGTTTGTCCCCGGATTCAGATATCTGTATCAGAAGTAGAGGATGCAATTAACCAAAGTTTGGGTAACAAGGCCCCAGGCCCGGATGGGCTCCCTATCGATCTTATTAAGTATAAACAGGAATTCTGGGCCCCGGTTTTACTTAATGTTTTTAACAACCTTACAAACACTTTTTTACCTAGTACGTGGTCTACCAGCATTATAGTCCCGATTTTTACAAAAGGTGACCGATCCAACCCTAGCTGCTACAGACCAATCTCCCTGATCGACAACACACTCAAGATACTCGGGAGGATCCTGTTTAACAAGATCAGACTCTGGGCTGAGGAGGAGCACATTCTAAACAAATGCCAATTAGGATTCAGAAGTAAACTGGGTACGGTTGAACAATGTCTAAATCTCAACCTGATTATCGGCAAATACACCGTGGCGCGAAAGTCCCCAATTTACATGGCATTTATGGACCTCTCCTCAGCCTTTGATTTTGTAAACAGGTCACGTCTGTGGTTAGCTCTTTTAAAGTACGGGTTGGATGAGGTCTTAGTTCAGTTTTTAGCTTATCTGCATAGGGACTTGAAGGCCCGGGTGAGGATAGGTAAGGACGGGGAGGTTTCGGGAAGCATTAATATCAATAGAGGGGTCAGGCAGGGGTGCGTACTGGCCCCATTACTGTTTATTCTATATATTAATGAGATACATAATGCTCTCCTGTACTCACCAATGACGTCCCGAAAATTAATGGTAGTGTACTCCCCGTCTTACTGTACGCGGATGACGCGGTTTTAAAGGGCCTCACCCCGAATGCATTACGTATTTTAGTTGGGGGTTTTGTTGATTTTATGGCTGGATTAGACCTCTGTACTAATTTTAAGAAATCTTTTATAATGTGTTGCGGACCCAAAAAGCACTATATCAATTCAATTTCCTCAGGGTCTGAACGTCTTCAATGCACTCGCACTTTTCCATATCTAGGCCTAATGGTTTCAGATAATGGCTCTTGGGCAGCTCACCTAGCGCATGGTAGGAGTAATCTCCTAAAGTCCACTAATTCAATTGTGTCTCTCCCTCAGCCAAAAAGAACAGCTCCAAATATGAATTATATTAATTTGTTTAATTTTGTCTCTGAATTACAAAGTAAAATGGGGCTTGACAAATTGGTAGGAATTTGCCTGGGTGGCGATTTTAATGCCAGGCTGCCAAAGGCAAGCGAGCCATTTAATGTTCTGTCTTCAGATGCCCAGTCTTGTAGAAAAGGGAAGGAATTGTTCGATCATCTGTTACAACTGAACTTATTAAATGTGATGGATATTGTAGACGTACATCATAATGCTAGATGTCCCATCCCAACCTTGAGAGGGCGTGGATGTGCATCTACAATAGATTTTGTTTTTATCTCTGCTTCACTAGAGGACTTTTTATTAAAAGCTGAGGTCATAGCAACTGTGTATGGGGACCATAACCCCATTTCGATTATAATGAGGTTTGCTACTAGACCCACTTTCACTAGAGAGCCTGGTGCAAGTAACTTAACGCCCTCAACTGACAGTTTGAGAGTTATCTGGAAGGGCATCGACTATGGCTCATTATTTTCTAAGATGGTATTAGTCCACCCTTCGCTTATTGAGACATGTTTATCATCCGATGACCCTAACCCAGAGGTGATTCATGCCTTCTGCCATTTATGTGCTGGCATCAAACAACTGATCTCACGGCCCACGTTTAACAACAATCAGAACCATAAATGGTTCAATACTGCTTGTTCAAGAGCTAACAAAGAGCTCCGAACAGCACTTGTGGCGACACCTAGGGATGCAACACTTGTTAGATCCTTGAGACAACTCTATAAACAAGAACTGAGGCTGCGTAAAGATGAGATTTTAAAAGAACGATGGGAGAAGCTTGCTTGCGCCGCAAGCCTCAACAAGGGCAATGGTTTCTGGGATGTAGTCAAAGATATAAGGTCTATGTGTTTGACATTTACTTCCCTGAATTGTAATATAAGCAGCGCAGCTTGGGAAGCCCATTTTACTTCAATTTATACATCCCCTGTTGAGGGAGAGGACCTTTTTAATTCCCATGTTTGTCCCCGGATTCAGATATCTGTATCAGATGTAGAGGATGCAATTAACCAAAGTTTGGGTAACAAGGCCCCAGGCCCGGATGGGCTCCCTATCGATCTTATTAAGTATAAACAGGAATTCTGGGCCCCGGTTTTACTTAATGTTTTTAACAACCTTACAAACACTTTTTTACCTAGTACGTGGTCTACCAGCATTATAGTCCCGATTTTTACAAAAGGTGACCGATCCAACCCTAGCTGCTACAGACCAATCTCCCTGATCGACAACACACTCAAGATACTCGGGAGGATCCTGTTTAACAAGATCAGACTCTGGGCTGAGGAGGAGCACATTCTAAACAAATGCCAATTAGGATTCAGAAGTAAACTGGGTACGGTTGAACAATGTCTAAATCTCAACCTGATTATCGGCAAATACACCGTGGCGCGAAAGTCCCCAATTTACATGGCATTTATGGACCTCTCCTCAGCCTTTGATTTTGTAAACAGGTCACGTCTGTGGTTAGCTCTTTTAAAGTACGGGTTGGATGAGGTCTTAGTTCAGTTTTTAGCTTATCTGCATAGGGACTTGAAGGCCCGGGTGAGGATAGGTAAGGACGGGGAGGTTTCGGGAAGCATTAATATCAATAGAGGGGTCAGGCAGGGGTGCGTACTGGCCCCATTACTGTTTATTCTATATATTAATGAGATACATAATGCTCTGTCTGTACTCACCAATGACGTCCCGAAAATTAATGGTAGTGTACTCCCCGTCTTACTGTACGCGGATGACGCGGTTTTAATGGGCCTCACCCCGAATGCATTACGTATTTTAGTTGGGGGTTTTGTTGATTTTATGGCTGGATTAGACCTCTGTACTAATTTTAAGAAATCTTTTATAATGTGTTGCGGACCCAAAAAGCACTATATCAATTCAATTTCCTCAGGGTCTGAACGTCTTCAATGCACTCACACTTTTCCATATCTAGGCCTAATGGTTTCAGATAATGGCTCTTGGGCAGCTCACCTAGCGCATGGTAGGAGTAAACTCCTAAAGTCCACTAATTCAATTGTGTCTCTCCCTCAGCCAAAAAGAACAGAGGTTGTGCTATCCTTGATTAAAATCTATAAAACACAATGTATACCGACGGCGACATATGGTGCAGAAATTTGGGGTTTTACTAAATGTAGTAGCATTCAGGGCGAAGAGAATAGATTCCTCAGAAAACTCCTGGGGGCCCCCATCTCATCATCTAATTTTATTTGTCATAGCGAACTAAGAATGCCTTACATCGAAGATTATATTAGGTCCCGCCCTGCCATATTTTGGTTAAAAGTTTGGCAAAACCCTGCAGCAACGTTAACCAGGGATATTATTCTAGACTGCCTAAATTGCGACAAGGGCATGGATATACCGTGGCTTGAAGCAGTCAACCAAAGTTTGACCAGCGTGAACCTAAATCACATCTTTACAAACCCAAGTGATGCAGAGGGCATAACTAAAAAGACTTTACAGGAGGCCCTGTATGAACGATACAGTGGCCTACGAAACAAATCCGAGGCTCAGAAAACAACAGTCTCCAGGTATATTTCCTCGGTGACCGTTAATTGCCCTTTATCACATTTGCCATCTAGGTACCTTCTAATGAGTATAAGCCGTTGGGAGAGAAGCCTGCTCTTCCGCCTTAGGGCTGATACTTTAAAATATTTGTTGTGCTTCCCCATAGGCTTTAACAAAAACCTTGAGCAGACGATCTGTCCTTGTGGCAACCAGGGTAATCAAACAATGTTACATTTTTTAATCTTTTGTGGTTTTTATAAAAGATATACCAAACAATTTCTGATCCCGTGTTTTAGGGCATCCATCATTGTTGATTATAGGACAGCTTACAATGAAATTTTAAATTTAGCAATGACAGATTTGATTTTTAGTGTAAGCTCTTTTGTAAAGGTGGCAGTTCGCTCACGTGCCTCTATGAGTGTCTGATTAACTTATTATTTATCACTTCTAAGAACCCTGACACTGATCCACTGTTAATATTATGTTTACATGTTGGACGGTGTTGTGATATCATGTGCTGTAACTGTCCAAATTTGAGAGTAATTTGATGCACCCTGTTTTATAGAAATGTTTAGCTGAATCATGAGTTTATAACATTGTTTACATTATTTGCACTGAAACAAATCATGCTGCTATATATGTTCTCACTTGAATGCACTTTGATACACTATGCTGCTGTATGTTTAGATCCGATTGTGTGTGTATTTATTCATCAGATGCTGATTGTAGGAGAGTAGGATCTGCTTCACATGGGTACCCCCACTTTTTGCTGATGCTTCACTGTTTTTCGACCTTAGTCTGGCTGGGGCCCTGCTAATCAGAACCCCAGCCTAGCTGCTTCCTCTCTAAAATGGTTTCCATGTGCCTTAGGCACATCTCTGATTGGAATCTGGAGTGCCCTTATAAGTCCCTAGTATATGGTATACTATGTACCCAGGGCATAAGTACCTCAGAGGCCTACCAGGGGCTGCAGCATGTATTGTGCCACCCCTGGAAGGCCATCCAAACTGACACCACAGGTCTGCTTCTGCAGCCTGGGTAAGGTGGTGCATGCACCCCTTACTGTGATATAGGCTACCTATATCACTATATACGTACACACATATAAACCTATAAGTCACTCCTATGGCAGGCCTTATCAATCCTGAAGGCAGAGTGCGTGGTTCCTATGTGAGAGGGTGCCCCTGCATGAGCAGGGCCCCTCTGCAGCGTTCGGAGACCCTTCTCTGATGCTGTTTGTAGTGCAGCCTGACCATATACTCTTAAGCGCATTATAACCTCGCGTTAAATGCTAACTTTGGGATGGCTGCACGGAAACATGTCGTGTTTGGTGTCAAACATCTTGGAATACTACCCCCCCCGCCAGTTCTGGCAGCGGGGGTAGCATTCCACTCTTCTAGAGGGAAAGACATGTACACACCGGTATGCCCGGTACTGACTTTCCAAGCTCTGGCATCACAAAATGGATGCCGCTGCCACAGACACGAGTCTGGCCTCCTGCTGCTGACCGAAACTCCGGCAGGGGAGGCCTGGACAATAGGTTTCCTGTCCCAGGGAGGTGTGACCACCTCCCCAGACAGGATAGTGTGTATTGGGGCTGGGCGGGAGCACTCTCTGGTGCTTTGAAGTCCTGCACTGGGGGCACACTTGGTGTCCCTGTGCATACCCCAGTTCAAACCGGCTCAGGGGCTTCCAGCCCCTGCTCTGGCGCGAAACTGGACAAAGGGAAAGGGTGTAACCACCCCTCTGCCCTGACCCTCCCATAGGTGGGGTCACAGAGTATGTCCAACACCCTACCTTAGTATAAGTAGGGGAACCCAGTCCTTAGGACTTTAGATTTACCTGGATGAAACTCTGATACAGAATCCTGGACCTTCTACGCTCTACTTTAAGATTAGAGGACTGAAGAATCTCCCTTGGGGTCAAGGAGTGACTCCCCTGCTTGGCAGGCACCAAAGAAGCAATTATCCGGTCTGCATCGCTGAAGCTCCCGTCGGATGCCGAAGTCTTTGCATCACCAGAGGTGAATTTCCAGACTTCGCCGAGGCTGCCCTGAGTCCCCAGCAAAGCTGAGGCCTGTACCTGTCGTGGGTAACGTGGAACCGTGACCCCTGGACACCGAACGCATTTGCAAGTGCATCCTCTTCTGGGTCTCCCACAAAGTCGTGCTTTGGGCTCCAAGTAGCCCCAGCCTCCAGCACCAACTGCACCGAAGATCACTGGCCTCCACTCTACGAGTGTCCTGTGAGCCAGCTCCAAGTGCACCGTCTTGAGGCTCCTTTGCGGTTGCTAGTCCGTTGGCTAGT
This sequence comes from Calotriton arnoldi, assembly GCA_963921515.1. Taxonomy (NCBI): domain Eukaryota; kingdom Metazoa; phylum Chordata; class Amphibia; order Caudata; family Salamandridae; genus Calotriton; species Calotriton arnoldi. The sequence continues at coordinate 7,843 of CAWUFW010015811.1, read as the reverse complement.
AGGCCCTCCCGAAAGCCAATCTTTTTCTGCTTGGGCTCCCTTGTTTCTCCAGATGTGCCCTGACTTATCCTCGCTGGGTGAGTCCCCCAGACCTTGCTGGTCTGCAACATCATCCTTCTTTGTTTTCCATGAGACTTGCCGTTGCCAAGGCTTGTTGGGTCTAATCCAGTCGCTGACACCCCTGCAATCGACAGACTTTGTGGGACAGCTTGAATCCAGCTCCTGGTTGTCATCGACGCCTCCTGGACCTCGTGGCTGAAGAGTCAAGATGACTGTCAACCTACCTGAAGCACTCGACATCGGTGGGCATCTGCTCATCGCCTTCCTGGTCACTGGCTAGTGACCCAGACTCTGTCCCCTCTGCTTTCAGGTTCTTCAGATCTTCGATCCACCTTTGGATCCACCCGAACACTTTTGACTTGGCCGCCAGCAGCACTTTGCAGCAGATCACCATTGAAAGCGACGACGAAACCCGACCCCGAAAGACACCTATGCACCCGGCTTCCCTGGGTGAGGTAACTCGAGTACTCTGGTGCTCCCGTGGGTATTGACACTAGAACAGCCTAGTTCTCAAAGGGTTTGCTCCAAGTCCTCCTCTAAGTGTCCCTTTTCTTTTAAATTCTAATCGCGACTTTCCCCATAGAAGTTAACGGTGGTTCGCGGTTGTGTTCATACACTGCACCCGTCCCCCGTGGGTCCCCTGTGTCACTGCCTTGGGTGGTTCCTTGTGGTCCAAGCACTTCTACAGGCTCTAGGCCTTGTGTCTAGCTCAGTCGTGGTTCTTATACCACTTTATTGGTATATGGTTTGGTACGCCCCTGGGGCTCAAACGTGTATTTGTGCTATTACTGTAGATAACTAACTCGTAACATATGTACTTCGAACTCTAGCCTCATAAAGAGACTAGAGGGGTGTGTTTAGTAATAAATACATATATTTTGAATATATACCTGGTGTGGTCCTCTTTCATTTGGTCACTCAAGAGATTATAGACTGGTAAAACAAGCTGCTTTACATTCCTTCAAGACTTAGCCTGAAGGCTGCTCTCCATAGCTACCACTAGGATAGCTTTCAATAAAAGTTGTCTGTAACCTATCTCCAATAAGGGGTTGTTTGGACTGGTGCAAGGTGCCCACTATAATTAGTGGACAGCATATGCCAGGCCAACTTCTCACATTGATTGCTAACTTGTATTTTTATTGTGTCATTTTAAATGTTGGGATTTTAACTGCACTTTTATGGATATCTCATATCCGAATAAAGATTTGTTGAATTTGAATTTGAAAGCAAGAGAAGTGCAGAAAGAGGCAAGTGAGGTGCAGACAGAAGCAATAGCAGTGCAGTAAGAACCAACAGAGGTGCAAAAAGAGGCAAGAGGGGTGCAAAAAAGGGTAGGAGAGGTGCACAAAGAGGCAAGAGAAGTACAGAAAGAGGCAGGAGGGGTGCATAAAGAAGGAAGAGAAGTTCAGAAAGAAGCAACAGAGGTGCTGAAAGAGGCACGAAGGGTGCAGAAAGAGCAAGAGAAGTGCAGAAAGAACCGACAGAGGTACAGAAAGAGGCAAGAGAGGTACAGAAACAGGCAGGAAAGGTGCAGAAAGAGGGAACAGGGGTGCAGAAAGAGGCAAGAGAGGTGCAGAAAGAGAAAAGAGGGATGCAGAAAGAGGCAAGAGGGGTGCAGAAAGAAGCAAGAGCAGTGCTGAATGAACCAACAGAGGTGCAAAAAGAGGCAAGAGGAGTGCACAAAGAGCTAGGAGAGGTGCACAAAGAGGCAAGAGAGGGACAGAAAGAGGCAGGAGGGGTGCAGAAAGAAGGAAGAGAAGTGCAAAAAGAGGCCAGAGAATTGTTGAAAGAAGCAACAGAGGTGTAGAAAGAAGCAAGTGAAGTGTAGAAAGAGGCAAGTGAGGTACAGAAAGAAGCAAGAGCAGTGCAGAAAGAACCAACAGAGGGGTGCAGAAAGAAACAACAGAGGTGATGAAAGAGGTGCGAAGGATGCAGAAAGAGCAAGAGAAGTGCAGAGAAAACCAACAGAGGTACAGAAAGAGGCAAGAGAGGTGCAGAAACAGGCAGGAAAGGTGCAGAAAGAGGGAACAGGGGTGCAGAAAGAGGCAAGAGAGGTGCAGAAAGAGAAAAGAGAGGTGCAGAAAGAGGCAAGAGGGGTGCAGAAAGAAGCAAGAGCAGTGCAGAATGAACCAACTGAGGAACAAAAAGAGGCAAGAGGAGTGCAGAAAGAGCTACGAGAGGTGCACAAAGAGGCAAGAGAGGGACAGAAAGAGGCAGGAGGGGTGCAGAATGAAGAAAGAGAAGTGCAGAAAGAGGCCAGAGAATTGTTGATAGAAGCAACAGAGGTGTAGAAAGAAGCAAGTGAAGTGGAGAAAGAGGCAAGTGAGGTACAGAAAGAAGCAAGAGCAGTGCAGAAAGAACTAACAGAGGGGTGCAAAAAGAAGGAAGAGAAGTGCAGAAAGAAGGAAGAGAAGTGCAGAAAGAAGCAACAGAGGTGCTGAAAGAGGTTCGAAGGGTGCAGAAAGAGCAAGAGAAGTGCAGAAAAAACCAACAGAAGTACAGAAGGAGGCAAGAGAGGTGCCGAAATAGGCAGGAAAGATGCATAAAGAGGGAACAGGGGTGCAGAAAGAGGCAAGAGAGGTGCAGAAAGAGAAAAGAGGGGTGCAGAAAGAGGCAACAGGGGTGTAGAAAGAGGGAAGAGGGATGGAGAAAGAGGCAAGGGGGTGTAGAAAGAAGCAAGAGAGATGTAGAAAGAAACAAAAGAAGTGCAGAAAGAAGGAACAGAGGTGCAGAGAGAGGCAAGAAAGGTGCAGAAAGAGGGAAAAGGGGTGCAGAAAGAGGCACAAGGGGTGCAGAAAGAAGCAAGAGAAATGCAGAAAGAAGCAACAGAGGTGCAGAAAGAGGGAAGAGGGGTGCAGAAAGAGGCAGGAGGGGTACAGAAAGAAGGGAGAGAAGTGCAGAAAAAAGAAACAGATGTGCTAAAAGAGGCGCGAAGGTTGCAGAAAGAGCAAGAGAATTGCAGAAAAAAGCAACAGAGGTACAGAAAGAGGCAAGAGAGGTACAGAAACAGGCAGAAAAGGTGCAGAAAGAGGGAACAGGGGTGCAGAAAGAGGCAAGAGTGGTACAGAAAGAGGGGAGAGGGGTGCAGAAAGAGGCAACAGAGGTGCAGAAAGATGCAAGAGAGGTGCAGAAACAAGCAAAAGAAGTGAAGAAAGAGGCAAGGTAATTGCTGAAAGAAGCAACAGAGGTGTAGAAAGAAGCAAGAAAAGTGCAGAGAGAGGCAAGAGAGGTGCAGAAACAGGCAGGAAATGTGCAGAAAGAGGGAACAGGGGTGCAGAAAGAGGCAAGAGAGGTGCAGAAAGAGGCAAGAGAGGTGCAGAACGAGAAAAGAGGGGTGCAGAAAGAGGCAAGAGGGGTGCAGAAAGAAGGAAGAGAAGTGCAGAAAGAAGCAACAGAGGTGCTGAAAGAGGCGCAATGGGTGCAGAAAGAGCAAGAGAAGAGCAGAAAGAACAAACAGAGGTACAGAAAGAAGCAAGAGAGGTGCAGAAACAAGCTGGAAAGGTGCAGAAAGAGGGAACAGGGGTGCAGAAAGAGGCAAGAGAGGTGGAGAAAGAGAAAAGAGGGGTGCAGAAAGAGGCAAGAGGGGTGCAGAAAGAAGCAAGTGAAGTGCAGAAAAAGGCAAGAGAATTGCTGAAAGAAGCAACAGAGGTGTGGAAAGAAGCAAGAGTGGTGCAGAAAGAGGCAAATGAGGTGCATACAGAAGCAAAAGCAGTGCAGTAAGCACCAACAGAGGTGCAAAAAGAGGCAAGAGGGGTGCAGAAAAGGGTAGGAGAGGTGCACAATGAGGCAAGAGAGGTACAGAAAGAGGCAGGAGCAGTGCAAAAAGAAGGAAGAGAAGTTCAGAAAGAAGCAACAGAGGTGCTGAAAGAGGCACGAAGGGTGCAGAAAGAGCAAGAGAAGTGCAGAAAGAACCAACAGAGGTACAGAAAGAGGCAAGAGAGGTGCAGAAACAGGCAGGAAAGGTGCAGAAAGAGGGAACACGGGTGGAGAAAGAGGCAAGAGAGGTGCAGAAAGAGAAAAGAGGGGTGCAGAAAGAGGCAAGAGGGGTGCAGAAAGAAGCAAGAGCAGTGTAGAATGAACCAACAGAGGTGCAAAAAGAGGCAAGAGGAGTGCACAAAGAGCTAGGAGAGGTGCACAAAGAGGCAAGAGAGGGACAGAAAGAGGCAGGAGGGGTGCAGAAAGAAGGAAGAGAAGTGCAAAAAGAGGCCAGAGAATTGTTGAAAGAAGCAACAGAGGTGTAGAAAGAAGCAAGTGAAGTGTAGAAAGAGGCAAGTGAGGTACAGAAAGAAGCAAGAGCAGTGCAGAAAGAACCAACAGAGGGGTGCAGCAAAAAAGGAAGAGAAGTGCAGAAAGAAGCAACAGAGGTGCTGAAAGAGGTGCGAAGGATGCAGAAAGAGCAAGAGAAGTGCAGAAAGAACCAACAGAATTACAGAAAGAGGCAAGAGGCAAGAGAGGTGCAGAAACAGGCAGGAAAGGTGCAGAAAGAGGGAACAGGGGTGCAGAAAGAGGCAAGAGAGGGGCATAAAGAGAAAAGAGGGATGCAAAAAGAGGCAAGAGGGGTGCAGAAAAGGGTAGGAGAGGTGCACAAAGAGGCAAGAGAGGTACAGAAAGAGGCAGGAGGGGTGCAGAAAGAAGGAAGAGAAGTTCAGAAAGAAGCAAAAGAGGTGCTGAAAGAGGCACGAAGGGTGCAGAAAGAGCAAGAGAAGTGCAGAAAGAACCAACAGAGGCACAGAAAGAGGTAAGAGAGGTGCAGAAACAGGCAGGAAAGGTGCAGAAAGAGTGAACAGGGGTGTAGAAAGAGGCAAGAGAGGTGCAGAAAGAGAAAAGAGGGATGCAGAAAGAGGCAAGAGGGTTTCAGAAAGAAGCAAGATCAGTGCAGAATTAACCAACAGAGGTGCAAAAAGAGGCAAGAGGAGTGCACAAAGAGCTAGGAGAGGTGCACAAAGAGGCAAGAGAGAGACAGAAAGAGGCAGGAGGGGTGCAGAAAGAAGGAAGAGAAGTGCAAAAAAAGGCCAGAGAATTGTTGAAAGAAGCAACAGAGGTGTAGAAAGAAGCAAGTGAAGTGTAGAAAGAGGCAAGTGAGGTACAGAAAGAAGCAAGAGCAGTGCAGAAAGAACCAACAGAGGGGTGCAGAAAGAAAGAAGAGAAGTGCAGAAAGAAGCAACAGAGGTGATGAAAGAGGTGCGAAGGATGCAGAAAGATCAAGAGAAGTGCAGAAAAAACCAACAGAAGTACAGAAAGAGGCAAGAGAGGTGCGAAATAGGCAGAAAAGATGCAGAAAGAGGGAACAGGGGTGCAGAAAGAGGCAAGAGAGGTGCAGAAAGAGAAAAGAGGGGTGCAGAAAGAGGCAACAGGTGTAGGAGAGTAGGATCTGCTTCACATGGGTACCCCCACTTTTTGCTGATGTTTCACTGTTTTTCGACTTTAGTCTGGATGGGGCCCTGCTAATCAGAACCCCAGCCTAGCTGCTTCCTCTCTAAAATGGTTTCCATGTGCCTTAGGCACATCTCTGATTGGAATCTGGAGTGCCCTTATAAGTCCCTAGTATATGGTATACTATGTACCCAGGGCATAGGTACCTCAGAGGCCTGCCAGGGGCTGAAGCATGTATTATGCCACCCCTGGAAGGCCAGCCAAAGGACACCACAGGTCTGCTACTGCAGCCTGGGTAAGGTGGTGCATGCACCCCTTACTGTGATATAGGTTACCTATATCACTACATATGCACACATATAAACCTATAAGTAACTCCTATGGCAGGCCTTATCAATCCTGAAGGCAGAGTGCTTGGTTCTTATGTGAGAGAGTGCCCCTGCATGAGCAGAGCCCCTCTGCAGCGGTCGGAGACCCTTCTCTGATGCTGTTTGTAGTGCAGCCTGACCATATACTCTTAAGTGCATTATATCCTCACGGTAGAATGCTAACTTTGGACTGGCTGCACCAAAACATGTCGTGTTTGGTGTCAAACATCTTGGAATACTACCCCCCCCGCCAGTTCTGGTGGTGGGGGTAGCATTCCACCCTTCTAGAGGGAGAGACATGTACCCACCAGCATACCCGGTAACTTCTTTCCAGAGCCCTGGCATCACAAAATGGATGCCGCTGCCACAGACACAGGTCTGGCCTCCTGCTGCTGACTGAAACTCCGGCAGGGGAGGCCTGGACAATAGGTTTCCTGTCCCAGGGAGGTGTAACCACCTCCCCAGACAGGATAATGTGTATTGGGGCTGGGCGGGAGCACTCTCTGGTGCTTTGAAGTCCTGCACTGGGGGCACATTTGGTGTCCCTGTGCATACCCCAGTTCAAACCGGCTCAGGGGCTTCCAGCCCCTGCTCTGGCATGAAACTGGACAAAGGGAAAGGGGTGTAACCACCCCTCTGCCCTGACCCTCCCATAGGTGGGTCCCCAAAGTATGTCCAACCCCTAACTTGGTATAAGTATGGGACCCCAGTCCTTAGGACTTTAGATTTACCTGGACGAAACTCTGATACAGAATCCTGGACCTTCGACGCTCTACTTCAAGATTAGAGGACTGAAGAATCTCTCTTGGGGTCAAGGAGTGACTCCCTGCTTGGCAGGCACCTAAGAAGCAATTGTCCGGTCTGCATCGCTGAAGCTCCCGCCGGACACCGAAGTCTTTGCATCACCAGACGTGGATTTCCAGACTTTCCCGAGGCTGCCCTGAGTCCCCAGCAAAGCTGAGGCCTGTAGCTGTCGTGGGTAACGTGGAACCGTGACCCCTGGACACTGAGTACTTTTGCAAGTGCATCCTCTTCTGGGTCTCCCCCGAAGTTGTGCTTTGAGCTTCGAGTAGCCCCCGCCTCCAGCACAGACTGCACCGAAGATCACTGGCCTCCACTCCACGAGTGTCCTGCGAGCCAGCTCCAAGTGCATCCACTTGAGGCTCCTTTGCGGTCGCTAGTCCGTTGGCTAGTGGGCCCTCCCGAAGGCAACTCTTCTTCTGCTTGGGCTTCTGTGGTTGCTCCAGTCGTGCCCTGACTTACCCTTGCTGGGTGAGTCCCTCAGACCTTGCTGGTCTGCACCACCGTCCTTCTTCTATTTCCACAAGACTTGCCGTTGCCAAGGCTTGTTGGGTCCAATCCGGTCGCTGACACCCCTGCAATCGACAGACGTTGTGGGACAGCACGAATCCAGCTCCTGGTTGTCGTCAACACCTCCTGGATCTCGTGGCTGAAGAGTCAAGACGAGCGTCAACCTACCTGAAGCACCCGACATCGGTGGGCATCCGCTCATCGCCTTCCTGGTCACTGGCTAGTGACCCAGACTCTGTCCCCTCTGCTTTCAGGTTCTTCAGATCTTCGATCCACCTTTGGATCCACCCGAACACTTTCGACTTGGCCGCTAGCAGCACTTTGCAGCAGATCGCCATTGAAAACGACGACGAAACCCGACCCCGAAAGACACCTATGCACCCGGCTTCCCTGGGTGAGGTAACTCGAGTACTCTGGTGCTCCCATGGGTATAGACTCTAGAACAACCTAGTTCTAAAGGGGTTTGCTCCAAGTTCTCCTCTAAGTGCCCCTTTTCTTTAAAACTCCATCCGGGACATTCCCCATAGAAGTCAATGGCGGCTCGCGGCTGTGTTCTCACACTGCACGCGTCCCCCGTGGGTCCCCTGTGTCACTACCTTGGGTGGTTCCTTGAGGGCCAAGCACTTCTACAGGCTCTAGGCCTTGTGTCTAGCTCAGTCGTGGTTCTTATACCACTTTATTGGTATATGGTTTGGTACGCCCTAGGGCTCAAACGTGTCAGCAATACATGG